>SKCR01024058.1:0-309253 GCA_019454045.1 Zanthoxylum bungeanum
TGAAATTAAATGACTAAATCTAACTTTCCTTTTAAGCTTTTTAATTGTTTAATGTGTGTTTCTTGCTTGGTTTAATTGGGAAACTTTTAGTGCATATCAACATCTTATTCCCTTGATTAGTTGATGCTCCGTACGTAGTCCTTATACCAGACAATTTGAGCGACACTCGGACTGAGCTATATTACTTAATATATATAAAGATAGAGTTATATGTTATATCAGCCAATCTGTGGTTTTGCTATTTCATTATGTTCCCCTTTTGGCATTGAAATTGTTATGATCTAACCATATTTGTTACATCCAGTTTGAAATCCTAGATTGTCGATGTATTAGGAAAAGAAGGAATGAAGAAATTTATTCGAAAAACTCACTTCTTAAGGACAAAAAGCTTTTCCCAAATATCAGTCTGAGGCATCATTTTGCAAGCCATTCAGATCTTTCTCCTTTAAATTGTAGGTTAGTTACCTAGATCTGGCCTTTATTCATATGTTTCGGCTACATCTTTCTCTGGACCTAAGAATGAGTTTGAAAGATAAAACCATGGAGTGGGAGGTTCCTTTATTTTCAATATTACATGAAATTTCTCTTTTGAAGTCTAGGTTATATCATATTTGCAATCACATGATTTTCATTTTTAGAGCCCGCAATGGTGTGAATTATATTAGTGACTGGCTGGTCGATATAATAATCCTCCAACTCATATAATAATGCCATTCTATACAATTTATGGAGATTATGGCTTTGGACAATGTGTCGGAGGAAAATGATTTACGTAACTACATAGTTGTCAAAGGCGCGCCTCAAGCTCAGGCTCAGACCATTGTGCCTCATGAAGGGTCAGGTCAGGCGACCTTCATTAGGCGCGCGCTTAGGTTTGATATTAAGCTTAAGTTTAGCTTAATTGGATCAGATGTGCCAGATTGTTTTGTCTATCAAAAATTGATGGCAGGTTAGTTTTTTTGGACTCTTTCATGATTTGTTTTAGTTATCCAAGAGCCACTAATAAAGTCATATTTTGTTGGGTGCCTTTTTATTGAAATTTTGATCTCTGTAGCATTTTATGATTGTGAGGTGCTGTCTAAACTTGCAAACCCTTTTCAATACAAAATTTTATCTAGAAGAATGGCATTGACATTTTTGCTTTTGCTTTTGGTTGCTTGTGGAAATAATACATGACCCCTTTTTTAGGCAATTTGAAGCTCAGTGTTTCCCATATGTTCAATTTTTTTGAAGAATGAGATGAGAAATTGACCTACATAGCTTTGTTGTTCTCTCAACCATGCATGCAATATGCTCATTGAATAATGCTTATGAGGAGTTACTACTTTATGCTCATAGGAGTGCAAACAATTGAGGTCTCAACTTTGTTTAGACTTATCATATGTCTAATCATTATGATCTTCAGAATGTAGATTTCAGGATCTGCTTCCATTTGGTGTATTCTTTGAATTTCCAAAATCACCCTATGATGGATGCAAAAGATTAAGTGACATGTTTCATGACATGGTGATAGCTGTCTACTTCTTTTCTTTTACATGGCAGTGACATTTGTTTTCTGAGACGCTGGTGCTTTGGGAATAAGGCCGTGTTCGGCTGCCATTGCATTGAGCTCAATTTTGGCAATGTTTTCCATTATTAGCATATGTATCTCCTCTTCTTAAATGATTTTATTAGGATTGTCATTTTACATTAATTAGTCTAACCGTTATGACCTATTTCTCTCTCCTAAAATTGATATAAAATGGGGCAAGAAGTGGGCATTCTTCATCACCGGATGTTTTCTCTTGCATATCTGCTTTCCCTTCTCTTCTTATTGACCCTATTTGGGGTCTCGTTTTCAATCTCAATGGCGAAGCTCCCTTCAAACAATGGAGAAAATCCAGAAAAGCGCACTAGTGCATTTTCTTGCATCTATTGCAGACAATCATTCCGTGACCACCGCTCCCTTGGAGGTCACCATAGGGGTCATAATGTTCAGTTGAAGTCATCATGGAAGAGGAAATGTCCTGGTAGTTCCAGTACTTTCATTGGCTCCAACAACCAGCCTGGAAAATCTTGTGAAGGTGTTGGGAACAATCTAGCTTTTTCGAATGAGTCCATCCCAAACTTAACTATCCCGGTGAACACAAGTAAGTTCTCTAAATATGGTCATAAAAGCGGATTATTCTCTCTCAAAATCTTTAATATAGCATTTGCTGTAATGAATTTAACATTTCTAGCTATTTAAATGCAACAGCTTTTGCTGGATTTGGTAGCACTCCCGCCACCAGTTTTCCTTCGGATGTTTCATTGTCCTTAGGCCCGAAGGGAGTCCAGAAATTGAGTACTAATGAGGGCCAGACTTACCAAGATGGTAAGTCATTCTCCTATGGAGGTGTCTTGCAGAATTGTCAACACAACCTTAGTAAGCCTTCGTTTACTAACTCTGCTATACCTAGTCCACATCCGTTTCTTGTCTTAAATCAATCTCCTAGCGTGAAAGAAACTGCCACTTTGTGTTCCTCTTTCATCAATCTTTGTCCATGTTCAGGCCAGGGTCAAGGTTATCTGTTTGAGGTGGAAGGTTTCTTGACTTATGAAGAGGGCAAGAGGATTTACCCAATTGATTCCCTTGGAAATACTGACGTGATGAAAAGATCAAAAATGCCTAAGATTGTCTCCAACCTGCCTGTGGAAATAGAGAAACCTCAAATCAATGAACTACCTCTTGTTAAGGTTATGGAGAAGGAGAAGCCTTTTTCTGCCTTGCGGATTTTTGCTGATGCTGAACAGGAAATCCCAGCAGATATAGATCTATCTCTGCATCTGTAGTTTTGTACCGTTCCTTTTACAAATAAATAAATAATGTGGTTAGTAGTATAAAAAGTGAATGCGCTATATTTGTCTTAAAAATCCAGTGTTTTCGTCAAAGGCGGTAGGCAGCTAAGGTGTTTTCTAGTTCAACTTGTCCAACCGCTACTTAAACGCCGCGGTTGACTATTCAAAACATGCATAGTTTTATCTAATATATATAGAATCATAACTTAAAATATCTAAGTGCCACCATTAACCACCTAAGCAACTATTTAAAAAAACCCGCCCGAGCGAAGCGGCACCTTTAAGCTCCGTCTTGACTCTGCTTAAGCTTGGTTGTTTTTGCTCATTTGTAGACATGGGTGGAAGTTTAATCAAGCAAGTTATTCTTTCATGTGTCTGGCCTGTTTTTTCATTGACATTGTTGTTGACTTTCAATGTCAATTATTTCCAATCATGGTGGTTAATCGTAATGTTTTCCAACTGTTGCATTTTATTCTACATTAGATTGTTCTCATTGTGTTTTTTTTTATTGTCGCGAAATATAATGTATCTGAAAAATTGTTTGATGGTGAAAACCGATCAACAGCGAATTCCGACAAAATAGATGAAAAGAACACGATTTGAACGTGGTACGGTTAAGAAAAAGACCTACATACATAAGTCACTTTTATTAATGGAGTAACAAGACTTCTCAAATGCTCTCTATTATCTCTCAATTTTGACAGAATTTTGGTGTTGTTTTTTTAGATATCTTGTTACAGTGATTCACCCTTCCATTTGTATTATTGGAGGGGAGTTACAATTTCAAAATAAGATAAACATTAATGAGAGATAAATTAGGGATAATATTGCCATCCTTATCCCTAATTTACAAGGATTTTTTACCAACTTAAATTGGAGGGAGAGATTCTTAGTGATGTAGTTGATTTGTGGTGATATTCTTCATTTGATTGAATTCTTGATCATTTGGGGACGTACAGAGCTCCATGCAGCCTCTAGGTCGCTACCTACGCGATTGGTGGACAACTATTTTTGACTCTTGAAAATATATAATCGACGATCTTCAGGTCGCAAGATATACATCAAACGAGCTCCCTCGTAGGTGGACGAGCACGTAGAGGCTTCAGGGGTAGATCACATCCTGAGTAATCTTAGCCAGGGTGATGATGACTTCTCACGACAAGCAAGCTTAGGCCGACACCAAATTTCACAGGCTGAACTTTCTTTCTATTAGGCTTCTTGTGCTAGTGGGTTTGTTTCACTCTCTTGGCCCCATTCCGATAATCTTTTAAATGATATAGAGACTCTTAAACCAATTCCAAATGCACAATCTATGAGGATCACAGATGATTTTACCACCCACTCACCTTCATATAGCTTGCTTACATTAGTCATTGTTTCTTTCTTCGTTGCTACTACTTTATTTTTGTTTGTTCGTTACTGAAATAAATTGATTGGAGGAAGTTACACACCATTTAAATCCTAGGAATTCCTTTGTCGCCATGCTACAATTGGCATTGATTGCTTTTCAACTGAGCCTGGAGGTATTTTACTTTTTGGTGGTTTCAACGTACATCGAGAATCATACTACTAAATTTTTTTGCTTGATTTACATAATGAGATTGGTTAGGATGTATGCGAAATGGGATTTATTTGTGATTATGAATTATCTATTAATATGTTCTTGGGTCCCCAATGAGTATGGCTGGGTAGTATAGGACTTAAAATCTGATTTTGAAATCCTGAGTTCGAATCCATGAGGTGTGTTTCTTGTAATAATCTGAGACAGTTGGGGGGTTTTACATGTTTCGTTTAAGTCCAGATTGAATGATTTGATCAGGGTTTCTAACGTTTTCAAAAAAAAAATGTTCTTGGCCAAATTGAATGTGGGTTTTGTAGATCATCAAATGGTAAAATTTTCTCATCTATATGGCTTTAGACTTGTTGCTTATATTTGTCGTATTTTTCCTTAAAGTAGACGCACGAGTGTACAAAAATAACAAAGAAAGGCCACTGCAGACACAAGTTGATCTACACAAAAAGAAAAGAAAAAATTTTGGGAGACAAATAAGGAACAAAAACACAGTTAAAAGAATAGTATTTTAGTATTTCTTTTTTAAAAATAAAATAAAATAAAAAACACAATCAAAATCAAGTGAGCTTTTTTTTTTTTTTTTTTTTTTGGGTGCTTGTTTGTCCTCTTTTTGTTTTCATGTCGGTCCTCAAAGGAAAATATATAATTTACTTTGAAATTAAGTGATGATGTCAACCAATAAAAAGGGAAGTGGTAAATGTTTGACTTCTTAATTTTTTTTTTTTTTTTTTTTTTTGGAAACGATGGAAATCCCACCACCAAACCACCCATTCTGGGCCGCGGCGCAGGTAAAACCACCGGCTGTCTCAGGCTCTTACAAGAAGTGCACCCCCTGGATTCGAACCCAGAACCTCAAGGTGAGATCCTGAACCCTACACCACCAAGCCACACCCCTTGGGGACTTTTTTTGACTTCTTATTTGTGCGGTAGATTTTCGCCTTTAACGAGTGCAATTTAAGCTATGCTTAGTAGACATTAAATTATATCTTAATTGTCCTTCAAAAAAAATTTATATCTTAATTGTATGGAAATCCTGCCACGAAACTACCTGATTCGGGATTAAATGGATCAGGTAAAATCCCGGACTGTTACAGACTCTTACAAGAAATATATTCTCTGAACTCGAACTCAAGACTTGACAATCAAATCTTAAGTGTATTGCTATCAAGTCACACCAATTGAGAACCATTTACCGCTCTTTAGTGGCTTCTAATGTGATAATTTTGACAATTTAAATTGGCAATATCAAATAAACTCTTAATTAGCTTTATCTTAGCCTCGCCATCATTCACACTTAAAGAATGAAGCATCTAAAAGTTCAATACAAAACTAAATTCCAAAGTTAACAAAAAGCCTTTAGAAAACGACAAGCCTTCAAAATTAATGTGCATGGTGTGTATTTATGGTAGAAATGTCAATATTGGTCCCGTGATATGATATTAATTTTTTATATTCGGATCGATATAAATTAACTTGATTAATAATGTTGTCGTATTAACTCTTTTATTAATCATTTCGTATATGTGTTACACAATCTTAATATGTTTTTCTCTATTATCACTTGAATAATATTCGTGTAATTATATTAGCAAGTCATGAGTATTTATTTATGCTTCATTTTTTATCGTGTAATTATGTTAACCGATAATCATGTCATTAACAAATACGAAATTGATCTATTTATTAACCAGGACGACCTGTCTATTAAGCAGATCGTGTTCATAATTAAAGATTTATACACAATTATTAAACGAATCGTGTTCGTCGATTACAAGACCAACACAATTGGATAACATGAATGGCCAATTCCAGTTGTCTTGGATTCTAGTCCTTAGGAGTGGCCAATGAAGTGGATATTGAATACAATCTAGCAACCATAGAATTAGACCAAATGAAGTAAAAATAAAAATAATAAAAATAAAAATTGGCAGCCAAACACGGCCTTATAGAAGGATTTTGTTTGGTGGGGATTGTATTTGAAGCAGATTCTTTTGGCTTTGGTTCCACATCCACTTTAGCTTTTTTTTTTTTTTTATCATTCATTAACTTTTATGATACTGCATTTATTCTAGAAATGGATATTGAAGAGCCTAGCACTACGTAATTGGATTTGCTTGCCTACCCAAATCACAAAGTGTTGGTCCAAATTTATGAAATTATCTTTTTCATCTCTATTTTATAATTTATATAAAAACCACCAAATTAACCAAAAGTCTTCACACATTAAATGGAATCGACTATATAAATTCTTCTACGTTATTATACTTTATTCGAAATCATTGTTCATTAAACTCAATGAAATTTAGGTCTTTTTGTATGATTTTTATCTATCAACTCAAATCTTTCTTGACCTCGTTTGATATATGACAAGACAATTTGCTCTTTTTTCTCATAGGTCGCATAAAGATCATCGTTGTACATGCTCGAATTATCTTAATTGTATTTTTCACATAAGTAGATTCTAAACAAAATTATTGTAATGATAGTTTTAACTTCTACTCTCACAAAATGTGAGAATTACAAGACTTGACTCTTTTGTTTGCAAAATATAAGTAAATTCTTTATAAAATTCATTAATTTAATCAATGACATAAACATACTGTTTGACATAGAGTATTGATTAAGAGTATAATATAGTTTATAAGTATTACAGTGAGAGTATAAATTAATTTATAAACTCACCAAATCCTTTATCAAACACTACAGAAGTCACGAATAACATGATAAATAATACAATAATTCTAGGGAAATATTTTTTAGTGACATTCATGCTTCAAACAGTTATATATTTTAGTCTCTCTCCAAAATATACAACTCCTCAAAGAAAGAATGTCACTAAAAACATCTCGCTAAAAATATCTTACATGATAATAATGAATTAATATCATATTTTAGACACATTTAAATTAATAAATAAGTTGTATCATTTGAAGTAAAAAAAAAAAAAAACAAACAAACAAACAAACTTGAATGTTTTTCTCTCTCTAGTCTACTTAGAAAGCCATTTGTATAGTTATATTAAAGTAATTATATAAATAAATAGTTGGTCTTTCATGGTTGCTTTCATTGATGTTATGTCATGAATTGATGGCTATCTCTGGAATTAAATAAAATGAATTTGAATTTTGAATTAAAATATGTTAATTAATTTATTATCACGAGTATATTTATATCAACGGATCATTATAAATTATAATTTAATAATTATCAATTATAATTTGTTATGATTCAAAAAAAAAAAATTGCAATTTGTTTTAAGTCTATTTTTATTATCTTTATTTTTCCTTTAATTATCCATTTAATTTACGCAAAATAGCTTAAAATCGTCCTTCTAAATTGTCCACGTGGCACAAACATGATACTTTGAATCATCCACACCTTCACTAACGGCGAGTGTATACACTCTCCAAATATCGACAACAGAAACAACCCCCTTTCCACTGGCTGCGTGACCGACACGATCCGTTGACGCGTATGAGGTGTGAGTTATGTCTGCAGAATCAAGAAACCATTGCTACCCTTTATTTTATAAGCATCCTTAGATGAAGAGAGAGTCTTTGGGTCACCTCTATTTGCAAATTGCAATTACCTGTAAGTTCTTTGAATTCTGGTTATTTATTTTGCTATTTTGGTTGATTTGTTTTGAATTCTCAATCTTCTAGGCAATGAAAGAACACATTTTTACCAAAGTTTGTGAATTGGGTCCTTTTAATTACTTATAATAGCTTAGATATCTTCTTCTTCTTTTCTTTCTGTGTTTTTTTTTTTGAAAAGTTATAATCTGGGTTGTTCCTTGCAAGTTGATATTTTGATTGTTTTTTGAATTTGGGTGGTCTAAGATAGGTAAGTTTGTACTTTTTGCTTCATGATCATGTCTTATAAGGATTTGGTGGAAAGGTAATTGTTGTTTTTGCAATAAGAGAGTAAGATAGGCAATTGAGATTCTGGACTAGCTTCTTTTTTACCATTTGGAATTGAGCATATTTATTGTTGTTTTGTAATTTTTGCATTTGGAGGCATAATATAAATAGGAAATCGTAGAGTGGAACAAGAGCTTTGTGTTGTTAAGACAATTAAAATGCAAAGGGTTCGATTATCATCACAACAAGCGCCTGTACATAAGCTGGGGGATTCCCAAATGACATTATCCCCAAAGTTTAGGTTAGCTGTGATCCAATCTTCCTTGTTGAATCCTTCGCCAGAGTTAGAGGCATCTCTCAGAGCCGAACCACTCATTCCTGGTCTACCTGATGATGTTGCACTCAATTGTCTCCTCCGACTTCCAGTTGAGAGCCATGCAACCTGCAGAGCTGTATGCAAGCGATGGCACCTGCTTCTTGGTAATAAAGAACGGTTTTTCACCAGAAGAAAGGAACTAGGTTTCAAAGACCCTTGGCTCTTTGTTTTTGCCTTTCACAAGTGTACTGGAAAAATTCAGTGGCAGGTTCTCGACCTTACCCACTATTGTTGGCACACTATCCCTGCAATGCCATGCAAGGATAAGGTTTGTCCACATGGATTTAGGTGTGTTTCAATCCCACGTGAGGGTACTCTATTTGTGTGTGGAGGTATGGTCTCTGATGTTGATTGCCCCCTCGACTTGGTCTTGAAGTACGAGATGCAAAAAAACCGTTGGACTGTTATGAACAAGATGATTTCAGCTAGATCATTTTTTGCTTGTGGGCTGATTGATGGGATGATATATGTGGCCGGAGGAAGCAGTGCAGACCTTTTTGAGCTTGATTGTGCTGAGGTTTTGGATCCCGTAAAGGGAAGTTGGCACTCCATTGCAAGTATGGGCACAAACATGGCATCTTATGATGCTGCAGTTCTAAATGGGAAACTTCTTGTGACAGAAGGCTGGCTGTGGCCATTCTTTGTCTCTCCAAGAGGTCAGGTCTATGATCCGAGTACTGATAATTGGGAGAGTATGGCTGTCGGACTGAGAGAAGGGTGGACCGGTTCAAGTGTGGTGGTTTATGGGCATTTGTTTGTGGTTTCAGAGCTTGAAAGGATGAAGCTCAAAGTTTATGATCCAGACACTGATTACTGGGAAACAATAGAAGGGCCTCCACTTCCAGAGCAGATATGCAAACCTTTTGCTGTGAATTCATGTGATTGCAGAGTTTATGTGGTGGGTCGGAATCTGCATGTTGCCGTGGGTCATATCACAAGGCTGAGAACCTCTGACAAAAAATGGAGCTTCAGTGTACAATGGCAAGTTATTGACGCACCAGATAATCTTTCAGACTTGACACCCTCAAGCTCTCAAATTCTGTTTGCTTAGTTCACCAAATAACCTGATGTTGCATCTTGTATGTCGTCGAATAAGTTGTAATCAAATAAATTTATTAAAGTTGTAGAGTGGTGATACCTGTGTGTTGTTAGAATGAGTGTATCGTCTATATAGCTGTTCAGCTTTTGTTCTTTTCTTCTTCTTCTTCTTTTTTTTCTCCCTTGCATGAATTGCCTAATGGATGTGTTTACCTATTTTATCCCTTATTTGAATCTGTGATATCATCATCACCCTTGCATTTTTTTTTTTAGTCAATTGCACGGTAGCGTTAACTTGATGATCATGTTCTGCCAATCTTTTAAGAGATGCAATTAGAAATTTTGGTGGAGTTGCATCTGCAGGCATCAATTTGCATGCAAAATATTATATCTACATGCATCAGTAGCTGCTACAGGATGAATATGCTTATGATAATGCATTTGGGTATCAGCTTGAATTACTGATTTCTCTACAGGCCACTCCAATTTGCTGCTTCTAGTTAAGCCAGTCAACAGAAGAAACAGATGAAGTTAAAGAAATAAGCCATGGTGATCACAACTGAACTAGCTACAGAAAGAGACTGATTGGTGAAAGTTAGACCAGTTGGTTTAGTTAACCAAATTGTTTTAGGAACCGTTTGCAGTTGGTTGGTTGGTGTGTTTGTTGAGATAGTATCCACTTTAGGTTCTAATCATGAGTCATGACATAACATTTTTTATTTTTAATTTTTTTTTTGAAATCGTTGGAAATCTCTCTGCCAAATCACCTATTTCGGGTTTAAGCGGAGCAGGTAAAACCCATGGTTATCCCAGACTCTTACAAGAAACGTACTCCCTAGATTCGAACCCAGGACCTGAATATCAGATCCTGAATCATACACTACCAAACCACACCCCCTGAGGACGAATCATAACATGCTTGAAGGATATAGATGTATATTATTTAATCATGTATCCTTCAACACCAACCGCTCTATAAGCCAACTCCGCTTGTATTATGATTTTTCAACTCTTCCTATATACTCAAGTTAGAAATATCTTTTTATAATTGGTCGCAAGTCTGAACAAAGAAGAATGTTGTGCTAGTGTTAAGTCTTCGCAATCAACTTAAAACTTATTAAATTTTATGATTTTTACTTAGTTTAATAAGATAATAATTCTAAATAGATCAAATGATGTCTAAAAAATCCATATAGCTTACCATATCTAGTAGGAAAACTTGTTGAATATTTTTATTTGGTTTAATGAGATAATAATTCTAAATAGAGCTTTGAAAAATCTATATAACTGAACATGTTTAGTAAGGAAAGACTTATTAAATTTGATTTGATATTAAATTCCAATTATACTAAAATATTACTAGAGTTGGAATATCGTTTCATAACCAATCTCAAACTCGAACGAAAGAAGAAAATTGTATTACATCTCAAACCCGAACAAAAGAAGAAAGTTGTGTTAACTTATCAACCAATGTTGAAATTATCAAGTTTTACAATAATGACATGAATTCTAAACATAAAAAATAACATACATCCAGCCCGGAAAAATGTTTTTGTTTGTTTGGCTTGTTTTTGCCATAAGAAACCGATTAGAAGAAGAAAAAAAAAAGGTCTCAAAGGAAAGACCAAGTATCTTTACGATTACAATGTTTTCTTAAGAACAGAAAGTTTCTGTACATATTAATCTGACAAAGGGAGGTAACATTATATTATGCCGCCAAGCAAAACTTTGGGTGTGAGCCTAATCGGGGACTAGGCCAGGTAATTGTATATCTGGGGATTGTTCTTGTCCCGCTCCAGGTACTCCCTATCGATGAGGCTCTCGATCCTTTTCTTCAGATCAGCTGGCTTTATTGGAAATTTCAGCTGTCCAAGATATTTACGTAGATACATGTAACAGTTATATATAGCACGGTCCAATGTGACTGTGACCAGACAATGCTGGGATCCATGCATCAGAGATCTAATTATGCACAAGAAAATTGAAAATGGAACACGGGTACCTGTTGGAAGAGTTCAGTTATTAGAAGTGTGTGGCTCAACACTTTTCTAGTCTTCATTATCCGAACAATAGCCGCATCAACCTGAACCATATTCAACAACAGAGAAATAATTTATGAGGCGAGTTCACAACCTCATTTCATTAAACATCTCTGGAATACTTTTTATAATACATGTATTATCAAAATCAAGATGAAGCTGAGGTAAACCTGATATTGACGGTCCTGAAATACTCTTTCGGTGGTGCTAGTGTTCTCCTCCACAGTTTCCTTCATCTGTATTGCATTTACCTGCAATCCAAAGGAAATGCAAGGGGCAAGTAACACCTTAGCTGCAAATCAATCACTAGTGTAAAGGGTACGACAATCATGTTGCAGAACAAAGCACAGACCTTAATACGATAAAGGGGAGCAGTAAATCCTTCATTGAACACAAACGAATCATCATCCTCAACATCCCTTCCTTTTGGAAACTGTAAATTACACAAAGGGATATTAGGAAGGAAAAGAATGAAAACCAAACATATACCATTGTATCAGACCAAGAAACTAAGCTGGCAACTCCAGCAACGAGCACCTACCTTCAGCAGGACCCGTACTTTACCGCATGCAAGAGACTGTAGAGTCCTCCTCAGTTCCTTATCTTCTATGCCAGTGGCATCCTTAATATCTTGAAAACTAAGCTTTTGGGCATCGTTAAATAACATCAAAACAACCGTCTGGAGGGCCAGTAAAAGAAAACAGCAATATTAGGATTCGTCATTGCAAGTGGCATCTATAAAACATGGGATCAGATGGCATAACAGAAAGCAAACATATGATACCAACCTGAAATAAGGAAACTGCCAGCTCCTTTTTACCTTTAGGGAACTCGGTTTTCAACACACAGTGACCCAAGGAATTTTGCCACATTAAGCGCCTTCCACTATACTTGCTTAAGTAGAACTCCTTGAAGATGTCCTGTAGCAAAAGTAGAGAGAAGTGTCACACAAAAGTATACATCATATTCCCACCTGTAATAGAAAACAGCCATCTTCAGCTTACGCCAAACCTGATAGACATTCAGCTCATGAGGAAGCCTAACATCCATGGGAGGATATGTGGGCCAGTACCTGTATGCCAGCCACCAAACAGAAAACATTTTAAATCCTCAGTAATATTGAACATTCTAAAAATATGGTAATTAAGGATCTCAACCTACCCTGTTGTCAAGACATGGACACTCATCTCAATCCCAAGTTTGGTTCTGGCCTGGGATGATTGTTTGAAGGACTCATTTATCTCCTTCGATAATTCAATATCCTGTGAATGTGTAAAAAAAGAAATTGCACAGCTGAGATTAATAAAAAAACAAAGACAAAACAAAAGTTTAATTGAGTACAAAACCAACGCGACATCAACGGATCAAGTGTGAGACGGCCAGACAATCAAGCCAGTGCATGATCATGTAATTGTTAAAATTCATAAATTTGAAGATCAAAAGATTTGTAATTAACACATGATCATCATCACACTTTGGAGGTAAGCATGCCATTGAAGCCATATTCCTGAGTGCATAGCAGTGCATCTAAAATATGAACTTCACAGAATTTGAGCATATCTAGCATTTCCAAGAAAATCAAAGAAGAAGAATCTGGAAGGCACCTTCAAAGTAAAAAATGATAAATCACTGGGAAGTTTGAGGGCATATCAAATTTGCATCCTTTTATACACCAACAAATGAAAAAAGCTTCTTGTTTTACTCATTTCATTACAGTTTTTTTAGTGATAAAAGTTGAGCAATCAACTAGGTGATCACTCGATTTGAGTTCGAAAGCTTGAATTTCCATAGAGATCAATGATATTTCCCTGAACCATAATTTATAAGGAAAAACATGCACACCTTGAACATCCCTTCAAGTTTGTTTGTAAATTGGCCGCCACATTCAGTCTTTAGCTGCATTAGAAATAGCTACGTTAGCATGACGAAAACATAAGCATTTGGCAGCAACATAAATTCAAAATAAGAAAATACAAACTTATGCCACTAACCTTGGAAATCATAGATTTCTCTGCATCTATAGAAGCACTCTTCCCCAACAGTAACCTTTTCGCAAGATCCTTTTTATAGAATGCTTCAAACACATCTTTACCCTAAATTTTGATAAAATAGTAAATTATCATAGACATGTCTCAGTAATTATGATGACAATATGAACAGAGAATAAATAACAATAATAACTACAATACCAGCAGATACAAGAAGACAAACTCTTGTCCTATGTAACAATTTATTCAGTGATTTCTATCAAGTGCATACAATTACCTGAATAAACCTGAATAAAACCAAAACTTTATCAAGTGTACCCTCCAATTCCTCTTCTGAAGTACCCTTATTCCCAGCACGTAACTTCTCATCCAGAAACTTTGCAATCAGCTCAGCAGACCGGTTCTATGAAATAGAGGAAAACATGCAATTGCTAGTCATAAATTTGAAGATAGAATCTGGAAAAATAACTAGGGGTAATAGCAGACTGATACAAAATAAGGTCCTAACAGATGTGGTGCAAGTTCTTTTAACATCTTGTTATAATCTAAAATTTGGTACTAGTTTTGGTAATGTCTGGTCATACATATAACAAAGATTACAACAATGATCATAATACTTTCTTGATGATGAATTTTTGTTATCTTAAAATGAAAATCCAGCATTTAACTAAAATAACAAATAAATGCACATTGAATTTTCTAGTTTTTAGCATTGCAAAAATGGGAGGAAAAAGAATTTTAGTAGGATAGCTGACCTGACGCAGATTAATTAAATACTCAAATGCATCTTTTATGGTGTTGCAAAATGCTTCATTCTTTGAGAAGCTCTGTTCCCATATTGTGTCAAGAGAAGCCTTGAACTCCAAAAGAGAGGAAACCATGTCTTTATCTTTCTCTTCATCCATAACAAAGCCATGGCCCGTTCTACGAATGTACATAGCAAGGGCCTGCCTCAAAGATTCGAAAGTATTAACCCTCGAAAACAGCAAGTACATCCTTTGAAGGTCCTCAGTACGATGCCCATCCATCAGCATTGTGAACCCCTGAA
Organism: Zanthoxylum bungeanum; assembly: GCA_019454045.1. NCBI lineage: Eukaryota > Viridiplantae > Streptophyta > Magnoliopsida > Sapindales > Rutaceae > Zanthoxylum > Zanthoxylum bungeanum. Next base: position 14,740 of record SKCR01024058.1, read on the forward strand.
CAGATCAAAGAAACCGTAAATACAACAGCAATACAAATTCTAGCATATACATAAAGGGATAAGGAATAAGTTAAAAGAATTAACTCCATACCTTATCAAGAATCGCAGTTATATGTCGTTCAAGAAGTTGCCTTTCAGCAGTTGCTATAAGTGGCTTTCTTGTGCTCACATCAAGGTAAAGTAAACATCTTTCATGTTCTTCATGCAACCTTATCTGTGAGAAAAAGTCACCAAAAGATAAGAAGTATTTCAACTTTTTTTTTTATCTAGTCCAACATTTTAAGTGCGAAAGATTATAGTAAAATAAGTGACAGATATATGGAAGCAACATTAACTTATGTTACGCATAAAGGGATATAAACAGCACCTCCACATGCTTCAAGTAATCTGGAACATCTGATTGCTGCATGTATTTCATCCCTTCAGCAGCATAAAACTCAGACGTGCATTCAAGAAATGGTTTCTCAAAGCTTTCTGAGTAAATTCCTAGAGCAGTGAACATCTTCAACAGATGATTAAGGAGAGTCCTATCAACAGCTTCACCTAATCTAAAAGATAGAGCAAGCACACCCACCCCAAAAAAGATAACAATGTGAATTCCAGAGCATATCAAATTAACCCCTGCCCCCAACACAAATCATTCATAAAATTTGTACGAGGCTCAACTGAAGGTAAATCAAAAGAACTCAATCCAATAAATGTAAAAAGAGAAGAAACAAAAGGGAAAAAGAATTTAAAAATCAAAAGGACAATTTGACTTTGTTTAATTGTTATCATTGATAATCTAGAAAATCTAACAATGTACACCTTATATTTAACTTTCTTAGAATTACCTTTCCCTCTCAATCATCCTTAAAAGACCAGTGACAGTTTTGTGCTCGACTTCTGAATATGAAGAAAGATATTTCCGGAAAAGCTGCAAGCCCATGTCCCACAACGAACGCACATTTGTTGTCTGTTTCACATATGTTCTATCTAGATACAAGGCTATACCACGAATCATCAACATCTGATCACAAAGATCCTGCCAGCATCTCTCAACGAGTGATAAGAAAACCACCAAATCCGGGCTTTGACCTACCAACGATCGTATTGCTGCAGATATATGCTCTTCACACTCCTTTTCAATTCGCTGATAAAGGTTTCCCCCCATCTTGTGCAGGCAAAGATCATTTACAGCCTAAGGATAAAATCATTGTTCTTTTATGAATATCCCATGCATGGCAAATATTCACATTAACAAGAATCATAGTTATTAAACAAATAATGAAAATGGCTTTATTTCTACCTGATACAGCTTTTCCAAATCGCAGGAAGTCGGTTGCTTCAAGAATATAGCTTTTATAGCTGACTTCAGCTTTGCCCATGTATACTCCTCAAAATTTGAAGGCAGAGTCGGTTTAGCTTCACGGACACGATATTCCAAATTATTGATCACATACATAAGCACATTTCATTATATATCATGTTCAGAATTATTCAAGATTTCAAACTTCACAACTATACCAACATTCTGCTTCGACAAGTTTGGTGTTAATTTGTTAAACACTGAACATTGGCATATGCAGCACAAATAGAAACTTATAAAATTGAATTGAACATAATCATCACCATTAACAATGGATATATTAGATCAATTAACAAGAACACACAGAAACGCTAACTACCAAAACAATTCTAACAACTGACAAGATTGATTCAAAATCATCAGAGAAGACCCTAGCTTGGTCTAATTTGTACACACTTGACTGATAAATAAAACCCTAGCTCAGCTCCTGGTTTAATAACTACCACACAGAATTCAATAAAATGGAACCAATTAGAATCAGCTAACTAACCCAAAATTAAATATTTCACAATAATTATACATAAGCATATCTAAATTGTCAAATACCCACATGAATTTCAATCACCAGCTAAAATTCATATATTACCAAATAAAATCATAGTAGCCAGATCCCAAAATCTATACAATACAAAGCTCCACCAAACCAATTCAAGTAATGACGTCAAATAATAAGTTCAAATTACACAAAAATCCCATTCTTAAGCTCCTCCAATACTCACAGCCAAAACCCTCAATTTCCTCAAAACCTAAACCAAACAAAACACGAATTATCAAATTAACACAGATGCAATAAAATAACCAAGGGCGTACCTTTGACGAGCTTGATGACGAGTTTTTTGGCGGGCTGAGGGGGCTGGGCTTTCTTGCGGGACAAATTGGCGGCGGCTTGGTGTCGGGGTTCGTCAGGTCTAAGGTCGTCATCGAGAGACATAGAAGCGGGATCGAAAACGGCGTCGTTGTCGTGGTGGAGACCATTCTTGTTGGTGGGGTCCACAGAGCAAGCTACGGCTTGGGATTTGGCCTTCTTCATAGGTGAAGTTGAAAAATTGTCGGTGCTGTTGCTGTTGGCTGAGCGTTTATTGGGGAGAGACATGAAATAGCTCTCGTCTATTTGTTCATTTTAATTGAGTCACTGAGAAAATGAAGATTAGATATCCTCCTCTACGTCTGAGCGAGACACAGAGAGAGAGAGAGGAGTGTTCTTTTTTTTTTTTCTTTTTTTTTTCTTTATTTATTTTTTTATTTTTTATTTTTTGTAACTTCTAGAATTATTTTTCTTCTTCTTCTATTTTCGTTTCTGGAATTGGGGTAGCTGGTTTACTAGGTTTTGGCAATTTTTGTCTCGGTTTAAAAATAGGACGGGATGAGATAAAAAAATATTATAAAATTTTAGATGGGAAGGGACACAAAGTGATATATAATTTTAATATGATGTGACGGAATTTAATAGGATATGAGATTGAATAGAATATAAAATAGGAATGGACGATTTTTTAATCTAAAAAAATAACAAGACGGGATAAAGATCTCTTTTTTTATCCTATTTACATCAACGAGATATGACCGAAATTGACGAATCTCATCACATTATGTCTCATTGTCAACCCAATGTCTATGTAAGATGTACTATATACTACTTATTAGTGTTTTTTTCCTTACGATACAAGATGTACTCATCACGGTTTTTATTGTCCACCAGTTTGGCATGTTAAAGAGGACAATATATTACTAATGGGAGAGTCATCAATAGGTATTACGACTTCTCTAAAAAAAAAGTGTGGATGGTCATAACCAATAAGGACGTTAGACATCGCGTGGGTATATAATATCTCACATCGTATGAGAAAGATATTGGGATAAACTTATAAGATGCCCAATTTCTCGTGGAGTCAAATTCTCATGAGTACGATTTAAGAGAATGGCCCCCAACATCTACTTTCTATATATAAAAAAAAATATGCTAAGAAATTGAAAGAAATAAGGGATGTTATAGTAGATTATTCATCATACCATCCTTCAACATTAGAAGGGGACGTTGGAAATTTCTTTTTGGGTTCCGAAATAATAATGATTCTTAATTCCATTCATCAAAGATTCATATCCTACCTAATTTAATTAATTAAATTCGTGAAGGATAAACCTAAACTTAGAGAGTCCCACAATATGAAGTGTATTCGTTGAGCACTTGGGCAACTCGATATGAATAATATGGAATATTCATATACTTCACCGAATTAAGTGAGTTAATTCGGATCGTTTAATTGTTAAACGATAACACATGCTTTAGGGGATTTTGTCCGCTAATAATTATTGTGTATTTGTATTTGATATATAATACGATTAGATACACATTAATTATTCATCAAATGAGATTTTGACACATGCCATTAATATATATATTTGTTATTTATTGTAAATAAAAATACATATATAATAATAATAACATAAATTGATTATTTGAATATTTAATTGTTAAATATTTCAATAATTAATTTATCCAATTTTTTCATAAAAGTTATGAAAAATGTCCAATTGTTATTGGATCATTTGGCATGATTAAAGTAAACTTTATGTGTTCAAATGTGATTTGTTACCATAACGTTTGCATTAATTTATTTGATTTAATTTGATTAAAAAATTCTAAAATCCCCAAACCACCCTTTAAGGTCCGCAATTGAAGGATTTTTTAATTGAAAATTTTCAATTCCTTCATTCATTCTCACCCTAGCTGAATAAGCTCTAAGAAAATGGGTTTCAACTTGGCTTGAAGATTCCATGAAGAATCAAAGGAAAAACTCAAGAAAATAGCTAAGGAATTGGAGGATTAAAGGTAATCTACCATACCCTTAAGCTTGAAAATTTAGTTTCTTGTTTCTTGAGTTTTTAGAAGTGTTCTAGGGTTCTTTAGATTCTGATTTTTTGGGGCTTTGTGGTTTGGTGAATGAATTGGAAGAGATAGAAGCATGTGTGAAGTATATTTAGAAGTAATTAATGTAATTAGTTTTCAATTTATTCAATTGTTGTTGGACAAATTTTTTGCCATTCTAGAGTGTGATAGCCACTCTTATTATGCCTAGAATTGTTCTAGAGTCATTCATGTGTGGTGACTTTGAATTGGTGTAGTGATTAATTAGATTAATCTTTGAAAGTTGGTTTTAAAGCATGAAAATGGTGATTTCGGTTTTCTGGATCAGACCTCTGTAAACTGGAAATTATGTGATGATTTTGATGTCATATGAATGTAATTGATGTGTTTTGGGAGTTGGCACAATTGCCGGAAAGTGTTTCCGAGTTGAAATAAGCCAAAACGGCCAAAAACGACGTTACCGGGTGGATTTTGAACCAACCGGGTGACGACTGTCCAAACAGTGAATCCAGGCAGCCCATGAACTGCCTCGATACTATTGGAGCTGACCTGGGTAGTTTCCATAAGTGTCGGGTAGTCGGTTTGGTCAAAAACGCATTTTGCGTCATTTTTCGGAAAAACTGTTTTCGTAAAAGTTTCGCAAAATTTTAACTATGTTTATGTCAATATTTGATATTGAATAAATAGGTTTAGGTGAAATATGAATAAATTATTCATATTAGATATTGAATAATTTATTCGGTATTTTTGAAAATGTTTTAAAATAGGATTTCGCCCGAACCGCAATTCCGCTGCGCCCCATTGCCCAAAACCCCAACATATCCTTGTTTGGAATGTAGGAAACGCTTTCCTTGAGCAGTGGAAACGGTTTAGGCACACGGATCGGACTTGAAAATTTTTTTTCCCTTCCCTTTGAACTGCCGAATGTTATTGCCACCGCCACTGATATTTGCTTCAGTTTTAGACAAAATTCCAGCCTCGAAATAGCTCGGAACAGTCCCCGAACAGCCGGAGAAAAACTAGACTATTTTGACTCGATTCGTGCCCAACGCACTGCAGAAACAGCCCGTGTGAAATGCGTGGACTATGGTTGTGTTTCAGTTATGATTTTTTCACTTGAAAATAGCCCCAACACAGCCCCAAAAAACACCACAAAATGTTCCCCAAAAAAACTGGATTAAAACGAAACCAAACCGAGTTCCATTTCACCAAATAAAGGGGCAGCAATGAGCAAAACAAAGCCTCACTGCCGAGTACAACAAGAATGAGATGAAGAAGATGATTTGTTCGACACCACAAATTCATCCGAACTATATCTCGTTACCAACAGAAACTTGTGTGGGCAAGCCTCACAAAATCAATCCCTAAACTATTTCGAGATGAATGTCACACAACAACTCTTGTTATTTATTTTTTTATATCTTTTGTTTTCTCAACAACTTGACATGATTTGGACAGAAGAAGATTGAGTCTAGGGTTAGAATGATAGGCTTTTCGAAAAGAAAAATAAATCTTATTTTTAGACCTAGGGTTATTTGTTTCCAAAACACAACAAAACCCTTACTTTTTTTTTCTTGAATTTTCGGCCAAGCCTTATCAAATAGGGATTAATTTTATTTTTATCATTAATTTTGTAACAACAAAATTGACTTTCCTTAAAGTCAAAGATGTTACAAAAACAAAAAGATTAATGTCATTATAGATTTGTAACTTCCAAATTTAAAATCAAGGGTTTCCAAAACCCAAAAATTGGAAATTACATCTAATATAATTAAATAACATGTATTTAATATCATATATTTAATAAAACCATATATTAATTTTCAATATAAAGTTTCAAGTGTGACAAAATAATACTATTAATCATATTAATAATATTTATACATTTGTGAGTATATAATTGGAATATCCAATTATACTAAATCCACTATAGTATGTCGAGCTAGCACAGGACCAAATTGACCTACAGTTCCGAGCTCCAATAATCTCGAAATATTAATTAAGCTCTTAATTAAATATTCTGAATTATTAACTCCGGGTTATTCCACTAAAAACCCGAAGTTGCACTCTCGTTGCCGCAGATGATATATTAAGCCGAACTAAGTCGGTGTCCATCGATATAGTCACTACATACAAATTGAACCTTCACGAGTATCTCGTAATTAGAGCCGGGTCATAATGTCCGTTATACCCCTCTAATTATTTATACCTTAAGTGTCATTGATTCTCTAATGAACGATTTTTTCATAACCATTATGAATTTTAATCTTTCCATTCGTAATAGAAAGACTTGAGCGCTCAAACCGTTCAAGTACCGAATCAACCCTTAAGGAAGATACTCATCTACTTCTCGAAAGAAGTAGCTATTGGTCGGGACTGCTACACCAACCTCACCTTTATAAATCAAAGGACATAGCCTGCCATGCAGGAGTTCGTAATACACTCAAGATTAAGATCAATCCATATATGACCATCTAGTAGATCGAAATGATTTTCTTTGTTTAACGGATGTTATAAAAAAGTTATTTCCATTTGGGTCCAGTCTTATATGATCACATTATACAATGTGCCACCATTCTCATGTCTCTACATGGAAGATCTCGGATCAAGGTCGCCATACAAATATAGAATGGGCTGCAGTTATAGATAAACCACAAAAAAGTACCCGCTTTGTTTGCTTTCTATAGACTGTTTAAGATTACTAACTTTAGACATAAATCCTTTTATGTATGACACTCATACACTAAGTCTGAAGGCACATAAGTAATCTAGGGTAATCAAGATAATTTATAATATGCGAAAATTAAACAAACATTTTGATAAATGAATAATGCACCATTTTATTTCAAAATATATAAAGCCGTCATGTAGCTCTAGGACATACATCCAAATAATCTCCTACTTGAACTAGAGTAAATGGGACATGTCACGTAATCCTAGACCATTTAGGTGACCTTCAAACACTTTAGCCGACAAGGTCTTTGTAAAAGGATCAGCCAGATTCCTTTGAATTTCCTCTCTATATGCTTTCTCCTCTTGTGGCTTCTTGGCTTTTTGAATTTTCCACTGCACCACTATTATCACAATAAAGTGTGAGTGGTTTATTCATATCTGAAACAACTTCCAGATCTTCCAAGAATTTTCGGAGCCAGACTGTTTCCTTAGTTGCTTCACAAGCTGCTACACACTCAGTCTCCATAGTGGAGTCAACAATGCAAGATTGCTTTACACTCCTCCATACTACAACCCAACCACTTATGGTAAACACTGATCCAGATGTTGATTTCCTAGAATCGACATCTGTCTGAAAATCAGAGTCATATATCCCCTTAGGATCATATCCTCACCGGAACTCGTTCTCTTAAGATACTTGAGAATGTGTTTCACAGCCACCCAATTATCCAATCGTGGGTTAGATTGAAAACTACTGACTACTCCCACTGTAAAATAAATGTTTATCAATTTCTCATCACACTTAATCACCCAAACACCACACAGACAAATCACATGTTTCAGTTAATAACGAACTTATCCAAATATCATACACATACACATGCTTATACATATTCATAACTTTTTCTGCTTACAAATCTTATATACTTAAGTTATACATATCTTATCATCACATATATATGCAATTCTGTATATTCATACTCATGCATTTGCTTACATATATACATATTCAATACAAGTTCATACAGCTACATTCCTGAACACATGCATATAGACATTAAGCTCATCAAATATTTCATTTCATATCATACCAATAACAAAAATCCATACACGTGGTAAATGATTAACTAAACTGTACACAATCTTGAACTGTGTTCTCAAGAGCATCTTTTAACTATCCACGTCTTATCCTAAACACATCAGTCATCTCTATATATAGACATATTTAAAACACAACAAACAAATCAAGTATTCATTGCATGAGTTGCTTACCTGGCTTCGCAAGCACTCCAGGTCATAGTCAAATCTGTCAAAATAAACAGAGAAATGCTATCAGAATCACAACTTTATAGAATTCTTGACTTTATTATGACAACTTTCGGATCTTTCCGGGACAACAAAATTAATTCTGATTTCAATGATTTCAGTTTTATTATTCTTAAAACATCATTACAAACTAATTCATGCCACTAGTTAACTTGAATACTCGGTTTATTTGTTTTTGGAAAATCTTCCGAAAAAGTTTCCGCAAACGCTACGGAACCGGAACCCTCCGACCATGCTCGGATTTATCCAAACACTATCATATCATCATATACGACTCATATCTATCATTACGATCAAAAATACATTAATACACAGAAAACCCACTTTTACCGGAAACTTACATAATATATCGGATTGATCCAACTCGTTCGTTTTCACTCCGATTCTAACAAATGCACATATTCAATATACTAATACTCAAATAATTCAATTTATATCATTACGCAACTTTACGAAGCTACTTGAAATATCCGAACATTTAACAGAAAATTGAAATTAGCGAATTTTTACCATGAGGTCTTACCGATATTTCGAGGGCATATAAGGACTCCAAACGATCCCACGAATACGCTAGAATCGATGAAATTCCAATCGAAGCTACTGTTCACTCATTGGTCACTATTTACCACCGATTCTTCCCTAATTTTGCATGCAATTGTGTACGAAATTGAATATCTGTCACCGCCAACTTGTAGTTCCTTCATAGAGCTTCGATTTGGCAGGTGGCTCGATCCGTGAAATGACTAACGAGCTGGGATCAGAAAACCCAAGCCCTCATGAATCTCCTCTTCCTCCCGTTGTTGCCAGCGTTTTGGGGGCTTCCATCGTCCACCACAAGGTAGAGGGGTGGCCAGCGTACCCCTCTGGTCGGTCGCGATGGCCAGCAGCGCAAGGGATAAAATTTATGGACGGGGGTGCGTGTGTTAGATGTGGAGAGCTTATGTAATTTTTTCAATTTCTTGAAACTTAGAGGTATATATAGAATTTTTTTTGAAATTACAATCTGACCCCGTGAAATTACAATCAAGTCCCTACCGTGGGGCTTTCACAGAAATTTATATTTTTGAAGCCATTCTAATAAAAATTTCGAAAAGTGTACAACACGAAAATTATTCGACTGGAAAAAACGAGTCCAATAGTTTAGAAATCAGCTCAATCGGAGTTCGTTTGTTATTTTATAGCCGAAACAAGAAACTTTTACGTATATAACGATATAAACAAAAATCACATAATCGGTTCTCGAACCACGTGTTTTCCAACGCACGAAGCTTCACTTTAAAATATTCCAACCTATTTTCCAACACATAAACTCTTATTTTCGAATAATATTCAGTTTCAAATTCTAAACTTTTATTCGGAAACCTTCAAGAACTGTTCCGAAAAATTTGGGATATTACATTCTCTCCTCCTTATAAAAATTTCGTCCTCGAAATTTCTCCATCCTTACGTCCAATCATTCGGAATCGAACACACGTATATAAAAATCTTATCTATATCCATAAGTCATCTCACTTTACACATTTTTGAAGATTACGTACTTTATACATCAATGCAAATCATGCTATTTCAAAGTAAAATAAATCGAATCAAACATTTCATACCAGAATTCCATCAAACTTATCATCTCGATTCATATTCATTCATAGGAACACGCTCAAACCGTTTCAAACTCATCCATCAACAGATACAAAAAGTTGAACCCGAATTCTATACAACCAATCACATGCATCATCAGAAACGAAGAACAATAAACAGGTTCTTTACAGGCAATCAGATACAATATTAAAACAGAAAACGTAATGCAGATCTCATACTATCTATTTCATCCATAATCAAAACGGAACACATTCATTTCACATCATGTCATTCCATATTATATCTATAAACGCTATCAACATCAAAATTTACATACGCACATATTCAATCGCACATACAACATTGTATGGCTGACAACAAAACATACATAATCATTACAATACTCAATAGGGGTGAGCAAAACCGATTTCGGTTCCGGTTCCGCATGGAACCGGAACCTACCCGAAAAAAACCGGTTCCTAACTGAGTGGAACCGGAACTTACCCAATTAAATAGGGTACCCTATTAATCGGTTCCAATTCGGCTCAGGTCCGGTTCCGATTTACCCTATTTATATATTATTGTCAAACTTTAAAAATGTAATTATCCATTTGACATATCCATCTTTGCAGGTAGAAAACAATAGCAGCAATAGTAATAGCAATAGGCAGCAGGCAGCAGGCAGTAGACAACAAGCAGCAGCAACACCAATATGAACATCAGCAGAAAACAACAACACATTCTTGTAGAAAACAGCAACAACAAACAGCAACAGATAGCTAGCAGCATAATCTACTATCATGAAACTTGACAGTATCAAATTGAGCAGAATCTAATATCATGAAACTTGATAGTATCAAACTTGACAGTATCATGAAACTTTACATTAAGTATCATGAAACTTGACAGTATCAAATTGCTAAGTTAGAAGATTATTACACAACAATACCAGCTATGTCACATTTAACAGGATCATATATTTTCTAGCAGAATCTTTCAAAAGCACAAGAACTATAAAACAAGATGTGGAAAAAAATGAGCTAACCAGCATAGTATCCTCTGGGACTCACATCTAGATGTAAAGATTCAAATTTCCTTATTGGACCCATAATCTTCTATATAATGGATTTGAATCTTCAATAAGACAGGAAACAAGATTTAAATTGGAAAATCACAAAAAAAACTAACTCATGAACACACATTAATTCTATCAAACAGTTGACTAACAAGCCTTCTGTCTCACTTCCATCAAAGCAAATAAATCGAGAGACAATGAAAAGATTAGATATGCAACTAAAGAACTAAGTGGACAAATTATTCTCACTAGAATCACATGGGGTGTAATTGGATTTATAAGAACAAAAAAATACAAGCAGATGAGGAATATAATGGAACCCAAAAATATGCAAAAAAAAATATATGAAACATAACTGTTGATAAATATAATGCAACCAAGAAATATCATATGCAAAAATAATATCAAACATATAGCAAGAAAAGAATTTCTCGGCAATTAGCACCCAGTCGGAAAAAAAAGGAAAAACAGACCTTTAAGTTTAATCTCATTAGTGATAATCAAGAGCATAATCAATCTAATAACTCAACTTGATTTAAAAAATCTCTAAACTTTGGATTATCCAAGCTTGAAAAGGAAACAGAGCCACATGACTCATAAAGACATAAACCCAATCAGCAAGAAAATCAAGAACCCAATCAACTCCAACTTTGCTTACTTCAAGATCTGAAGATGAGCTGCTGCGTTTGCGACTATGACTCGACGGCGAAGGAAGAGTAGCTGACGACAGAGAGATAGACAAAATCACGAAATGAGTTTGGCTAAAGAATTGAAATTTGGGCAGGTTTTGCGTTTGAGTCTTTGAGATGCTCAAAGCTCAACAAAAGAAAAGAATGTGATATGGGTCCAAAATCGCATATCAAAATCGGGTACCCAATCCGTTTCTGAAATGCGGTTCCGGTTCCGATTATTCTGGAACCAGAACCGGAACCAGTTACAACCGGTTCCTTATATTTGGAACCGAAACCGGACCGGTTATAAACCCGGATTTTCGATCCGGTTCCAATCGCTTCCGGGTAAACCCGGAACCGATGCTCACCCATAATACTCAAAAGATCTGTGACTAACTATAAACTTACATACGTGCTCTTATAACGAAGATAATCTTTTATATCAATAAATACATCCATTGTCACAGCCATGAGTGACATATAATCATACATGCTCCTATGATATTGATAGTCTGAATTCTGCCAATTTTCTGATACCATCAAGATGGAAAATGTGAAACAATCTCTTTCAAAAAAAATTCGAAAACACATTTGAAAAACTATTTTAGTGTAAAAAATTAATTTAAAAATTCATCATCGTAAATCTATATCAAGCATCCAGCATAGCTCAACTGGACGAAACATAACGAGTGCCTAATGCCCAGATCGCTCGAACAGATCGGAAAATGAACGAAACGATCCCCAGTCGAAAGATTGTAGCGGGTCAGTCCACTGTAGTTGGACAGATGATGAGTGGTATTTATATCACTATTTCCCACTCATTTACATAATATTTTGTATAGTTTCTCGAGTTTTGTGAACGTTTTGATGTGTTTTATTTTTATTTTGCAGATAAATAAAGTTGGAAAGCATTGGAAGTAAATTTGGGGCCAAAACAGTGAAAAATGACGAAAAAGGGCATTTTTTGGAAATTGGCCGCGTCGCGCCGCCAAGACTCCCAGCGTCGCGACGCCTAAAGTGAGCCGCGCCTGCTAACGTGCGTCGTTGACACGTATCAGAATCTGATTGGTTTGATTTGCTAACCTGCGCCGTGCCACGTGTCATCATCACATAAGATTTGCTAAAATCGCCTAATGCCACATGTCACAATCCTATTGGACCAAACTATGCGCGTGCCACGTGTCGCCTTCTTATTGGACCGAATATTGAACAAATCACATGTTGCCACGTGTCGACCTCTCATTTGACCTATCCTAAGCGCGTGCCACGTGGCAGATTCTTATTGGACCGAAAAGCCAGCCAATCACTTGTTGCCACGTGTCGCTTATTGATTGCGCCGCTCTGCCGCATGACACGTGTCACCTCCTGATTCTACCGATAGAACACGCATGGTCAACCCGCGTGGACCAAAGATACGTTCTGGCGTCGCGACGCCAAACACTTCAGCGTCGCGACGCTAGGAGCCGAATGTGCTTATAAATTGAGCTCCTCTTCACTTCATTTCTTGTGCTTTTCTTGGGAGCTTTTCCCTGTTTTTAGAGAATTGCATCTAGTTTTTGTGAATATAAAATATTTAATTTATGTATTTTAATTTTCAGTAATAATAATAGTTCTTTTTCTTCTCTTTTCTTTTATGTTTTGTAGTTAAATTTCTGATGGGGTAAAATGTGAAATATTTAATATAATTATCTAGGTAAATCTCACTTAACTATAATTTATAAATTATAATTTAACTGGATTAATTAATGTCAGACTTTATTACCGCCTATATGGTCGGGTTAAATATAAATTACTTTATCGCCTATATGGCTGGTCTTTATGTGACAGATAATTACCGCCTATATGGCTGGTGTAATTGGACTAAATGGATTACCGTATATGGCTTGTTTTAAATGTTTAACATTATTAATTCCTGAGAAAGAAAAATATAAAATAATTTATATATATAATAAGTGAGATTCCTAATAAGAAATATTAAATGTGGATCCTCTAACCCCGGCATTTTATTTTTATTCTAGGGAAGTGATGAAACACAATATCCACACACTTAATAATTGATTTCTTTATTATGGGTAATTCGTTAGTTTGTTTATTGAGTCTTAAGCTTAATGCTTATTGTTGTCTGATCACCATAAGATTGATTTGGTAAATTTAAAATGAACTAGACATAGGGATTTTAGGTTTCAGCCTTAGATTCAATAGCCCACGATCTTCCTTGAGGATAAATAACCTTTTAATAGATTCATTACAGGATAGACATATACCTGTCGGGCGGGGGTAGCCATAATTGGAAATTAATCTTAATGAATCCAGGTAATTTGGTTGACATAGACATATGGTTCAATGGGGTTATACTGGGTATTTGCGTCTGACCATCGACAGAGGCTTTTGCATATTTTCGTGTTCCAGGTTAGCAAACTGATTTATTACACATAAATAAGAGAATCAATTCATCTTTATAATAATATTGTGTGGAGTCACGACCCTAAATCCTTGAGTCTTTTCTTTTATTAGTATTTTCTTTTGAGTTTGTTTTTATTTTAATTAGCAAATCCACATTCAACCAACCAAAAGCAATCAATTCCCTTCTCCCTATAATTAGATACCTGTAAATAAATAGTATCAATAATTAATAACAACAGTAGGAATTAAGTCCTCGTGGGATCGATATTTTTATACTACTTGAACGATACGTGCGCTTGCGTTATACGTGTGTGTTTACGCCGATCAACAGACCCCTATACAAGCGCCACAACGGAAACATATCATATCAAATTATAAAACTGTAAAAAACCATAGCTAAGTGCCGTGACAGAAACATATTATATCATAAACAATATCAAAATGTATCAAAATAAAAATTTAATTCTTTTGAAAACATGTTTTTTTTCCCAAATCCCAAATATATTAAAATCAAAAATAAATCTTTGATACAAACTTTTCAAATACATATCGAGCGTCCATAATTCGAGTCGCGTGCACTGACTAGACAGTGTATGAACCATGTCAACAGGGTAGTGGGCCAGCCATTTTTCGATGGTCTGGACCTCATAACAAGCTCCCCGACCAAATCGAAATGAAACATATACAAGTGCCACAGAGGGTCAAAAATATAAAATCATCAAGCACCATGACAAGAATAAATTTTCGAACGTTTGGACGGAAATAAAGTTTTATGGTTTAAAAACATCATAATCATTTTCGAGCACCAAGATGAAAATATATCATCAAGCATCTCGACGGAAATATATCGATAAATCTCAAAACATGAAAACGTGAATCAAACGTCGAGGCGGAAATATTTTCTTTATCATTTATAATCAAAATCAAAATATCTGAAATCTTTCTTTCTTTCTTATTTCCTTTTATTTTTCTTTTCAAAACACTTTTATGCTAAAATCAAATACCAAGTTTTCAAAACATAAATTAAAATATCCATCCACAATTCAGACTATTAACATCATAGAATTTCTTGTACCTCAAAGCACATTGAATTCATATCACATACATATACATATACCTATATAGACAGCATACTTTTAACTTTGTATACATATACACATACATATATTCATAATATACAAACATATATAGATAATCTAAATAACCCATATCAATCAAAATCATAGCACATCATACCATATATCGAAAATCAAACCAAGTTTCAAACATGAGACCTATATAGTATATACGTAGCAGAAAACTTACTCAGACGATCAGATACCTTGTAGCTGCAGTTACCAACACCTAAATATTTACTGTGATACCATAACTATAAACCTCGCCAGAGGTAAGGTGCTACCGGCAGGAGACATGATTGACCCATCTCCATAAGCCTCTAAATTTACATAAAATCGGGCATGATATATCCTAAAACTGGACAACCTGGATCGTAATCCAGCATCAAAAGGAAACCTAAAAGAAAACATCCAACATTCAAAGGACCTCAGGTCCACACAAAGCATATCAAAATCATAATCAACACTTAAGGGCTTTGTGCCCACAACATCAATCAACACTCAAGGGCTTCGTGCCCACAACATCATATACAAACCAAAACTTTTACTTAATAAATATATAACAGCATGCTTGTGGATGCTGATTTTCGGCCGATGTCCACAATCAGAATTTGTAGGTTGGGGGCATTAGCGATCCTGCAAGACAAAGGTAGAGTGAGCGGGAGCAGACTACCCACCGGTGTGGTGGGTGCCGGGGGCACTCCGACGCCCAAGTCAGTAATATGAAATGAGCATTAAATATGTAAAATGTGAAAGCAAGGTTTGAAGTTACCTTGACCTCTCTGGGTGGCCGTGAGGGCGGTGATATGTGTCTGTGAGAGTGGGGGGCTCAGAGAGCTAATATCACAGGGCAGAAGCTTGTAAGAGAGAAGTGAAGAGAGTTGAGAAGCCCCCCATAACTTCATGAATCATGCTTCATTTTATAGGTGGAGAAAGGTGAATTCTCTGGTCTGCACATGGGAAATGGGTCCCCATAACATGCTTATTGTCTCTGCTTTCGGCGGGGAGAATATGTGGAGATATATTCTTTGTTGGGGAAAAGAGATAATCAGTTAAAAGGTTTGTCCTTTTATTTTTGTAAAGGGTTTAGAGTTTAATGGTCTGGGTTATTGCTTTGGGCCTCACTTGGTATTGTGTTCGAAGTGAAAGACGGTTTTGTCCTTAGCCCAAATTTGGCACGTACAGTTTGTTCCCTACTCTTTAACTCAAAGAGTCTTTAACTTGAAGAGTAATATGTCGAATGTATCATTAGAGATTTGATCCTGATACTAGATGTCTTCTATGTCTTTTGAAGTAGCTGAAGTTTAAAACTTCAACTTAACTCTACTAGAAACATAGAATGTTCATAGTCGACTGAACCTGATGAAGGTCTGGATAATCCCCATACTACGGGTCAAATGACCAAGGGAGTCTACAATGTTTCTGGACCAGATGAATGTCAGGTCTTCAACTTGACTCTATAGGAGCCATAGGGAATGTTCCCAGTCGACTGAACCCGATGAAGGTC
This sequence comes from Zanthoxylum bungeanum, assembly GCA_019454045.1. Classification (NCBI taxonomy): domain Eukaryota; kingdom Viridiplantae; phylum Streptophyta; class Magnoliopsida; order Sapindales; family Rutaceae; genus Zanthoxylum; species Zanthoxylum bungeanum. Next base: position 31,299 of record SKCR01024058.1, read on the forward strand.
AGGATAATCCCCATACTACGGGTCAAATGACCAGGAGAGTCTACAATGTCTTCTGGACCAGATGAAGGCCAGGTCTTCAACTTGACTCTACATAAGCTATGAGGGATGTCCCCAGTCCACTGAACCAGATGAAGGTTCAAGTCTTCCATTTTGACTCTACATAAGCCATGGGGAATGTTCCCAGTCGACTGAACCCGATGAAGGTCAGGATAATCCCCATACTACGGGTCAAATGACCAGAGGAATCTACAATGTCTTCTGGACCAGATGAAGGCCAGGTCTTCAACTTGACTCTACATGAGCCATGGGGAATGTTCCCAGTCGACTGAACCCGATGAAGGTCAGGATAATCCCCATACTACGGGTCAAATGACCAGGGGAGTCTACAATGTCTTCTGGACCAGATGAAGGCCAGGTCTTCAACTTGACTCTACATGAGCTATGGGGGATGTCCCCAGTCCACTGAACCAGATGAAGGTTCAAGTCTTCCATTTTGACTCTACATGAGCCATGGGGAATGTTCTCTGTCGACTAAACCAGATGAAGGTTCAGGTCTTCCATTTTGACTCTACATGAGCCATGGGGAATGTTCCCTGTCGACTGAACAAGATGAAGGTTCAGGTCTTCCATTTTGACTCTACATGAGCCATGGGGGATGTCCCCAGTCCACTGAACTAGATGAAGGTCAGGACAATCTCCATACTACTGGTCAAGAACCAGATGAGTCTACAATGTCTTCTGGACCAGATGAAGGCTAGGTCTTCAACTTGACTTTACATGAGCCATTGGGAATGTTCCCAGTCGACTGAACCCGATGAAGGTCAGGATAATCCCCATACTACGGGTCAAAAGACCAGGGGAGTCTACAATGTCTTCTGGACCAGATGAAGGTCAGGTCTTCAACTTGACTCTACATGAGCCCTGGGGAATGTTCCCAGTCGACTGAACCGATGAAGGTCAGGATAATCCCCATACTACGGGTCAAATGACCAGGGGAGTCTACAATGTCTTCTGGATCAGATGAAGGCCATGTCTTCAACTTGACTCTACATGAGCCATGGGGAATGTTCCCAGTCGACTGAACCCGATGAAGGTCAGGATAATCCCCATACTACGGGTCAAATGACCAGGGGAGTCTACAATGTCTTCTGGATCAGATGAAGGCCATGTGTTCAACTTGACTCTACATGAGCCATGGGGAATGTTCCCAGTCGACTTAACCCGATGAAGGTCAGGATAATCCCCATACTACGGGTCAAAGGACCAAGGGAATCTACAATGTCGTCTGACCAGATGAAGGCCAGGTCTTCAACTTGACTCTACATGAGCCATGGGGAATGTTCCCAGTCGACTGAACCCGATGAAGGTCAGGATAATCCCCATACTACGGGTCAAATGACCAGGGGAGTCTACAATGTCTTCTGGACCAGATGAAGGTCAGGTCTTCAACTTGACTCTACTTGAGCCATGGGGAATGTTCCCAGTCGACTGAACCCGATGAAGGTCAGGATAATCCCCATACTACGGGTCAAAGGACCAGGGGAATCTACAATGTCGTCTGACTAGATGAAGGCCATGTCTTCAACTTTACTCTACATGAGCCAATGGGTGATCTTTACTCTACTAGACCTGAAGAAGGTCTATGAGAGTTTTTCCTTCTCATACTACTAGTTCTGATGAAGGTCCATGATCATACTGTCGAATGGACCTGATGAAGGTCCATAAGGCACAGTCGAATGAACCTACTGAATGTCTATGAGAATCTTCATACTACGAGACTTGATGAAGGTCATGAGACTACTGTCGACTGGACATGTCGCATGGACTTGATGAATATCTATCAAGGTTATTACTCATTTTCTTGATGAGGATTTATGAGACTACGATCGAATGGACTTTATGAAAGTCCAAAGAATTCATCACTCACTCTCCTGTCAAGGTCATCACTCTTCACACTTCTACAATACTACTGTCGAATGAAGTTTGTCGAATGGACCTAATGAAGGTCCAATAGACTAAAAAGATAAACTTGATTAAAGCCATCAATGTCACCTCCATTCTACGAGACTACGGTCGAATGGACTTATCGAATGGACCTGACAAAGGTCCATGAAGCTATGGTCGAATGAACCTAATAAAGGTCTATGTGAATCTTCACACTATCTGACCTGATAAAGGTCAGAAGACTACAGTCGAATGAACCCGATAAAGGTCCATGAAACAATGGTCGAATGAACTTGATGAAGGTCCAAATGGATCTTCATTCTACCTGACCATGAGACTATTGTCGAATGGACCTGCCAAATGTCCATGAGACATGGTCGTATGAACCTAATGAACGTTTATAAGAATCTTCATTCTACTAGTCCTGATGAAGGTCTAAAAAAAATCATACTACTTGATCTGATAAAGGTCAGACTATTGGACCGAAAGTATGTCGAAGATAGTTTTCATTCTACCTGACTTGATGAAGGTCAGGAGACTACGGTCGAATGAACCTGATAAAGGTTCATGGGGCTCTTCCAATGCTCCTTAGAGTTTATGGAAATCCTTCCATGTAGTCTGGAGTTGGATGATAATCTTCATACGTAGTGTGGAGATGATTATCTTCACATGTAGTATGAAAGAGATGGATGTCTATCAAGGTCATTATTAATTATACAAGACCTAAGAAAGGTCAATGATACTACAATAGAATGAACTTTGATGAGAGTCATATATAATTTCCATACTACATAGCCTGATAAAGGCTGGTTAATTGGATCTAAAGGAAATGCAAGAGTGTTCTTCATTCTACTAGGCATGATAAAAGATTCCCTATGTAGTATGGAGTTGGCAATATTAAATCAATGTAGCATAGAGATGATAACTAACCTTTGACTTAGTCTGGAGGAGTTGATAATCATTCCAAGTAGTCTAGAAGTGTTTGGAATTTTCCATGTAGCCTGAAGTTGATAGCTACCCACCTTGTAGTATGGATAATAGTATGAACCAGATGTTTTATCATCGCACATATGTCGAGTGGGATGATAAATCAATGAAAAACCTTCATGTGTGTCATATATAGTGGTATCACTGCATAGCTGTAGCATGAAGGTTTCGTTGAATGAGATAGTTTGATCAATTGATTGGGCTAGATGTTGGTCATTCTATTGATGTTGAATAGAACCGTATGACAAGATAGCATATATGCCTATCGCTTGGAACAAAGGACGAACTTCATTCGACAAGGTATGAATTGCATCAACTGGGCCCATGACACGTGAATCCTCTCGCCTTGACTTGTCATGTTGAATGAAACCCTTTCGCCTTAGGCTAAATCTTGGATACATGCTGGAGGCACACATGTCGGCTGGACGCAAATGGGATTCTTTGTCACCAAAACAAAAAGTATGGTGCACCACATGCTAAGAAGTCGTACCCCAAAACATTTTACAGGCTACCATCGTCATGCATGCCAACCACACACTGCCACTTCGAAAAAATCAACCTACATGTATAAAGCCAGCTTTTGCGCAAATGACCAAGGAACCCGAAAAATGTCCCTCTAAGAAAGGAAATAAATCAAAAGCCACCATGTAGCAAAGAAGCCATACACAAGCTGACAAGCATCAACCTTCACGTGCAAGTGGCCAAGAGAGGCTAAGACCATTGTGACCCCATGAAGTACTTTATGAGCAAGAACCAGGCCAATTTGCACATAAGGACAAAGGCAAAAAATCTCAAAGCATGGTCACCATCAACTTTCTCTCCCCATACCATATGGACTTCTCTTTTTCATGCGACCATATTTCATGCAATATGGAGAATTACGTCAGCCTTAATACCAAGAACCTCATGGAGAAAAAGTAAATTGAGCCTAAACGTGGACCATTCAGCCCTCAGTCCTTACATGGATCATACTCTGGCATGCGACAAGAAGAAGAATGGTGGCAGAGAAGAAAATATCAGGCACGTGAATGTAGCATGGGTGAAAATGATTTCAATGTGAATGACACCATCAAGAGTGTTGTCGACAAAAGAACCACCAGGGCTAGACTCGCTTGTGATATTAACATGTGGAAGAATCCACCTGTCGAATGGGCCACTTTGCATGTAGCGTGGGGCTCTATTTTTTTTAAATGAGAGGCTATGGGTTTTGTAGTGTGGTAGTATGGGGAAAGGTAGTGTGTGACAATTTATGACAGCTACTTACTTGTTGGCTTTTAATGAACTAATATATGATTTGTACATGGCCCACTCTATATTTTTGTTTTAGTCAAAATTATGGGGCTGCTTTCTTCTTATTATTCTTTCATTACTACACTTTCTCTTTTGAAATTGGCCCCACCTTGTTTTCCTCTTATTATTCTTATTTGGGTAAAAGCCCTTTTTTTTTATCACGCCAATGTCCTATTCTTTAGTCAAACAACAAAGAAAATTTGGGCCACACCTTGCTTTCCTCTTTTTTTCTTTTGGGCAAAGTTTTATTTTTTTTTTATCACGCCAAATTTTTTTTTTTTTAGTCAATCAACATAGCAAATTTAGGCCCACTTTGCTTTCCTTTTTTTTTTTTATTTTGGGCAAAGTTTTTTTTTTTATCACGCCAATTTCTTTTTTTTTTTTTTGTAGCTTGGGGTAGTTGGCCTCACTTTATCTCAACTATTTGTTGTTTATGAGGTTCCTTTTGGAGAGTGAAACTTTTCTTGGCACCCACGTGTAGCTTGATGGAAGGAATCTAGAGCATTTGGCACCTTTAGCTTTGGACTGCTTGCAATTCTTATTGGAGCCTACGATTTTTTTTTTTTTTTTACCTGCCTCTTCATTGATCATTTTGGCCTAACTTTCAAATTTTTTTTTTAGCATGCTTGATTTTTTGCAGTCTGCGTACGACTATGGACTACATATGGCAGAGTGCTTCATGCAAGTGTAGACTGACAACTACGCATGCAAACAGTGGTTGTGTCCAGTTTCTTTCTTGTGTAAGAGACCATAATTGGCTTAGACAGTGGGTTTTCATGTAGTCTGGAGGAGATGAAAAACTTTTCTTGTAGACTGGAGGAGATGACAATCCTTCCACGTCCTCGGGAGGAGATAACAATCCTCTTTGCATTGCGTGAAGCAGATGACACACCTTTCATATCATATGAAGAAGATTGGAATTCATCTCTGTCGTATGACGAATATGGCTATTCTCCCACTTCTTTGGGAGCTGATGATTTATAGGGAAATAATGCTGAAGTTATCTCGATTTGGATTTTCCTTATTGGTAGTTTGATTCTAGGTAGACTGGAGAAGATTACTCCAACATTTCCATTCACATGGAAGATGTGTCTTGTCGTGATAGGTCGGCTGAAGAAATGTGATGGTTTCTTTGGTGATTAAATGAATGGTCATTTGATGGTGAATTTTCACTTGCCATATTCTCGAATGCTCCTAAGAAATTGGGTTGATAAGATAATTGAAATGAGTTGTAGCCTCACGCCTTTGAGTAGATGAAGAAAGAATTATGTTCCAGATACTATTGGAGATTAGTACTGGACTTTTACATGGATCAGTTTTTATCTTCCATTGATTGTAACTGTTTTGTAAAGTGGCTAATTGTGCCACCACATGTGGTGTCTGTCTGTTGCACGAAGCTATGGATAGTTGTGTTTGTAAGGATTGTAAACTGAGGGGGTCTTTGCTTGCTATGAATCGCTAACGCCCCACGGTGGGCGCCAAATTGTGGATGCTGATTTTCGGCCAAGGTCCACAATCAGAATTTGTAGGTTGTGGGCATTAGCGATCCTGCAAGACAAAGGTAGAGTGAGCGGGAGCAGACTACCCACCGGTGTGTGGGTGCCGGGGGCACTCCGACGCCCAAGTCAGTAATATGAAATGAGCATTAAATATGTAAAATGTGAAAGCAAGGTTTGAAGTTACCTTGACCTCTCTGGGTGGCCGTGAGGGCGGTGATATGTGTCTGTGGGAGTGGGGGGCTCAGAGAGCTAATATCACAGGGCAGAAGCTTGTAAGAGAGAAGTGAAGAGAGTTGAGAAGCCCCCCATAACTTCATGAATCATGCTTCATTTTATAGGTGGAGAAAGGTGAATTCTCTGGTCTGCACATGGGAAATGGGTCCCCATAACATGCTTATTGTCTCTGCTTTCGGCGGGGAGAATATGTGGAGATATATTCTTTGTTGGGGAAAAGAGAGAATCAGTTAAAGGGTTTGTCCTTTTATTTTTGTAAAGGGTTTAGAGTTTAATGGTCTGGGTTATTGCTTTGGGCCTCACTTGGTATTGTGTTCGAAGTGAAAGACGGTTTTGTCCTTAGCCCAAATTTGGCACGTACAGTTTGTTCCCTACTCTTTAAGTCAAAGAGTCTTTGACTTGAAGAGTAATATGTCGAATGTATCATTAGAGATTTGATCCTGATACTAGATGTCTTCTATGTCTTTTGAAGTAGCTGAAGTTTAAAACTTCAACTTAACTCTACTAGAAACATAGAATGTTCATAGTCGACTGAACCTGATGAAGGTCTGGATAATCCCCATACTATGGGTCAAATGACCAAGGGAGTCTACAATGTCTTCTGGACCAGATGAATGCCAGGTCTTCAACTTGACTCTATAGGAGCCATAGGGAATGTTCCCAGTCGACTGAACCCGATGAAGGTCAGGATAATCCCCATACTACGGGTTAAATGACCAGGAGAGTCTACAATGTCTTCTGGACCAGATGAAGGCCAGGTCTTCAACTTGACTCTACATGAGCTATGGGGGATGTCCCCAGTCCACTGAACCAGATGAAGGTTCAAGTCTTCCATTTTGACTCTACATGAGCCATGGGGAATGTTCTCTGTCGACTAAACCAGATGAAGGTTCAGGTCTTCCATTTTGACTCTACATGAGCCATGGGGAATGTTCCCTATCGACTGAACAAGATGAAGGTTCAGGTCTTCCATTTGACTCTACATGAGCCATGGGGGATGTCCCCAGTCCACTGAACTAGATGAAGGTCAGGACAATCTCCATACTACTGGTCAAGAACCAGATGAGTCTACAATGTCTTCTGGACCAGATGAAGGCTAGGTCTTCAACTTGACTTTACATGAGCCATTGGGAATGTTCCCAGTCGACTGAACCCGATGAAGGTCAGGATAATCCCCATACTATGGGTCAAAAGACCAGGGGAGTCTACAATGTCTTCTGGACCAGATGAAGGCCAGGTCTTCAACTTGACTCTACATGAGCCCTGGGGAATGTTCCCAGTCGACTGAACCCGATGAAGGTCAGGATAATCCCCATACTACGGGTCAAATGACCAGGGGAGTCTACAATGTCTTCTGAATCAGATGAAGGCCATGTCTTCAACTTGACTCTACATGAGCCATGGGGAATGTTCCCAGTCGACTGAGTTTTTGCTTTGGGCCTCACTTGGTATTGTGTTCGAAGTGAAAGACGGTTTTGTCCTTAGCCCAAATTTGGCACGTACAATGCTTAGCATGACGATTAACATAATAATCATATATCCTAAACCTCTAAGAATTTATCCCAAGACACTTGCAAGGGTGATTACCGCTTGGGTGATCTGCGTCTCGAGCATGACTTCCAAAGCTGTCGTGGTTGACCAATCTGGAAGCCAACCTGTAAAACTAGCAAACTGGTTTGGTGTGAATTATAAAACTCAGTAAGTAACCATGCTAGTACTACAAATAAATATACAAGATAAGCATATCGGCAGTTTATCAGAATTACTAAATTATTATAAGTTCAGATTTGTCGACTTTTATTATCCTTTATACTTTACCATGTTAAATTCCTATATCTACATATTCACGCATATGACATTCTATCAGCCAAACATTCAAATCACACAAGGCATCAACACGAATATCACAGAATAAGTTATTTTACATCGAAATCATTTTAATCATAAGAAACATGAAGTCATATACTTAAACTTTATTACGAATGCACACCTTTGAAATATCCTCAAAACGATAAGTCAAACAACCTTCCTTTATTTTAAAACAAACTTTCTTTCATTCTGATAACCTTACGTTAGCTTAACATTCGTGACATATACACTTTCACGCATATCAGTTTCGAAATCGTAGCCCACTTCTCTTACATTCATGCAACTCCAATTTCAGAATTCTACATACACATTCAGTCTCTTCCATAATGTACCACATATAATAACAAACTTAGCAAACACACTCATAACATCCTATATTCACGCTGATTTCTAAGTCATTCATTCATTCCCAAATAACACTCACAGTCCATATATATCACGGATTCTGTCACACACGGATACACTCAAACATATATAGAGACAATATATCACAAAACACATAACCAAACAATACATACATATGGCTGGTTTACATATTTTAGAATAGGTATGAGATGAATGTCATCCGAACGAAATCCTAACCAGTTAGACTACTACACTATGAAACTATTAACCAATTAAACATACACACATGCGCACATATCACATAACACAACTCATAGCATGATTTCACATACGCAAGCACATATTTGACACACACTCCAAGTCATCTTTCAAATACTCATATACACACATATATCTCAAACATATAAAAATGCACCTCTCTTCAAATTCGGATACAATACCATATAATAATCCTTATGTCTTTTTCTTATCGATCATTCATGGTATAAAAACTTTTTAGTTAAGATATATCTATTCATAAAATGCATCATTTCCCTCACGTACCTTAACCATTCAGGAAAACTTAGCTTATATCAATTTCTCATCACATTTAATCACTCAAACACCACACATACAAACCGCATGTATTAGTTAATAATGAACATATTCAAATACTGTACACATACACATGCTTATATAAATTTAGAAACCATAACTTCTTCCAGTTACAGATATTATATACTCAAGTTATACATATCTTATCATCACATATTTATGCAATTCCGTATATCCATACTCATACATTTGTTTATACATATACATATTCAATACAAGTTCAGACAGTTACATTCCTGAACACATGCATATAGATATTAAGCTCATCAAATATTTCATTTCATATCATACCAGTAACCAAAATTCATACATATGTTAGACGATTAATTTAACTGTACACAATCTTGAACTGTATTCTCAAGAGCATTTCTTAATTATCCTCGTCTTATCATAAACACTTCAGTCATCTCTATATATGTACATATTTAAAACACAATCAACAAATCAAGTATTCATAGCATAAGTTACTTATTTGGCTTCGTAAGCACTCTAGGTTATAGTCAAATCTGTCAAAATAAATCGCGAAACGTCGTCGGAATCGCAACTTTATAGAATGTTTGACTTTACTATGACAACTTCCGGATCATTCCGGGACAATCAAATTAAATCTGATTTCAATGATTTCAGTTTTATTATTCTTAAAACATCATTACAAACTAATTTATGCCACTAGTTAACTTGAATACTTGGTTTACGTATTTTTTAAAAATCTTCCGAAATTTATTTCGCAAACTCTACGTAAGGGTCTCGAACCCTCCGAACCTGCCCGGATTTATCCAAACACTATCATATCATCATATATGACTCATATATATCATTACGATTAAAAATATATTAATACACGGAAAACCCTCTTTTACTGGAAACTTACATAATCTATCGGATCGATCCAACTCGTTTCGTTTTCACTCGGATTTTACCAAATGCACATATTCAATATACTAGTACTCAAATAACTCAATTTATATCCTTACGCTACTTTGTGAAGCTACTAGAAACATCCGAATATTTAACAAAAAACTTAGAATTAGTGAATTTTTACCAGGAGGTCTTACCGAGAATTCGATGGCATATACGGACTCCAAAAGATCCCACGAACGCACTAAAATCGACGAAATTCTGATCGAAACTACTGTTCAATTGTGGGCAAAGATGGCAGTGGGTAGGGTTTGGTGCAAGTTTGTCATTACCAAACCTGCACCCCCATATGTAAATAAATTATCAAACCCGCACCTGCATATAAAAATAAATTACCAAACCCGCATTGATACCCAGCGGATTTTTTACGGGTTTTTAAAATATCGAATTCCCTTACTCTCTTAATAATACAATCTTTTTAATTAAACATTGATACTTTTCATAACATACAAAAATATATATATTTGACAGTTTACAAATTATGACACATAAATACAAGTTTAAAATATTTATAACATAATGTCAAATTCATATTATCATAATTACATCAATGAATCACTAGCTGAATATCATTCATATGTTAAATTCATATCATCAAAATTATTGAAGCATGACCAAAAGTAATTCAAAAATATTAAGATAGAGCAATTCAAAAATTGTAAGTTAGTGAGTCCTTTTATATGATATATTTTTTTTGCCCTAAAGATATAAAACAAAAAAAAGAATTAAACTTGCGGGTAGCGGATACCCGCAGTGAGTATCCACTAGTTTTGCTTAATTTCCAAACCCGCACCGGGTTTTGTTTTAAATTACCAAACCCGCACAAAACCGCTTAAATATTTACCAAATCCTACCCATTGCGGGTGGGTTTTTACAGGTTTGCGGGTTTATGGGTGAAATTGTCATCCCTACTTGTGGGTAACTATTCACTGTCGGTTCTCCCATCGTATTACATGCAACCGTGCATGGAACGGAAAATCCATCACCGCAAACTTGTAGTACTCTATGAGAGCTTCGATTTGGTGGGTGGCTCGGATCATGAAACGAAATAATGAGCCAGGATCAGAAAACCCAAGCGCACATGTATCTCCTCTCTCCATCGCGGTTACCGGCTTTCAGGGGATGTCGTCGGCCACTACAAGGTGGAAGGGTGTCGGCCCACCCCTTTGGATGGTCCGCCGGTCGGCGGTGGCCGGCAGGCCTCCGGCGTGACCAGCAGTGTAATGACGAAATTTTAAGACGGGAGTGCGTCTGTGAGATGTGGAGAGCTTATGCAATTTTTTTCAATTTCTTGAAACTTAGATGTATATATAGAAAATTATTTGAAAATTATAATATGACCTCGTGAAATTACAATCAGGTCCTTGTCATAGAGCTTTCACCGAAATTGATATTTGTGAAGCTCTTATGATATAAATTTCGAAAAGTGTTCAATACAAAAATTATTCCTCGCGGAAATACGAGTCTGATGGTTCAAGAATCAGTTCAATCAGAGTTCGTTTGCTATTTTTATAGCCGGAAAAAAATTTTTTTACGTGTATAACGATATAAAAAGAAATCGTGTTACTAGTTCTCGAAACCACTCATTTTTCAAAGCGACAAAGCTTTACTTTAAAACATTCTGACCTATTTTTCAACACATAAACTCTTATTTTTGAATAATATTCAGTTCCAAATTCTAAACTTTAATTCAGAAACCTTCCAAAACCGTTCTAAAAAATTTGGGATATTACACCATCACTTCTCTTTCACTTTTACCACGTCCCTTCGCTTAATCCTTTGTGGATGAAATAACATTGGGTTAAACACACTCGTTATTATTTCATGTTTTAAACTACTTGTAAGAAGTTGATGATGGCCCAAGGGGGTGTGAATTTGTAGTAAATGGTTTAAAACTTGGTGTTAGGTCCCGAGTTCAAGTCTAATGGTGCATTTCGCTGTAAGAGCTTGAGGTAGTCGGGAATTTTATCTATTTCGCTTAAGCTCCGGGTCGGATGATTTGACGACGGAATTTTCAATGTTTCCAAAATAAATTGATGATGTTGAGGAATCCAGTTCAAATCACAAACCAATGTTCTACAGAATTATAATATAGTAATTCTCAGTTAATTAAATTTACATAACATTTTGAATTATATATGTAAAAAAATGAAAGATGTAATACATTTTGTGAAGGTTGGAGGACATGAGCTTCAGCTGAATGGTTGCTCTATCTTCTGATATGGAACGCCAGAAATAAAGGACAATGGATGAGAGAGAAACAAAGGTGGGTTGTAATTGAAATTAAAGTTTATAAAATTATAATGTAGGTGTGCTTATAACCTATTTATCCTTTTTAATAATTTTATGAAATGACAAAATAGGAATTAATAAAAATATAATTAATAAGGGCTCATGAGATAATTTGAGGATCAAAAATCACCTCTCTATAATTAGTGACTATCTGGAGGTCATAAGAGTTATGTTTCTTTACAACAGAAGAATAATTAATATGATATCACTAATTAATAAACATATGACATATATAATTGTATAAAACATAACTATCATTTATTTAGTAATTTTTTTTAATATTTTAAAATACATGTCAAGATATTCTTATATGATTATATGAGTAACGTAATATTATTATTATATTGTAGAATTTTTCTCAGATGAGAGCCATTTTGCTCTTCCACATTAGCAGGTCTCTATCCTTTTTAAGTAGCGACAACCACTTCGCAATAGAGAGAATCGACGGGAGTTGAAGAGAATATATGATGAAAATGTTTAAGAAAAAATGGAGATATTTTCATCACCTCTCATTATTTTATTTTTTTATTAATAAGAGAGCAAAATATGAGTTAAAAAAAGCGATAAGTGAAGAAAGTTCAGAAAAACTTATCACATTTTCACATTATTCTCTCGCTTCTAAAAAAAAAAAAGTGTATAAATGAGGAAATTGTGAGTATAAAGTAATTATATGGATGTTATATGGAACGTGGTAATTATTTTTTTTTTTGGAAACGTTGAAAATTCGTTTTCAAATCATCCAATTTGAATTTAATGCAGTAAGTAAAATTCTCGACTATTCCAGACTCTTACAAGAAATGCATTCCTAGATTCGAACCCAAGATCTATAAATTATATCATAAACCCTACACCGCCAAATCACGCCTATTGGGGACAACGTGATAAAAGTTATTAAACTCTATACCATGAAAATAATCTTTAATAGTATTTTAGCTGTATGATAGGTTGTGATTAAAAATTATTGGTTTCGCTTGATGGGTTAATAAGATTCTGTTTAAACTGTTTGGCACTCATGTAACCTATGTCTAGGGTGGTAAAATGAATCAACGAATCAGATTTGTATCGAATCCTAAACGAATCAAATCAAAATGTGATGAATTCGTATTCGATTCGTTTATTAAACGAATCATAATATCATGATTCGTATTCGATTCGTTTATTAAACGAATCTAATACGAATTTTCGTTTATTCGTTAAGTCAATGATATTATTTAATAAAATAATTTACCACACTTGATTTACATTAATTCTCATAAATATATACATTTGCAATATGTAATTAAAATATTTACTAAAAATATCTCACCAAATATCGAAAATATTACTTTTTCTGTGATAATTAGCTATAATTTTTCGAATCTTATTGAAAATTAACAAAAACTAGTAAATAAAAATAATAAAACGAATCATAAACGAATCAATGAGCTTAAATTCCTATTCGATTCGTTTAATAAACGAATCGAATCTAATTGACACATTTATTAAACGAATCCATTTTTTCAAACCCGTATTCGTTTTAAAGCAAATCAAATCGAATCAAACGAATAAACGAATCCTGACCCAATTTACTACCCTACCTATGTCAGATTAATCGTATTCTCAGCGACAGCATTAAACCAATTTTATGAAAAATGACAAGAATGTGAAGAATTAAAAAAATGAAAATCAAAGTGAAGAGAAAATTAAGAAGAAATGAATCTAGTCTCATTCTTTTTAAATTCTATTAAAAAAAAACATAAATGATGACAGTGTCATTTAAAAAATGTGATGAGAAATTTAAGAAATAATTAATGAATTATTGACAAGATTGTACAATACAAACCTTTCTCTTTTATGTCACATTAATTTTCTTTTATGTCCTCCATTACAGCTATCAGTCCAAATACAAAGAACCTAAAGGTCTTTGTATCAACAATCATGTGTTACGTACGACAAGCTGTCTTTAAACTTTTTGAGTTTCCTCTCAGCCAGTTATTATAGTTTGTTTGCTTATTTGTCTTTCTGTTTTTGGGACAAGATTCTACATATAACTAATTAAAAAAATATATAATAATGTTAAAATATAAAAAAAATTAAAAAATTTATAAACTAATTTATATTTTCACTATAATACTTTAAATTAGATTATACTTTCAATCAATATTCTTTATATTCGAAAAGAAATTGTTACTATTTTTTTTTTTTTAGAATCGTTGGAAATCCCGTTGCCAAACCACCCATTCTGGGTTTAAGCGGAACAGGTAAAACCACGACTGTCTCATGCTCTTATAAGAAACACATTCTCTATATTCGAACTCATGACTTGAAGGTGATATCATGAATCATACACCATCGAACCACGTTTAGTGTTAATACTGCTAATTAGTACTCTCAAAATAACCGCAGTGTCTCAATATACTGAGAATCATAAGATTTTGTTGAAGATTTCCAAATTGCGTGCCCTTGACTGAATCCAAGTTGGGTCATTATTGACTGCCAATAAACATTTTAATTAACAACAATCATCAATTTTCTCCCAGTCAAAACCCCACACTCCCATTTCTTGTCACTTTCCCCGACTCACGTTCCTTCTTATTATAAAAGCAAAACAAAAAGACTCAAAATTCTATAATAAACTAATCATAACTCACAAGAAATTCAACCCATTTTGAAGTATTATTATATACGATGTCTAGCAAAAGCGAGCAGCAGTTAAAGTAATTCTAATGGATACTCAGTATGTGGAAACTGACCCCATGAGCTTCAGATCCGTCGTTCAGAAACTTACGGGCAAGGATTCTAGCGTTGCATGGATACAGGAAAACAATTCATCATCAGCAGAAGAGACCAAGAGATCAGGAGTTACAGTATCAGTTGAGGTTAATGGTCAGCTACAAGACGACGTCGTCTTATCGAAAGGCATGTCGATGTCGTTTAAGGACTTGGATAGGTTGATCTTGGAGGTCCCTCCACCGGAGGAGTGGCAGTGGTTGTGCACTCAACTGATGCATTAGTTCTTGTCCGGGGCAGTCCCGACTTAGATGAGTTTCAAAAATATATGGGGCTATGATGAAATAAGATTTTTCATCTTCCTTATTAAATAGCAAACTTTATATTGGAGGTTATTATTTTAATTCAAAATTTAGGAGCTCCAATCGGCGACTCGTATGATATGTTTCCAGCTACCCTGGTTCTTGTAGTATCAAGTGTCTTAAGTTTTAGGGTTAATTGTATATTTGTTTACCTTTTGGCTATATAAAGAGTTTCTTTTGGGAGAAAGCTTTTAACCTAGCAACTTGCAGAGTTGCAATTAATGGTGGATGTTAATGGTTACTTGCTAAAAGCTGGATTTGATAGTCTATATGGTTTAGGTTTTTAGATGATGTTGCTGCTGCTATACGTCAGTTGGTGGAGAATAAATTTGGCTGAGATTTATTTATTTATTTTTATTTTTTTGAAAGAAAGCATTTACTTTCATTGACAATTAATTGTTTAACAAAAATTGGATATCTCGAAGATAGTCTCCCATCCAAACACCAGAATCCTCAAAATTGATAGCAATATTTGCTAAAAGCTATATTGCCTCCAAGGATATATGAGAAACTACCACTGGATGAAAATTCCTAAAAATTCCCGGAATTTCATCAATTGTCCAAGCTATTTCAAGACGACTAATATATTTCCTAAAGATTGGTTGGTCACCAGTATCAAATCGTTCTCCACTATCAAAGCCAAGATCGCTTATTGGACGGCCATCTGCAGCCCAAATAAAATGTCTCTCCTTCTAGTGTTATTTATTTTTTATTATATTAATATGTTAAAAAAAATGGTTATTTACGTTTCACTACTAAAGTTATGATCAAATAACAATTGGGTACTATGAATATTAACATATTACATTTTACTACTAAACTTATAAAAATTTAACATTTTACTACTTTTCCATCCAAACCGTTAGTTGACCGTTAGTTGACCATGACATCATATTGACATCCTAAGGATAAAAGAGGCTTAACACACACATTATTATAAATTATAAATATTATAATCAACAGTGGTAATCGTACGGCTGAATATTGGAAATAATGATTTTTGAGTATATCTCTTTTATTGTTATACTTTAAAGTATTTTGGTTATTATGAGAATTTTAATTATTAAATTATTTGGTAAATTAATTCTTTATTTTATTGGGTTATATGGATAATTTAGAGATTGAATTATTTTTATAAATGTGATTGTTGATTGTATTTCTTTTATTGTTATATATAAGATTTAGATCTGTTTTTTAAATGGTATAATTATAATTTTCACTTTTATTTTATTTGGAGGATAAAACAGTCCTTTTAAAGGTCAACTGAAGGTCAACTAACAATTTGGATGGAAAAGTAGTAAAATGTTAAATTTTTATAAGTTTAGTAGTAAAATGTAATATGTTAATATTCATAGTACCTGTATGGGCCAAATTTGGTCCAGGGGTAGTTTCATCATTTTGCTTCAGGCCCAATACTGGACGCACCCCTGAAACCTCCTAATCAAACCCCAAAGACATAATGTCGGCCCAGGCCCGATGAGCACCAACACCCGTAACCGAAGGACCATCCAGAGGCCCGCCCACGTGACGCCTAAGTTCATAAACTCAACAGTTGCCAGCCTACAACGGGCAAAACATAATAAAACCCCCCCTCATGAAGTCAACCGTTATCGACGCCCAACGGACAAGCAATCAAAGAGCAGTAAATGCACACAAATGCGTGTATATAAGAGAAGAGGGTCCAGAAGAAAAGGGATTCAACTTCTAGCTCTCCTACTCACGGCTTTGGGACATCCTCAAGCTCACCACACCTCCGACTGACCGCCCTCACGGCATCCTACAAAGTCCTAGGTAGTATCCAACCTTTGATTTCCCACCTTCTAACTCCTTAGTACCTTCACTGACTTGAGCGTCGGAGTGCCCCCGGCACCCACCACACCGGTGGGCAGTACTCCCGCTCACACTACATCTTTGTTTTGCAGGATCGCCAGTGTCTCATCCTCATGAAATCTCGATTGTAGATCTGGAGCGAAAATCAGCGTCTACAGTACCCAATTGTTATTTTATCATAACTTTAGTAGTAAAACGTAAATAACCCTAAAAAAAATTTATGTTTTTTGAAATTTTGATGAATCAATAATCTTATATATAACATATTGACATCAAAAAATTTATCTAGTTAATCTCACATAATGAGAAAAGACTTTATTTGATTTGATTTATTATATGAATTTTTTTTTTAATTTATTAATAGATCATTCAATAGAAAATGATTCATTATATTATAGAGAAAAATGTTCAGGTAAGGACATATAAATATCAAAGTCAAGAAAAACAAGAGCTCTCATGCATTGTATTTCATTTTTAAATGCATTGGAGTTTATGTGTTTTTAATCATTTATCTTGGTTCAGTTGTCAATGACTTGCCGGCATTAACTTAATTAATAAGTTAATAATCAAACTAAAATATAGAAAATACATAAATTTCAAAGTATTGTTATTTCTCTTTTAATATGTTGAATTCATGTTATCTGTATTTTAGATTAGTCCAATTCTAATAAGAATCTCATCAAGTTATAAGATTTTTTTTTTGAAAAAAAAAAAAAAAAAAAAAAAACCCTCCAATAAGAGAATGCGATTTTCGACTATGATAGATTTTCCTCATACCGGACCTCTATGAAATCTCAAATTTGTAAAATCAAGGTATAGTTATTTGGAATTCGGTTCCAAACCATGATTTCATTAAAAATAAAAATAAAAATTCAAAAAAAAAATTGGGTTCTGATTAAATCCAGCCAAAAAAAAATGTGTTTAAATTTATAATATTGAATCCAAATGTAAAAATATATTCAGGTCGGGTTCAACCGACCCGAACAACCCAATTTATTCGGACTAAGGTTTCACTACCATTTCTAACTCCAATACACAACTGTTAGTAATAATTAGTGACGTATATGAAATTTTCTATCCCGATATAATGATAAAAAGTGTTACAAGAGTTAAGTCACTCAAGCTTTTAAAATTGGTGTTGGAAAAATTATGAAGGGAAATACAAAAAGTGAAATATTTAAGAGTCAAATATTGGTACTTGAATACTTGGGGCTTAGAATTTAAATCTAAAATTAATTAATTTTTTGAATTTTAGTTAACAGTTATTAATATAATAATTTTGTTTAAATTGAAAACTTGTGTTTGCTTAAGGTATTTTATATACCTATTTCCTCTCCAACAAAAACACAACTTCTTCCTCTCTTATACTTTCTGTTCTTAATAAGAAAAAATACTTTTACGTATTCGTGAGAGAATTTTTAGGTTATACTCTTTGAAAATTTTGTTTGGCTTTATAGCCTGAAGAAATTTATCATTAACCCAGCAACAATATAATGAGAATGTAATTTCTGTAAGGACAATAAATACACTATCAAAGCCTTCTATTGATTATTATTTTTCTTAACAATCTTAAAGAAATTATAGCAATGGAGGCTAGTGGTTCTGATTTTGTATTCAACAAAATATTCAATCATGATGTGCTCAAATTGGATCGCTTTGATGGAACGAATTTCACTCACTGGAAGGACAAATTGATCTATTTTCTCAATAAATTGCTTGTCGCATATTTGTTAACTGATCTGCCAAAAATTCTAAACCATTTGATAAAGACACTGAGGAAATCAAAACTTCCTGTAGGAAACACAACATTAAATGAAAATAGCCTATCTTGACGGCTAAAAACTATCATCTGAGGGCTTTTATGATAAATTTTATATTTATCATTACATGTGCAGTCACACCATGTGACATACAAAAAACGTCATAAAAATTAACCAGTTTTACCCATCATGAATCTGTCACAACTTTTTTGGCGAGAACAGTTCATCAAGAAGTGTTTTTGGCGCCATTTTTTAAATTTTGGCAAGAAAAATCATTTTTTAAGTGGGAAATTTAATTTATTTTTAAAACATTTAGTGGGACAATTCTGTCACGATATGTGACAATATATATCTATCACGAAAAAAGTATACATGTGAAAATATATAAATAATAATAATAATAATAAATTTTATAATTACCTAAAATAAAATTTGCAAATCAAATTTACAATTCATCATATACATATACTAGTTTTTGCCCGTGCCTACGGCACGGTGTTACAGTATTTGGCCCGTACCTACGGCACGGTGTTACAGAATTAAATTATTTTATTTTTTAATTAAATGATGCCCGTGCCTACGGCACGGCACGGTGTTACAGAATTAAATGATTTTGTTTTTTAATTAAATGATGCCCGTGCCTACGGCACGGTGTTACTGTATTTGGCCCGTGCCTACGGCACGTTGTTACAAAATTAAATGATTTTATTTTAACTTTCTATTTTTTTATTTGAAAATTTGAAAATTTTGACCATTTCCATCAATCAATTCACTCTCTTTCCCCCCAATTACCAATGAAATGATCTGAGCCGTTAATTAAGCCACATAAAGAGAGCCGTTGGATGCACTCTCTCTCCTCCAACACCATTGTGCTTTATAATATAGATATATATATATATATATATTAGAACTAAAGGTGTTTACATGTAAATATTCATCATTGAACAATCCAAATTCACTACATACATAGGTTTAAACACTTAAAACTTCATAATAATTTGTTGGCAATAGGTTTGAAGCATAGGCTACATCATCCTCTAGAATAAGAAAATTAGGTCATAATTGAATTAAAAAAACAATGAATACGTAGTCAAGAACATACTGAACATCATAAGAGTTTGAAGAAAAATTAGAAGAAAAATTCTGAATCGAATACATTCGTCTTCGAACGTCACCACCTTCGTCTCCTCTTCTCGCTCTTCAATCCCCTCCTTTGATCTCTCTAAATTATGTGTTTTTAGCTCTCTTCTCGTGTCTCATTCTCTCCTCGAGGGTTTTGGACGCATTATGTATTTATAGGAAGTCATGAAGTCCCTCTGCATGTAGAAAAACCAAAATTTATATTTAGTGTAGGAATTCGAAGTGGCGTCACGATACCTTCTTCTCTGAAATTCATGTTTTCTTACGCTGATGGCGTCGCGATACAACTTCTAGTGTCGCAATGCCTCCTTTTCGGCCAAGATGAGTATTTTTGCGTATTTAGCCTTTTTTGCATGCTTCGTTTACATCTTTAAGCTTCCAAAACACGTCCATTTGCCCTAAGATCCATGCTCTGATGCTTCAAATCAATAAATCATAAACTACAAAACACGTAACATGGCATGAAATCTAACAAAATAATAAGTTTAGAATGTATTAATAATTAAATATAAATGATACTTATCAAAATGCTTATAACTTTCTAGTCCATTTACCAAATCATGTGTTCTTTATATTTATTTGATCATCTTCAAGTCTACTTTCCAATGCCACTGGCCTCATGGCAATTAGATCTCTAAATCTTCTAGAATGTCCAAAAGAGTTAACAATTATTTGTTGACATTAGTCAGCTTTCATCACTTTGCAAGGCTTTGAGCTTCTATTGCACTAGCTTCATTCCTACATCAAAACACACCATAAGTGTATGAATTTAAAAATTTCATGAATTAAAGCATAGAACATATAAATGTATTAAAATATCAAAATTACTTATAAAGATTTGCAATTTCTCTCATATCAACTGACTCTGTAACTTTACTTTTAAAAAAGCATATCCAATGAGTCAAACCAACCTAGACAAATACAACTCTCTTAGTTCAGGTGAATCATATCATGATATGCATATGTAGTTAGTTGTTAGTTGGTTGTTTTTGGCTGCTGTTTTTGGGTGTTTTTTGGGACTGTTTTTTGGTTCACGGTTTGTTGGGTTTTTTTGTTTTTTTCTCGGTGCTAGCTGGTTTTTGTTTTCATGCCACTGGCTTGCTGCTTCTGTTGTTTTTGGTTGATCTCGGTTGAAGCTCTCATTCTTCCTCCTTCACGGCCGCATCCCAGCTCTCCAAAAAATTATTTCTTTCAATGCGTGAGTCCCCCCCTGTCGTCACCTTTGCATGCTTTTTAAATCAAAAGAAATATTGAAACCTAATTCCATTAGATCTTGGGCCCGCGTTGTTCTTTCCAAATCAACAAACGAAACTTCGATTTTAAAATTCTTTTCTTTTAGTCAAACATGGGGCTTCCTCTCTCTCATTCTCCAATTTGGCTGAAGCTCCCTTTTAAATTCAATAATTTCCCTTTTGTTTAGTCAAAATTATGGCCCCACGTGAAAGCTTCTCTACAAAACAAGCAATATCTCTTTTATTTATTTTATTTTGGGAATAAAATCTTATAAATTTGGTGGTGAAGAGATCTCAAATCTTGTTAAATTGGTGAGGATGGGATCCCAAAATCTCATTGAATTGGAAAGCGTTGAAGAGGGGATTTTATCATATTTGGGAAAATCATAGGCCGATTGTGTGGTGTTTTGGGCATGCTTAGTGGTTCATGGGCTGCATGGGCCGAAGGTGCAATGGCATAATGGATTGTATGGTGGGTCCGAGGCTAAGGTTTGAAACAGCGATTGACTGAGCGAATCTGAGGCTGGCTAGTGAGTTTGAATCCAATGAGGTGCTAATTTTAGAGGATTTCTTTCCTTCCGGTATTCTTTTTCCGCAACTTCCGTAAATTTTCAGGTATTCCTCCATATGAGGCTCATCATCGGGCTTATGCAAAAATACAGTGTCTATACTACCTCATGTCTTAAGATTCCTCATCCTTCATTAACCATTATGAAGTCCCCACTTACGTTATTACCTTTGAGCTACGTTAACTATGTTATCCTATATTTTGAACTTCTTATTACTTCCCGTGTTCTTCTATATTATTTTCCATATCCCATCTCTTGACTTTAAGTCGTACTACTTCTTACGGTTATTTATCAATCTCTGCTTCTCCATTATTGCTTAGACTATAGTTATATTATTTAACCTTACTTTTCATACTAGTATTCTTGTTACTCTTAAGTGTTTCCAACCTCATGGGTTTGTCTATTTAAACTCAAATGGGCTTCCTATTGGCATCGGACTGATCTAAGAATTCATACTTATGTGGCCAGATGTTAATCTTGTCTTATATCGGGTTTTGTATTTTCTAGTCTTAGAAGCCTCCTTATCCCTTTTTGGGTGAACTACCTCTCTAGTGTTTAAGATATAGCACTATATATGCTGAGCTTTCGTGTGGTGATCTTTAGTGATACTTATGAAGAATGGGGCAAGTATTTTCATCTCAACGGATGTTGATGTCCTTGTTTGGTATTTTGTGTCCTGCTGGATTTTATTACTCATGTAAGATAGGTATGAGATAGGTTCTATCAGGACAACTTTCGTAACCGGTATTACTGAGGGGTAAGAATCTGGGCAGTTTAGTGTCGTATCTATATCGGGTTTCTTTGGGTAATGTAATTTAATCATCTCTGCTTACGACTTTCATTTACTTACTTGCGAGCCTGGGCTTGGGGTCTAGAATCTCTTCATCCTCTTTGGCATCTCACCTCTATTGGAACTCCCACGTCTAATTTTGATTTTTGTTTCTTTTATCTTCATGTCTATTCTTCATTACTCGGGGAACTTTCTACCTATAAGAGGTATTCAGGGCTATTGGATATTCTTAAAGGAATTTTCTGATGAGATGAGGAGTCTTATTAGAAAGGAAAGAATCTTACGAAAAAATGAAGGAACTGTACCTAGGTTTTCCTCTTGCTCAGGCTTATTCTATTCTTTTTACTATTATAGGTTCTCGTATTTCCTTATCTATTCGCTTTGCATCTCTACCTGTAGTTACTTCCGATTACTCTAGCATCGGCACATTGTACTTTTCCTTTAGCTTTTCTTTATCCCACTTCTTTGCGTAACTCTTCTTAGAACTTTAATATATGTTCTCCCGATTTGTCTTGAACTTTGGCAAATAAGCCAGGATTACTACATAAGAATCCTAACTATAACAAGAATTTTGGATACTTTTACCAGGAAGCGAATTCAGATAACTTGGGAATTCTTACTAACTTGACTATAAGACTTGAGGACGTACTCGATGATCGGATACTGGAGAGATATTGCCTTGCATACTAGTATCCCGGGCATACTACGTATACAAGACCCCAACACTCTGCCTACTATAGTCACTAACTCTCTAGACCATGCTCAGATACCATCAGGGAATAAGTCGTACTATCCCCATGAGCTTCTGACTTTCTCACTATGAAAAACATTGATACTCTGTTCAAATGTAATCTCATATATGAGACCATTAACCAAATCATTGACATAGAATGTAAAACGATACACATATAACTGAACACTCAACGTCACTTATTGACAAGAACCCCACTTGGATTCGAAATCCAAGCAAACCCCAAGCAACGGACAAAACCCCAAGAACCGCAAATTTGATTTTGTGGAAACAAAACCCTTCCAAGGCCACGAAGAAGACCCACAAAGAATTGCCCTTGAGAACCTTTAAGATGAATCATTGTAGTGTTTTGCTAGCAATGGAGACGCCACTAAGTTTTCCAAAACTTAGATAAGTCGATTCAAACTTGAAAAGGGGAATCCCTCCCTTACAAGAATTCGGCCATAGCCAAAGCTTTAAGCTTTTGAGTTTTATAAATTTCGTTGTTGTTTTCCAAATGAAAAAGAAAGAAAGCTTAAATAGTGTTACAAGAGAGACCCTAAAGGCATAAAGACAACAATGCCCCCAAAGGCTAAATTACAAAAATACCAAAGTCTTCAAGTCTTCAAAGGCCTTTGAAGCTGATTTGGGCCAAGTAAAGTGGTTTTGGGCCCTCTCTATTGAAGCCCATAGCGTCTCTATTTGTTTGTTGCAATCGGCCTATAAACTCTGAACTAATCCCGCCATTGCTTCTCTGAGTCTTTTGGTCATCTGCCTCGTAATTGGCCCTTCTGTACTTGTAATAGGTCTTTTGCTTTGTTGTCGGCCTGGATTATGTCATCCTCTCCCTCTTGAAAAGGATTCGACCTCGAATCTGTACCTGCATCAAAAGGAGTTAAGTCAGAAACATTAAATGTAGCAGACACATTATACTTACCTTGTAAATCCAACTTGTATGCATTGTCATTAATCCGTTCCAAGACTTGAAATGGACCATCCCCTCTCGGTTGTAGCTTAGATTTACGTTGTTCAGGAAATATCTCATTACGCATGTGTACCCAAACCCAATCTCCAGGCTGAAATACCACACGTTTTCTTCCCTTATTAGCATGAGAAGTATATTGCTCATTCTTTCACTGTATTTGCTTTCTTACTTTCTCATGTATATGCTTCACCAAATCGACTTTCCTTTTTCCATCTAGCCCCGCATGTTCATCAACAGGCAAAGGTAACAAATCTAATGGAGTTAGTGGCTGAAAACCATAAACAATTTCAAATGGTGAG
The DNA here is from genome assembly GCA_019454045.1 of Zanthoxylum bungeanum. Taxonomy (NCBI): domain Eukaryota; kingdom Viridiplantae; phylum Streptophyta; class Magnoliopsida; order Sapindales; family Rutaceae; genus Zanthoxylum; species Zanthoxylum bungeanum. Next base: position 55,677 of record SKCR01024058.1, read on the forward strand.
TAAGGTGCAGAGGAATGAATACTACGATTATATGCAAATTCAACAAAAGGCAAACAATCCTCCCAAGTTTTTAAGTTCTTATTAATAATAGTACGTAATAACTGAGTCAAAGTCCTATTAACAACCTCGGTCTGGCCATCAGTTTGGGGGTGGCAAGTAGTAGAATACAAAAGTTTACTTCCCAACTTACCCCATACAACTTTCCAAAAGTGACTAAGGAATTTGACATCACGATCTGAAACTATACTCCGTGGAATCCCATGGAGTCGTACTACTTCTCTAAAGAACAAGTCAGCAATGTTAGTGGCATCATTAGTTTTATGACATGCTATAAAGTGTGTCATCTTACTGAACCTATCAACCACTACAAAGATGGAATCTCCACCTTTCTTAGTCCTAGGTAAACCCAAGATAAAGTACATCGATACATCTACCCATGGCTCACTAGGTATAGGCAATGGTGTATACAACCCATGAGGCATAACCTTAGATTTAGCATGTTTACAAGTTAAGCATTTATCACACAAACGCTCAATATCTCTCCGCATTTTAGGCCAATAAAAATGTTCACTCAATACCCCTAAGGTTTTGGCAATGCCAAAGTGCCCCATTAAACCTCTCACATGTGCTTCCCTCACTAACAACTCACACATACTACAAACAGGAATGCATAATCTATTTTCCCTAAACAGAAACCCATCATGGTGGTAGAATTTACTAAAAGCAGACTTTGCACATGCAGCATAGATAGTACTAAAGTCAATATCACTAGCATAAAGTTCTTTAATAAATTCAAACCCAAGCATTCTTGCACTAAATGAAGTAAGTAAAGAATACCTTCGCGATAGTGCATCGGCGATAATATTTTCCTTACCTTGTTTGTAGCGGATTACATATGGAAATGTCTCAACAAACTCTAACCATTTTGCGTGTCGTTTGTTCAGCTTACCTTGGCCCTTCAGATGCTTCAATGATTCATGATCTGTATGGATCACAAACTCTCGAGGCCACAAATAATGCTGCCAAGTCTCAAGGGCTCGCACTAGCGCATACAACTCCTTGTCATATGTGGGGTACCTCAAAACTGCTCCATTCAGCTTCTCACTAAAGTAAGCTATTGGTCGCTTTTCTTGCATAAGAACCACTCCAATGCCTATCCCAGATGCGTCACACTCAATCTCAAATGTCTTCTCAAAGTTGGGTAGTGCCAAGACTGGTGCACTGCACAACTTCATTTTCAGATCCTGGAATGCACGCTCATGCTCTTCACCCCATTTGAAGCCAACAGTCTTCTTCACTACTTTAGTAAATGGTGTTGTAATACTACTGAAGTCTTTAACAAATCTACGGTAGAAGCTTACTAATCCATGGAAGCTTCTGACTTCTGTCACTGTTGTTGGTGTTGGCCAATCCTGAATTGCCTTCACCTTTTCTAAATCTACCTCGATGCCATTTGCACTCACAACAAATCCAAGGAAAATAATTCTATCCAAACAAAAAGTGCACTTATCAAAGTTAGCATATAGTTTTTCTTGCCTTAACACATCAAGAACATGCTTCAAATGCATAACATGCTCATCTACTGTTTTACTATAAACTAAGATGTCATCAAAATAAACCACAACAAGCTTACCTAAAAATGCACGCATAACATGATTCATCAATCTCATAAATGTGCTAGGTGCGTTTGAAAGACCAAATGGCATAACTAACCATTCATACAAACCATACTTAGTCTTAAATGCAGTTTTCCACTCATCTCCCTCTCTCATGCGAATTTGATGGTATCCACTCTTTAAATCAATCTTACTAAAATTTTTGGAACCATGCGATTCATCCAACATGTCATCTAGTCTAGGAATGGGGTGACGATACTTTACCGTAATATTATTGATAGCTCGGTAATCAACGCACATACGCCACGTCCCATCTTTCTTAGGAACTAGAAGCACTGGTACTGCACAAGGACTCATGATTTCCCTTACATACCCATTGTCCATCAACTCCCGTACTTGCCTTTGTAGCTCATTTGTCTCCTCGGGATTGCTCCTATAAGCCAGTCTGTTAGGAATGACTGCTCCAGGTATGAAGTCTATCTGGTGTTTAATACCTCTAATGGGTGGAAGCCCACTAAGTATGTCCTCTGTCAGTACGTCACTGTAATCCTGCAAAAGAGATGAAATAGACATATGAAGCAAAGGGTCAGAGTTAGTAAAATAAATATGAGGCTCCTTATATACTAACAATAGCATGAGCTTGCTAGCCTTGAATGCTTTCCTCATTTCACCTTCACCCATGTAGAAACTCTTTTTAACTCTCCTTGTTGTTTCCCCCTCACGTTCACTCACACTCCCCTTGGGAACTCCCACGGCCTTGGCCTTATTTTTCTCACCAGATACACCACTCTCACTAGTCTCACCCAAGTTGGTGTTTCCCTTCGCTCTCTCTTTGTCACATTCAAGTTGCAACTTAACCTGATCTTCATGGACTTGTGCAGGTGTAAGTGGGTATAATGTAATGGGTTTTCCCTTATGCTGAAAAGAGTACTTGTTCTTGAACCCATCATGAATAACCTTCTTATCAAACTGCCACGGTCTGCCCAAAAGAATATGTCATGTATGCATTGGTATCACATCACATAGGACATCATCTGTGTATGGCCCAATGGTAAAGCTCAACAATACCTGCTTTGTCACACTTATTTCCCCACAATTATTTAACCACTGCAACTTGTAAGGCTTCGGGTGTCTCAAGCAACTCAACCCCAATCGCTCAATCAAAGCTGTGCTAGCAACATTAGTACAACTGCCCCTATCTATGATCATACTACATCCCTTGCCATTCACACGGCACCTAGTATGGAATATGTTCTCCCTCTGCTGCACACTCTCATCCTTTACAACATGAGCACTCAACGCACGTTTGACAACTAAGGATAAGTTATTCAGCGGGTATGCAGCTCCCTCATGGTCACTAGTATCCTCCAACTCTGGCATCTCCTCATCGACCTCACTATCGGTAGAGTACACCTCTCCACTCTTTTTATCAATCACTAAGGTACGCCTATTGGGACATTGTGAAGCATAGTGTCCCATACCCAAACACTTGAAACACTTGACATCCTTAGTTCTAGCAGTTGCACCCTCAGGTTTTGGTCTAGTTTTGCTCGGTTCTGCAGCCTCTTTACTCTTGGCACTAGGCTCGGCCCTAGGCTTATTAAAGCCTCCACTGAACTCACATCTAGGCTTGTCAAAGCCTCCATCTCGCTTCTCATTCGGAACCCATTTTCCCCTTCATGCAGAAGTAGCCTGAGCACCAAATCTGGATGTTAACTTTTCTTGAGTTGCCTTTCTACCTTGATAGCCATGTGAAGCATATCCTCCAAATCAACATAGTGATGCAACTCTACTATGTTTGCAATCTATTGGCTTTTACCCGATACTGTTCTCACAATCACTGCCTTTTACCACTCTTGAGTTCGTCCTTAATTCAAATGTGAATCACTCTCAATCCAAGAATACAAACCAAATGTAGTCCTCAAGCCAGCATGAAACACAAAGGTCTAATAATATATATGGGACAAGTGGAAACAAAATCGAACATGAATATCAATGCCGAAGACTCAATCAATAATACTTAAACTAGAGTATTTGGAATAAAGAAGTGAACAATTAGCACAATGGAAAAAAAATAAGCATGCAAATTCGCGGTCGTATGCAATTTCGGGAGAAAATTTGGCACCGCTATAGAAATTTTGATGGGATACCCTCCACGGGCACCTAAATGATAATATGGAACAAACTAAATTCAAGTGATCCTTATCACTCAAGTCATTTTTTTTTTGATAATGTCAGATGTTGATACTGTGGTTCTGATTTTAGAGGCTGATTTAGGTTCTGATTTCAGAGGCTGATTTTCAGGGTCTGATTTCAGAGGCTACTGGTCAGGGTTTGATTTCAGAGGTTACTTTTCAGGGTCTGATTTCAGAGTCTGATTTTCAGAGGCTAATCTTCAGGGTCTGATTTCAGAGACTAAGTTTCATGGTCTGATTTCAGAGTCAGATTTCAAAGGCTAAGTTTTTAGAGTCTTATTTCAGAGTCTGATTTCAGGGTCTGAATTCAAAGGCTAAGCTTTAGGGTCTGAATTCAGAGTCAGATTTCAAACTTCACTAGGGTTTTAGAAACAACACACAGCCGCCAAAGAACATGCTTATTTCTTCAACATATGCTAAATAACAGAAAGTATATGACGAACTGATATGAAGAACAGAACAAAAACCCAGAACTGGAAAATGATAGAAGATGAACTGATATGCAAAACACAACAAAATCAGATCCAGAAATAAACAAAACGAAAACAGAAACAAGATCCAATAATAACTGAAACGAAAATAACAAGAACGAAAATAAAAACAGAATCAAACAAAAGAAAAGATAGGAAAATCAGACATTGGAACCCTGAGCTCTAGATACCAAATGACAAGAAACCCATATGGATTCGAAATCCAAGCAAACCCCAAGCAACAGACAGAACCCCAAGAATCGCGAATTTGATTTTGTGGAAACAAAACCCTTCCAAGGCCACGAAGAAGACCCACAAAGAACTTGCCCCTGAGAACCTTTAAGATGAATCATTGTAGTGTTTTGCTAGCAATGGAGACGCCACTAAGTTTTCCAAAACTTAGATAAGTCGATTCAAACTTGAAAATGGGAATCCCTCCCTTACAAGAATTCGGCCATAGCCAAAGCTTTAAGCTTTCGAGTTTTATAAGTTTCGTTGATTGTTTTCCAAATGAAAAAGAAAGAAAGCTTAAATAGTGTTACAAAGAGAAACCTTAAAGGCATAAAGACAACAATGGCCCTAAAGGCTAAATTACAAAAATACCAAAGTCTTCAAGTCTTCAAAGGCCTTTGAAGCTGATTTGGGCCAAGTGAAGTGGCTTTGGCCCTCTCTATTGAAGCCCACATGCGTCTCTATTTGTTTGTTGCAATCGGCCATAAAACTCTGAACTAATCCTGCCATTGCTTCTCTGAGTCTTTTGGTCATCTGCCTCGTAATTGGCCCTTCTGGTACTTGTAATGGGTCTTTTGCTTTGTTGTCGGCCTAGATCATGTCACTTATCTTAACAACTCTATACATGAATACTCATACACAACTTTATTATACAAATATCTGAAACTGGACTTTACTTGACTTGACTCAACTATAACTCTGACTTGACTTGGTGGACCGAACACCCTAATGACAGCCATCAGTATCCATCCTACGAGCTCGTCCTGTGGGTAAACATACAAAACAAAGAAAATGGGAATGGGGGGGATTATATCGTTTCAACGATCTAGTGAGTGGACGATTAAAAAAACTGATGTGCTTTTATGAAAATTCTTGGTTCTAAAACCGAAACTGTCACCAGAAAACCATCATTTTCTAAAAACTATTTTCTTATCCGAAACCACAACTTTTTCTGTAAAAATTTTCCGAAAAAGCTTTTCTGTCTGTAAAACTGAGTATTTCTATAAAAGTAACTTTTCTTTCTAAAACTCTTTTAGAAAACTATTATTTCTGAAAATTGCATCTCTGAAAATATTTTCTCTAAAAACTTGTTATTGGAATCTATCTCTGAAAAACCTGACGCATGGGGGCATTATGTATCACCGTCCCTCATATGCCAAACCAGTGGTATTGGGGCGTTACGTATCGTCGTCCCCAAGCCACTGAACTAGAGCCAAGAGTGCTAATCTATGCTACTGTCTGGCCTTGAATTAGGATCTAGAGACATCTGTCATCCCTAGTCCTGAACTAGGATCTGAGGGCGTTACGTATCGCCGTCCCCTCAGTCCTCTACATATGCACATGTCTATCCGTCAATTCCATAAGTCAGAGGCTAGGTGGGTTTTTCCCCATGTCTCCAAAAATCAAAAATCATGTTTTTAAATCACTCTTTCTAAAATATTTCTTAAAACATTTTCTTTCATGAAATAACTGTAATAAAATCAGCTAATGCCCTAGGTACGTAAAAATAAGTCTTTACTTAAAACAATGTAAATGAAAAGTCAACTTAGAAAGAGAGTGTCCACTCACATATTTATAATCTGGTTGGCATTACTCATTTTGATGAAGGAAATCGTGGTTCCTGCGATGATCTATAATTGATAATCTTGATCTGAAAATGGACTGAGAAATATATTACAAAATTGGTTAGGTTTATCTACTCAAGTACTTGCTACCACTTCAAAACGTATCATACTTATATTATGATGTAGTATATGTATGCGAGCTGATACGAGACCCTTAGGGTGGCCTCTAACGTGCTAGGGTGAAACTAGAATAAACTAAAATTGGTTTGGGGAAATTCTGATCACGCGTCGTGACGTTGCCCCTAGGGCGTCGTGACTCTCACTCATGCTGATAAACCAGTGAGCATCATTTATCTACATGTCGCGACACAAGTCCCTTGGCGTCGCGACGCTCACATTCCAGAAATGAATCTGTACAAATTTTCTAGTACCTGTCGTGATGCTGTCCCTTGGGCGTCGCGACGCTCGCCTGTTTTTCAGGATCCAAAACTTGCTTATCATTGTCTATCTTACCAAAATGTATCTCCACACCCTCACATTACAATTGCACAAAAATAATTCTTTAACTACCATATTCAAGCATGTTAAAACTACACTCCATCATCAATTTAACTATTTAGTCTCATAACTTCAACTTTGTTCAACTTTAGGAATTATAAAAAATTTAGACATTTCCTAGTATAATCCAATTTCATGCTCATTATGACACTAAATGCAATCCTTAGTAGGTCACTAACATATAACATCATATCATCAAAATTCCTCAATTCAAAATTTTGGTCAAGTTACTCTTACCTCAACTCATTTGATTTTCCTCATCCCTCAAGTCTTCCATGGTTGCTTTCCTTTTTTTAGTTGCATATATGATGATTGACATGAGGTTTCTCTTCTATCTTCTTCTTCTTCTTCTTCTTCCTTTCTTCTTCTTCTTCTTTTTCTTCTTCTTCTTCTCATACGTTTCTTTCTTCTTCTCTCAATTTGGGAATTAGGGAATAGTATCACTTATATATACAAGGGGGCTAATTGGCTAATTTTATAAAATTTTGAAATGAAAAAAGTTGGAATTATTGAGATAGTTTGAGAATTCTCTAGATGGGTCCACGAGCACTATTCATCCAAAATTCTGAGTTGCATTTTCTACTAGTTTCTGGTTCGAATTTGGAAAATATTCAACGTGTAAGTTGTAGGTCTCGATCTTAGCTTTCCGACGATATAAAGTTCATAAAAATCGGAGATCATATGAAAAAGTTTTGGCCCAAATAATATGGGCTGTCCGGAGTGGAACATCGTACCATTTCGTATCGGAATTTCAAAGAATTTACTGATTGTCACCAAAATCATTTCATGATTGTATACATGTGTCCAAATATAATTTGTATTATATGACATTCGTCCCACAATGTAACAGTACTCGAGATTGCCGGACGTTATATGATGCTCCTTGAAAAATTTATATATTTTTATTGTTTTGTATGGCCTTTTCTAATGTGTAATTGATCAACCTCGTCTTCTTTTCTTATTTCGTTCTTTCTCTAACTATCCCTTTAACGTGTATTATTTTTTGTATGATTCCCATAAAAGGTATCAACTATTGACAGATGATTTTCATTTGAAAAAATAATAGGGCCTTTCCCAAACAATCTGCCATTGAACATGTGAATTTATATTCAATAAGAAAGTTATGCGAAAATAAATAAATAACAATAACAAAAAAATAATGAACATAAGAATTTACGTGATCCGATACTAGGCTTACATTCATGTGGAGGATGAGAGAAAAATCCACTATGTCAAAAAATTCCACTACTCAAGTGAAAATGATATAATGTGAGCGGCGACATCATGATTGGAAGTGGAATGTAACAATCAATTTAAGTTTTAATCTTAATGGAAGTCAGCTCTGTGTAATGAGAGAAAATAGATGAAATGAAATTGGGTTAGGGTTTGAATTGTACTAGCTATTAATCTGACCCGCGCAATGTGAGGCTCGTCTCATCAACATGTTCGACACTAAATATAAGAAATAAAATTAATTAGGATTTTACCTCCAATTATAATTATCCAAATAATATAAGTCATTTAATATTCTCTCTAATTAAAAAATATGTCTTCTAATTATTAGTTCAAACATAGATTTGATTAAGCTAAAGACATTTTTATAGTTAACATTAATATAATTTATAACTATTGAACTACCACTAATAAATAATTAAGTAATCAGTATAAAATAAAAATATAAAAAATAAAAAGATAAAATAATATTAGCAAATGCCGATAATTTAAATAAGTTATGTGAGTAATGACTCTTGTACTCCCACAAATAAATAAGTTAGTAACAATTCCTTAGTGAAAATAATGGCCAGTGATTTGTTTGGCATGTCATATAATATAATTATAATTATGAGAGAATGGGAAATGATGTGATTAGTTATGATAGAATATGAAAGGAGATAAATTATATAATTATGAGAGAGAAAAATGATTGAAATATATATATAGATTATATGAAGAGAAGAAATATATATGGATGCGATGATAGTGTGTATGTGTGTGTGTGTGTATATAATGAAGAATATGAAAGGATTAATCCATATATTTATGAGATAAAATGAAAGGATATGAAATTAAAATATATCATATACTCCCATTTGTCCCAGAAAGATATGCCTACTTTCATTTTCACACAGATTAATGAAATTTAGTTAATATCGTTACTATATTAAATTTTATTTATATGTTTCCTAATATACTCTTAATTTTAATAATTATTCCAAATACAATTAGTTAATGATATTTTATATTTGTTGATAACAATACAAATTAAATAGGAGTATAATATACAGCTAAGAAATCAACTATATTCTAAAAATAAGAATTGGACTATAATTTAGGACGAATTGAGTAAATGAAAGGATGTGAAACAAACAATTATTAGAGATGATGAAAGTACATTAATCATATAATTACGTGAGAAAATAAAAATATATGAATATAATTGTGAGAGAAAGTGAAAGGATCTGATTATTTATGAGAGAAGAAGAAATGATTCCAATATATATATAAATTATATATATATATATATATATATATATATATATATATATATATTTATTTATTTATTTTATACATATATTTATGAGAAAATATGAAATGATAGAATTCATATATTTATGAGAGAATATGAAAGGATATGAAATACATAATTATGAGAAAAGTGAAAAAGTGAAAGGATATGAAATCGTATATATATATATTTATGAGAGAAAATGTAATTATGTGAATTAAACAATTATGAGATAAGATGAAAATATATCAATTATATAAATATGTGAGAAGATAAAAAGATTTGAATATAATTATGAAAGACCATATACTGCATACGCGAACAACTTGTAAGAGAGAAAATATTCTCTTGCTGACGTGGACAATCTCAATGAAAATGAAGAAGTTCATCTTTTATTTATTATATAGATTATGTGATAAGAGATTTTTTTTTTTTTTAAAAAAAAAATTTAAATCGATAATCCGAACTAAACCAAAAATCAATCGGTTTATCAATTCTGGTCAGACTAAATCCAAACCAAACCCAAAATCGATTGGTTTAGGAAATTGAAACCGATCAATTTGCATCATTAACTTCAAATCAAACCAAACCCGATTTTTCAGTTCGGTCCACTATTATGAGAAAAATAATCGCCGCCCTTTAATTCCAAATGGACTCGTAAAGCAGTTGGATTCATGGTACAATAAGCCCATGGGGTAATGAGACCAATAAATTGAGGGCCCGACTCAATTTCTCGTATATAAATCTCAAAATTCATCGAACGCCTCTAACTCGCTCCACCCGGTGAAAATGAAAAGATATGATTATTTATGAGAGAAGATGAAATAATATGAATTATATAATTCGAGGCAATTATGGCGCTCTCTAGAAAGGTGGATTCTCACATGGAACTCACTAGAAACCAACTCCTCTAGCTCGCTCCACTAGGTGATCTTCCGATCAAACCATAACCCTAACATTATTGATCTTTCTGTTTGGTAACTGAGAAAATATATCCAAAAAGAAAATTAGTAAAAATTGTGCTTTCACATGCATAGAAAAAGGCTCGGCGTATGTCACAAATGTTAGAATCGAAGCTCACAAGTATACGGTTGACGGAACGAAGATATTTGTTACCCGATCAAAATATTGCTTCTAAGAATTTCAAAATTGAGATTTTTTTTATATAAACATTGGAAATTCTGCCGTCAAATTAACCGATCCAGACTTAAGTGAAGCAGATAAAATTTTTGGCTATCACAGACTCTTACAAGAAGTGCACCCTTTGAATTCAAACATAACACTTAAACAACCAAATCTCAACCCTTATACTATCAAGACACACCTCTTGGTGGCCAAAATTACGACTTAAAAATGTCCGAGATCGAGATCCTTGATGCCAATTATCAAGATAATTCCCAGATTTCACAAAAACTGGTTCAATTTTGCATTGATTACACTTTCTATTAAAAGAAACAATGTGACTAGTTTAAAGCTCTGATTTCTAATAATTTGTTTAGCTAGTGCATGAGCTTCTAGGTTACAGTTTCTTGGAACAAACAAAAATATTACATAGCCTAACGCAATCACAAAATATTACCATATGATTTCTGTTTTCGAATAGTCATTCCCAGATAGTAGATTAACTACATTCTTATATAGCATCAAATTCTATTATTATAGGGTAAAGGACTATGTCTTTCGCAACTTCAATCCCGAACTTTATCGCTTCTGCTTCCGCGTATTCCACATGATCTGCTGCTGCCATCACTTCTCCTCTCTCATTTCGAATTATTGCTCCCAGGCCCCAGCCCAGTTGTATTAGTTTCCTTGCTTGTTGCTGCGTCTGTCATTGCTTCTGCCCTTTCGATAATACCTTGTGGATTTTCATCACATCCCTCAAATATGTATTTGTTTCTTGCATTCCGTTATTAGACCTTCAAATTCTAACTTCGATGTTGATGATCTAACTGTTGTGATTAAACACACAATAATAGAGGATAATTTGAGAGAAAACTCTTCTTTTATATACCCACAAAAGAATTACAAAGCTTCCAATACAAGCTTTACAAAAAACTCTCACCAATCACTCTCACTACACTTTCACACATTTAGGGATAATGAAGAATGGTCTGGGAGCTCCATTTTATAGAGCCAAAAACGTGTGCACTGTTGCAACACGTTTTGGCACAAAACGCGTTGCATTATTGCAAAGTTGGCAGCCAAGCTTCCTGCCAAAACTGCCGAGTTGCATGTCTTTATGCATGCAACTTTTGGCCACTTTAGTCAACAAATCTCCCCATCGGTGAAGATTTGCCCTAAAATCTGAGCCGACCATCAATCATCCAAACTGGATCCTCCAAAGGATCCTCCCCTGGCTGCATCTGAATGACTGCCTACGTACCCTGAGTTGGGATCAAGCCAATCGTAGTTCTCTGAATCTCCCCACTCTGACTATGTGGAGAGTTTTGTCATCCCGGCTATGGCACGGCAGATTTCAAGCTTCTCCTTCGGTAAAACCTTCGTGAACATATCGGCACCGTTGTCGTCGGTGTGAATTTTCCTGAGTTCTAACAGCCTTGAGCTCAGGACGTCCCGTATCCAGTGATACCTTCACATCGATATGTTTTGACCTCGAATGAAAGGTGGAATTTTTACCGAGATAGATAGCACTCTGACTATCACAGTACAAAATGTACTTTCTCCTGCTTGAAACCCAATTTTGGACGAATGTCTTCATCCACAACAATTCCTTGCAAGCTTCTGTCACTGCAATGAATCTGCCTCTGTTGTAGAAAGTGCAACACACACTCAACCTGCACAGACTGCCCTTGCCATGCCACAGCTCCTCCTGAGAGAGTAATCAGATCCCCGAAGTAGACTTGACCCGTACGGGTATCACTTTCCTGCCCATAATCTCCTGGGATAGAAGCCCCAACATCTGGTGTGCATGGAATGCTCCGAAAACATCCAATCTCACTCTTATGTGAGTGCCTCGAAGATACCGCATGATCCATTTGATCGCATTCCAGTGTTCCCGTCCTGGGTTTGACATAAACCGGCTGACCAATCCAACTGCGTGTGCTAAGTCTGGCCTCGTGCACACCATGGCATACATAAGACTTCCCACTGCTGAGGTGTATGGAACCTGTTTCATTTCTCCTTTCCTGTCTCAGTAGAGGGACTCTGTCTGCGTACTCAATCTAAAGTGGGTAGCAAGAGGAGTGCTAACCGCTTTAGCCTTGTCCATCTGGAATCTCTGAAGTACTTTCTCATGTACTCCTCCTGTGACAAGTTTAACTTCTTCCTGGCTTTCCGATCACGTCCGATCCTGATGCCAAGAATCTGCTTAGCTGGCCCCAAGTCTTTCATCTCAAAAGACTTACTCAGTTGCTGCTTCAAATTATCAATCCTCGATTGATTCCTGCCACTATCAACATATCATCTACATATAACAGTAAGATGATAAAATCATCGTCAGAAAACTTCTGAACGAAAACACAATGGTCTGAAGTGGTCTTCTTGTATCCCTGCTCCCCCATAACTGACTCAAACTTCACGTACCACTGTCTCGGTGCCTGTTTCAAACCGTATAGGCTTTTCTGAGTGTGCACACAAAGTCCTCTTTCCCGCTGACTCTGAAGCCTTCTGGTTGCTCCATATAATTTCTTCTTCCAGATCTCCGTGAAGAAATGCGGTCTTGACATCCATCTGCTCAACTTCCAGGTCGAGGCTTGCTGCTAAGCTGAGTACCACTCTGATGGATGACATCTTCACAACTGGAGAGAAGATTTCATCGAAGTCAATGCCTTTCCTCTGATTGAATCCCTTGACAACTAGTCTGGCTTTGTACCGGGGTTGTGAAGTGTGCTCCTGTTGCTTCACCCTGTACACCCATTTGTTCTTCAAAGCCCGTTTGCCTCTTGGCAATTTCACCAACTCAAAAGTGTGATTGTCATGCAAAGATTTCATCTCATCTTGCATGGCTTCCTCCCACTTTTCTCTGTCATCTGTTTCCACAGCCTCCTGGTAGCTCTCGGGTCTCCCCCCGTCAGTAAGCAGCACATACTCTATGCAGAGTATTAGTTGAAGGTCGTTTGTCTCTGTCAGACCTTCTCTGTGGAACTGTTGGTGGAACTTCTGGTACTGGTGGTTGATCATGATCATCATCTCTGTGAGCTTCATCACCTGTACCCTCCTGTCTGGGAACCTCATCTTCAACTCGTAATGGCACCGGTGTATGAGGTTCTGGATTCACATTTCTGTATTGCTGGGGCATTGTCTTCATCTCCTTCTGATATCTTCTATGGTCTGGTCTTCAACAAAGACAACATCTCGGCTTCTGACAATCTTCTTCTCCACAGGATCATAGAGTTTGTAGCCGAAATCATCCTGACCATAGCCAATAAAGACACACTGTCGCGTCTTTGCATCAAGCTTGGATCTCTCGTCCTTTGGGATGTGTACAAAAGCTTTGCACCCAAAGACATGTAAGTGTCGTACGACACTTCTTTACCTGTCCAAGCTTGGTTAGGAACATTACCTTTCAGTGCGACCGCTGGGGACATGTTCAAAACATGAACTGTTGTGATGAGTGCCTCCCCCCAGAATGTCTTCGGCAGCTTGGCTTGTGACAGCAAGCTTCTGATCCTCTCGCACAAGGTTCTGTTCATCCTCTCAGCTAGGCCATTCAGCTGAGGTGTCTTCGGAGGTGTCGTTTGATGTCTGATTCCTTGCGTCTTGCAGTACTGATCAAACGGACCTCTGTATTCTCCACCATTGTCTGTTCTGATGCACTTCAGTTTCTTGCCGGTTTCTCTCTCCACCAAAGCATGAAACTCCTTGAACACTCCCAGCACTTGATCTTTTCTCTTCAAGGTGTATGCCCAGATCTTCCTTGAATGATCATCAATAAATGTCACAAATACAGTGACCCACCAAGTGTTCGTGTCTGCATCGGACCGCATACATCTGAATGTATGAGATCTAGTACCTCCGGTTTCCGTTGAGGCGGGGAGCTCTGGAAGGATACTCTGTTCTGCTTTCCAGCCATGCAGTGTTCACACTTCCGTAAGTGTGAGTTCTTCAATTCCGGAAGAACATTCCGCCTGCGTAGTATCTCCATCCCTGTTTGGCTCATGTGACCGAGCTTTTTGTGCCATAACTCGGCTGCCTCATTGCTGTTGACTGTATTTATGCTACTATTTGAAAGCTTAGCATGCATCAAATACAAAGTTGAATCTTTCTTACCTCGTGCCACCACCATTGATCCTTTAGTGAGCTTCCAGCATCCGTCACTAAAGGTGTTGCAGAAACCTTCATCATCCAGCTTGCCTGTTGAGATCAGGTTTAACCGGATATCTGGGATGTGCTTGACTCCCTTCAACACTAGCCTTGTCCCGTTCTCTGTTTCAAGGCAGATGTCTCCAATACCGACGGCTTTGGACTGTCCGTCATTCCCCATCCTTACAGCACCGTAGTCCCCTGGTGTGTAAGATGAAAAGAAGTCTCTGCGAGATGTGGCGTGTATGGATGCGCCACTATCTATCACCCAACTGGTCTCGTGGCTGGCAAGATTCACAACATTTTCTTCATACATTATGCAGAAGTTCTTTGGAGGTTTTCTCGGTGGTAGTAGCAACTCTTTCTTGATTAGAGTCACCATCTCTCCTGGACTGCTCGTTCTTCAGTTTGTAGCAATCCCGCTTCATATGGCCTTTCTTCTTGCAGTGATAGCACTCAATATCCCTCGTTCTTGATTTCCCTCGGTTCTTGTCTGATCTCCCTGGGCCTCGGCTTTTACTCCTCCCCCTTCTGGTGTTCTTTTCTGTCACTAGAGCTTCTGAGGTTGAGGCTGATGCTGACTCCTGCATTCTCGTCCTCTTTTCTTCCTCGAAGATCCTGGTCTTTGCCATCTCCATAGTGACTTTCCCATCTGCGGCTGAATTGATCACCGTAGATCTGAACGTTTCCCAAGATTCTGGTAACGTATTAAGGAGTATTAAGCCATTTACCTCATCTCCGAAGTCTATGCCCAATCCAGACAATTCCTTCATGGTTCCGAGGAAATCATTGATGTGGTCCGCCACAGCTGTACCCTCTTGGTATTTCAAACCCATCATCTTCTTGATGTAGTACAGCTTGTTGTTGCCAGTCTTTGCTCGAAAAAGCTCCTCCAGCTTTCTCCATAAAACACGTGCATTTGTCTTCTTCACTGACATGGTTCACGATACTGTCGTCGATCCACTGACGAATAGTACTGCATGTTTTCTGGTGAAGATTAGCCCACTTTCCATCGGTCATTCCTTCTGGTTTCTCCTCCAGAAATACCGATCCATCATAGTCCTTCACATACAGAAGGTCTTTCATCCTTCCTCTCCATGTGAAATAGTTTGTACTGGTTAACAAAATCATTTTTCCGTTGCTCCCCTCCATCATAAAAATTCTAAGCAGAATTTCAAAAAAACGGACCTCACCGTTGCGTCCGGAATGGTCGAAAATGGTGGAAATGACACTTCGTTTGTCAAAATCCGACACAGGGACCAAATTGCAAATTCCAGAAATTACAGGGGTCAAAGTGAAATTTACGAAAGTTCAGGGGCCAAAGTGCAATTACGGAAAAGTTCAGGACTATATTGCAATTTCCAAAAAGTTCAGGGACTAAATTGAAAATTTCTGAAAGTATATGGGCTAAACTGTAATTTTCAGAAAGTTCAGGGACCTATCTGAAATTTACCAGGCACCGCTGACGTGGCAGATGACTGGCTGCTGACTGTGCGCTGACTGGACGCTGACGTGGCGCTGACGTGGCGTCGTCTCTCTTCCCTGAGTTGGCGCGGGCCGACTTGCGTCGTGAGCGCGTCGCGCGTCTGGCGCGTGAGGCAGCTACTGATCGGCGCGTGCGGCGCGTGAACTTTCGTCCGACCTCCGTTCGATCGCCGGAAAATACTCACTGCCGTGCTCGTGTCGCCGTGAAAAGTCCGATGGTATGCTCAAAATCGATTTTCGACAACTTTCGTCGGAATCGATTTTCCGAACCGAAACTTCGTTTCTGAATTTCGGGATCCCTCCGTGGAACCGTAGCTCTGATACCACTTGTTGTGATAAACACACAATAATAGAGGATAATTTGAGAGAAAACTCTTTTTTATATACCCACAAAAGAATTACAAAGCTTCCAATACAAGCTTTACAAAAAACTCTCACCAATCACTCTCACTACACTTTCACACATTTAGGGATATGAAGAATGTCTGGGAGCTCCATTTTATAGAGCCAAAAACGTGTGCACTGTTGCAACACGTTTTGGCACAAAACGCGTTGCACTTATTGCAAAGTTGGCAGCCAAGCTTCCTGCCAAAACTGCCGAAAGTTGCATGTCTTTATGCATGCAACTTTTGGCCACTTTAGTCAACACTAACTTGGGATAAGAAGTTCCAAACATCACTCTGCTTGTCTTTCTGATTAGCAGCCTCTGAAATCCCCACACTTGTTGTGATGATTTGCAACTCACAATGGCATGTAATACAGTTTCCAGTTTCCACTCCTCTGTTGCATCTCTGGCATAAGGGGGATTCTAAAACTTTCCTCTTGTGCAATTCCCTCGCAACGTTATTTTATAACCACTTTTAACAGAATAAAGGCCTCTCTTGTCATAGTGTCATCATCTCAGCATCTGCTTCCATGAACTTCTGTCGAATCTGGGTTTATTCCATTGATGCTGTTCCTGTATTATCTGTTGGAAATGGTGATCGAGCACCATTCACTTTTTGTATGAATATTTATTATTTATGCAATATAATATTTTCTTTATCATGATTATTTATTTATTTGTAGGGTAATTTCTTACTTTTATTTATATATTGTAAATCTAAGTGTTAGATTACTCTAAGAGTTAGAGATTTCGAGTTTCACTCGAAACCTTATATGAAATTAGTAAAGACCCGAGAGTTACAATATATGGTTATATAGTTGCAAGAGTTGTAAATGGTGTTGAGAAATATCACACATTCTCTCGAATATAAATTATTCATGGTCTAGATCTATTGACATGGGTCGGTCATTATATTGGTAAGACTAGTGCATTCTCTATATATGTAATGGACATATGGTTTGTCTGAATAGACTATGAGCTTAGCGGAAGTTCGTA
The DNA here is from genome assembly GCA_019454045.1 of Zanthoxylum bungeanum. Taxonomy (NCBI): domain Eukaryota; kingdom Viridiplantae; phylum Streptophyta; class Magnoliopsida; order Sapindales; family Rutaceae; genus Zanthoxylum; species Zanthoxylum bungeanum. Next base: position 72,946 of record SKCR01024058.1, read on the forward strand.
TAGAAATGCGGATATTCATTAGTGGAATGAATGTCGAACAAACTCATAGAAGATGACAAATAGATATTCCATAAAACTGTCAATAATTATCTTTTCGAGTTGAGTAGTTATTGTGGTCCTTTGACTTGAGACACCACGGTGATCTTGTGAGTGATCCTCTATGCCTGATATCATGCATGTCAGAAACCTTTTATGGTCTGACCTCTGGATGACTGTTAGGTATAGACAGATACTCACGAAGATCGGTGTGTGTTAATATGAGGATTCGTCAGTCCATATGGTTGGATTATGTTTCCAGAAATTTTTCAGAGTATATTCCGGAAATCTTTCGGCCGAAAGTTCGTTGAAGAAATTGTTTCTTTAACATAATAAATAATATTGAAAATGAGATTTGCATATATTATTTATTAATGGAATATAATTATGAAAATTTATTTTATATTGAGTAGATAAGGTTTTGACAGTAAAACTATAACCTTACTCAATAGGAGACGGTAATGACGAAAGGACTATACATTAACGTTTTAACCTCAACTTGTATGGTTCAGCGTGTCATGTTGTTTTTAGCCATGATTTGTAGGTGGGCAGGGCTTCATGAATATGTATACAAGTATATGAGATATATTATGTATATATATAAGTAACAACCGAACGTGAGCCTGGAGAGTTCTACTATATTAAGTTTACTCGTAGAGTACTATGACGACTTTTGTCAGACAAAGTGTTTTGGGTTTAAGGATTAAATTATTTGATCCGATAATTCATGAGATGAATTAATTTAATTGAATTAATTAATTTTATATCAAGAGTTGATATAAGTTTATTGTATATATAATAGATGTAAATTTGATTTACATAAAATTAGTGAATTAGTTTAATTGTTAAATTAATATACAAAATTAATTACTTAGTTTATACAAATAAAGGTATTAATTATTTAAGGTAACTATAGTTTATGTAATTGAATGTTTTTAGTTAAAGTAACTAAAATCATTTAATTGTAATTTAGTTTACCTTGGTTGATGTGAATTTTTTAACCTTGGTTAAGTTGAATTTTTGAATCTTATGGTGTAGAGAAAAGATGCCCATATACCATAGTTTAAATAAAATACCATAGTTTGTTAAATGGTTTGGTTTTTTTTTTTTCTTAATTTTAATTAATAAAACAAAAAAAAAAGTTGAAAAACTCAATTTTCTTTCCCTTTTTCTTCTGCCACTGCCGAAAAAAAAAAAAAACCATCCTTTTGCTTTCTCACTGCCGAGCAAGAGAAAGAAAAGAAAACTGAATTTTGCTCTCCAAAATTCAAGCCAAAATCTTACCAAAAATTACCCAACTAGTTATCAAGAACATGGAATTAATCTTTAAGAGTTAAGGATCAATTTGTGTGCTTGAAATGTAAATTTTTCTAGGGTTTAAGAGTTAAACCTTAGGGAAGTTTTTGTTGTCATTTTTGAGTGATCAAACCACCTTTTGGTCACCAAGATTTGTTCTTCAAGAAGCTTGATTTGGTGGAGATAGAAGAAGTTCAAAGATTCAAAGGGATTGGATGCAAAACTTCTCAAATTGGCAAGGATTAAAAGCTATTTGTAGGTAAATTTATTGTTGGGTTGTTGTTGTTGGAAAAATTATTTATGGAATTGTTGGATAATTATAAGCATGTATGTGAGGAATTTTTAAGCATTAAAGTGTATAGAAAATTAATATATGGATGATATATTGATTTTATATGCTTGGTTTATATTTGACAATTGTTGGAGAATATTTTGATACTTGGATTAATTTATTAAGTGTTGATAAATTTAGTAAAGTGTTTAGAATATTTATTTAAGCTTATGAGAATTATATTGATGCATGAAAAATTAATATATGATGATATAAGAGGTACAAGCATTAGAATAATTTTAAGTTTATGGAAATAAATATTTTAATAAATGTTTTAGGGTATTGTCGGAAAAAAAAATTGCTCGGGATTTGATCCTGCGGGCGTTCCACTGCACTCGGCATATCCGTTCCTCCTAACATTAACAACAGCTCCACTTTCGTATTGGGAGGGATTTTTATTGGAAAACAAGGCTTGAATGTAGTTGGTCTAAATAACTTTCTTGATCGTAGACAAAGTTGATTCAGAAATATCTTTCATTTTAAGATAGAGTAATGATATACTTACACACACTTATCCCTAAAGTTTTCCCTACTCCCTCACTATAGCTACAGTAAGCTACAGTAAATCACTATAGCTACAGTAAGCTACAGTAAATCACTATAGTTACAGTGAGAGAGTTGTGAAAACTTTAGGAATAAATGTGTGTAAGTATATCATTTTTGTTTAAGATATAATTTGTATCCATGTGCTTTTGGAATTCGCTTAGAGAAATATAACCATCCCTATCACGTCACATGAATCTCACAAGTCACAAGTCTCTTATTCAAGTGGTTTTTATTAAATATATATATTATATATATAATCAACCACGTTTGTGGGGTGTGTGATTTTTTTCACATTTAATTTAAACGTAAATATATTCCAAAATATAAAATGTTTCATAAAAAAAATTACATATTATCAATATACAAATCATAAAGTTATTTTAAAAAAAACCTCATTGTTGATATGTTACGACTAAAAAATGAGTTAAAAATGATAATTATATTTACAAGAGAATAATAATTTCAAACTAGTCATTTTCAAATATTCATCATTTCATATGAATTTCAAATCACAATTTATAAAAATACACACACTGAACATACATACCTATAACTTTCATTAATAAATTGAAATTAAACCCAAGCATCACATGTATTTCACATTGACATTCGTTATAGTCACATTTTTACCTTAATCATATTAGTTATTGAAAGTTGCATTATATGTGCCTCAATCACATTGTCAACCTTCAGTCACAAAAACACATTCACAATGAGCACATTCACAATAATATTTTATTTAAATCACAAAGAACTTAGTCAAAGTTATATTTTTACCCACAGTCATAATGTAATTATCAGTTGGGTGACCGACAATTTAATTATAGGTGTGCTGATGTGATCATAGCAACACCTGATTCGGTCCAGAGCACAATCGATTCAATCCATGTACTAGTTGGACCAATTACAAGACACAGAGCTCAGAAGATCAGAGACGCTATGGCAGGCCTAGCCCAACGTCATGTAGCTAAATTGAACAAGCACGTTCGAGACCAATTGAACTTCAAGGAAGAGGGTTAAAGAGTTATACATTTGACCCAAGTCATCGAGGAGCAGCATTGATCGGTTTCAGTTATTTAGGCTCATTTTCATCATATTATTATTTATTTGCATGTGTGGAACAAACGTGGATGTCTGTTTTATTTATTAGTTGAGTTATCTTATTTTATTTATTTGTGGGTTTCAAAATGGGTTAGAAATGAGGAGTTATAGGTTTTAGTTGGTAATGGGTAGTTTAGGGTTAATTTTGACTTTTTGGTTTTATTTAGGGTTTGATTTTGTGACTATTTAAAAGCCACAATTCTCAATAGAATGAACAACCATCTTCTTTTTACAATTTCTCAAGTTGGCGTGAATAGCATTTATTTGGGAGATTTGATAATTTATTTCCAAAGTTCAGTGATTGAATAAAGACTTATCAAAGGGTTGGCATCTTTTGTAGCGTCCATTTTGCTGGCAAAATTCATCTGAGATTATCTCCAATGGGTTTTCAAGGACAGGTTTTTTGTCTTTTCCGTTTCCAGTTTCGTATCAATTGGTTATCAGAGCCGGATTCCAAGATCTGGTTATTTATTTATTTTGTGTCAGCAACTTTGGTTTCTGTTTTTATTCAATTTTTTTTCCTTTCTTCAGTTCTGTAAGTCTTGCACGCATAGTCCTATTGTCATTAATGCCTCTGTGTCATATACTTTTGGTGTCTTTATTGAATCCCTACAATTAGTTTTCTTTATTTAGTCAAAAAGTGTCTGTGTCAACCATATTAAAGTGTGTTTTTGTTCCTTTGGCTTACGTTGTTAGTGAACCCAAAAAAAATACACACGCCTGTAACAAAAAAAAAAAAAAAAAAGTTGCAGCGAGTGTTTTCTTAATTAATACCAATATCAATTGATACCAACTTAATTGGCACTCTTTAACTAAGTTACACTGGGATTAGAGCCGAGAGTAAATCCTGAGGAAAGGGGGCTGAAGAAGAGAGTGAGAAGAAAGGGAGAGTGAAAAAGAATTTTTATCTAGGTGAGGGAGAAGTGAAGATTGCCTACGAAGCTAGCAAACTCATGTTGCTGCTAGTATATAAAGACACACCACATTTTTCTTTACTTACTAACACTAACAGTTCACTTCATGTTTCTATTTCTTTTCTTTTGCAGGAATTTAAAGATGTGCTCACAGAGGACATCCCTAATGGGCTCCCACCCATTCGAGGGATAGAACATCATATTGATTTTGTGCCTGGAGATGTCATACCTAATAGGCCCGCATATAGGAGTAATCCTGAGAAGACAAAAGAACTTCAGAGGCAAGTTGAGGAGCTGATGGAGAAGGGTTACGTACGAGAGAGTATGAGCCCGTGTGCAGTACCAGTGTTATTAGTGCTTAAGAAGGATGGAACATGGCGTATGTGCGTGGATTGTCGTGTCATCAATAATATCACGGTAAAGTATCGACATCACATTCCTAGGCTAGATGATATGTTAGATGAACTGCATGAATCTAAAAATTTTAGTAAAATTGACCTTAAGAGTGGATATCACCAGATTCGTATGAGAGAGGGTAACGAGTAGAAGACCGCTTTTAAAACTAAGTATGGGCTATATGAGTGGTTAGTAATGCCTTTTGGTTTAACAAATGCCCCTAGTACTTTTATGAGACTTATGAACCATATATTGCGTGCGTATATAGGGAAGTTTGTAGTGGTCTATTTTGATGACATATTAGTATACAGTAAATCATTAGATGAGCATGTAGGCCATTTGAAAAGTGTGCTTGATATTTTAAGAAAAGAAAAATTATTTACTAATTGTAAGAAATGTAAATTCTTCATGGATGGAGTCGTTTATCTTGGTTTTGTAGTGACTGCAGATGGCATAAGATGGACGAGGAGAAAGTTAAAGCGATTAGAGATTGGCCACCACCTACCACAGTGTCGGAGGTACAGAGTTTTCATGGATTGGCAAGTTTCTACAAGCGTTTTGTGAAGGATTTCAGTAGCATAGTAGCACCCTTAACTGAGGTAGTCAAGAAGACTGTTGGATTTCAGTGGGGTGAGGCTTAAGAGAGTGTCTTTCAGACGCTCAGGGAAAGGTTATGCAGTGCACTAGTCCTCACACTACCTAATTTTGAGAGCACCGTCGAGATAGAGTGTGACGCAAGTGGCATAGGTATTGGGGGTAGTATTGATGCAAGAAAAAAGACTTATTGCGTACTTTTAGTGAGAAGTTGAATGGAGCAGCTTTGAGGTATCCCACGTATGATAAGGAGCTGTATACACTGGTACAAGCATTGGAGACTTGGCAACATTACCTATGGCCTAAAGAGTTCGTGATACACACAGATCATGAGAGTTTGAAACACCTTAAAGGGCAAGGAAAATTGAACAAGAGACATGCTAGATGGATGGAGTTTGTAGAGACATTCTCGTACGTCATTCGCTACAAACAAGGTAAAAAAAATGTAGTTGCAGATGCCTTGTCGCGCAGGTATGTTTTACTTACTTCTTTAGGTGCTAAACTGTTAGGGTTTGAATTTATTAAAGAGTTTTATGCATGTGATGTGGATTTTTGTGATATATATGATGCATGTATTAAGTTTGCATTTAGTAAATTCTACCAGCATGAAGGACTTATGTTTAGAGAAAATAAGTTATGCATTCCTTCTTGTAGTATGCATGGGATAATAGTGAGAGAGGCTCATGGAGGCGGACTAATGGGACATTTTGGAATTAGTAAGACCCTGGAAACCTTGAATGAGCATTTTTACTGGTCTAGGATGAAGCGCGATGTAGAGCGAATTTGTGATCGGTGTCTCACTTGTAAAAAGGCCAAATCTAGGGTGAAGCCTCATGGATTATATACCCCATTACTTGTACCTAGTGAACCATGGATAAATATTTCGATGGATTTTATGTTGGGTTTACCTAGGACTAAACGAGGTAAGGATTCCATTTTTGTAATGGTTGATAGATTTAGCAAAATGGCACATTTCATTGCATGCCATAAAACTGATGATGCCACTAACGTAGCAGACTTATTCTTTAGAGAGGTAGTAAGACTACATGAGATTCCTAGGAGTATAGTTTCTGATAGAGAAGTCATTTCTGGAAGGTTTTGTGGGGTAAGCTGGGGACCAAATTACTTTATTCTACTACGTGTCACCCCCAAACGGATGGGCAGACAGAAGTGGTCAATATGACCTTGACTCAATTGCTTCGTACCAAAGTCACTAAGAAATCATAGGAAGAGTATTTACTATTTATAGAGTTTGCATATAATAGATACATTCATTCTTCTACTTCATATTCACCTTTTGAAATTGTATATAGATTTAACCCACTAACGCCATTGGATTTGTTGCTTTTGCATGTTGAGGAAAAAGTAGGTTTAGATGGGAAAAAGAAAGCGGAATTGGTGAAACAAATACATGAGAAAGCACATGAACACATATTACGGAAAAATGAGCAGTACGCTTCCCATGCGAATAAGGGTCGTAAACACATGGTGTTTGAGCCTGGTGATTGGGTTTGGCTACACATGCGTAAGGAGAGGTTTCCGGCTCAGAGAAGATCCAAGCTTCAACCTCGGGGAGATGGTCATTTTCAAGTCGTCGAAGGATCAATGATAATGCATATAGGCTTGACCTACCTTATGAGTATAATGTTTCTACTTCATTTAGTGTTTCTGATTTGTCCCTTTTTGACACAGGAGTCGATTCGAGATCGAATCCCTTTCAAGAGGGAGGGGATGATGTGATCCTAGCAGCACCTGATTCGGTCTAGAGCATAATCGATCCAATCCATGTACCAGTTAGACCAATTACAATACATAGAGCTCAGAAGATCAGAGATATTATGGTAGACTTGGCCCAATGTCATGTAGCTGAATTGAACAAGCACGTTCGAGACCAATTGAACTTCAAGGAAGATGGTTCAAGAGTTATATATTTGACCCAAGTCATTGAGGAGCAGCATGGATCAGTTTCAGTTATTTAGGCTCATTTTCATCATATTATTATTTATTTGCATGTATGGAACAAACGTGGATGTCCGTTTTATTTAACAAACGTGGATATCTGTTTTATTTATTAGTTGGGTTAACTTATTTTATTTTTTTGTGGGTTTCAAAATGGGCTAGAAATTAGGAGTTATGGTCTTTAGTTGGTAATAGGTAGTTTAGGGTTAATTTTGACTTTTTGGTTTTATTTAGGGTTTGATTTTGTGACAATTTAAAAGCCACAATTCTCAATAGAATGAACAACCATCTTCTTTTTACAATTTCTCAAGTTGGTGTGAATAGCCTTTATTTTGGAGATTTGATAATTTATTTCCAAAGTTCAGTGATTGAACAAAGACTTATCAAAGGGTTGGCATCCTTTGTGGCGTCCCTTTTACTGGCAAAATTCATCTGAGGTTTTCTCCAATAGGTTTTCAAGGACATGTTCTTTGGGGGTCTACGGGATCTTAGATCGCGCTTTGTCTTTTCCGTATCCAGTTTCGTATCATGTGCCTTAATCACATTTGTAACCTCAGTCACATTACCGACCCTCAGTCACATTAAGCACAACCATAATTGTAACATCAATCACATTACCGGCCCTTAGTCACAATGATAACCTTAATAACTTTAGTTATCTCAGTCATATTGTCAACCATTAGTCATATTTAATAATCATATTCCCGACTCTCAGTTACACTCCCGACTCTCATTCACATTTATGACCCCAATCACATTAGTTACATTGATCACATTACCGACTCTCAGTCACATTATTCACCTTTAGTCACATTTGTAACCTCAGTCACAATGGGCATTTTCGTCACATAGTCGTCCCTCGGTCACATTACTGATCTCAAATACTTTGAACACAATCAAATTTGTGACCTTAATCATATTTTTATTGTATTTTTTACTTACCGTCATAAAATGACCGTCAATTAGGTGTGTCTGAGTGTGTATTTGTTTAAACACAATCACAATCACTATAAGTGGTTTCATCCGCACACAAAAAAAAAAGAATAAATATTTAGCGTTATTTAAAATAAAATTAAACTCTTTCAAAACGTAATGCCCAAATGAGATATAATGGGTAAAAAAATATTTAAACTTATCCACCTCCTTATTTAAAAAAAAAAAAAAGAAAAGAAAAAAAGAAAAGAAAGAAAGAAAGAAAGAAACTGCTCACGTTAATTGTAAATTATTTTTTTACAGGTAAAAGGGAATTTTTTTTTTTTTTTTTTTTTAATAAGGTAAAAGGGATAAAAAAAAAAAAAAAAAGATTAAATCCCTTATCCAAAAAAAATTAGGTCGAGTTTCTTATTAGTTCAAAAAAAGATTAAAGACGGTAAAACTTAAACATTAAGATTAAAAGGAAGCAAGTTAAAAGGTAAGATTTTTCTATAATAAATGATGAAAATATGATTTATTTATTTTTTAAATAAATTTCTTTTTATTCAATAGAATGGAAGTGATACGTCCAAGATAACTTAACTGTCAACGGGAAGTTATAGAAGCAACATTACAGACAGTGATGGCTCAAGATGCCAACAATTTGATATGAAAGGATAAAACCCATTAAAGATCACGAAATTGTGACAGTCACATCATTACAGACAAACTAAAGAAACAACATTACATCGATGCTTGTCCTGAGCACTACTTTCAATTGAAGATAAGAGAATGATAACAGTGATGGCAGTCCTTTGACTAACGTACTAAATGTTTTATCTAACAAATAAAAGATTCCGTGTGACTGGGTACCTTCATTGTAGTATTTGGCTACCATAATCGGCATTGAACTTCTCGTATCGGTGGGCATGGAGATGAGCTGAAGGCCTTGTATTCTTCAAAGCTGTCTCTATATCTTCTGGTCGGATTGGCCCAACCTGTGGTAACTCTGCAAACAATAAAGTGATACTTCTTATCCTCATCTGTCAGAAGCAATTTCTGTCGTGAACACTCTTAAGAGCATTCAAAATCAAATGAAAAGAAGGTAAGAAAATTGAATGACCATGGAAATATGATGGTCAAGTGTTGGAGAGAGTCTCGGATTATTTCATCTGAAAGTGTGTTATATTTTCATTCATTTCCCTTTCGGAGGAGAAACGAGCATAAAATCATGCAAGATTCATTTAACTTAAAGTCCCAACTACAATACTAGGCATATTGATGATGTTAGTACAAGGAACATAGTTTTAAATGTCGTACCATCCTCAGGTACCACTTCTGGCCTGCCTTCAAGGAGTGTCATTAATCGTCTCAGCGGCTGCATTGCAGTCTCCTTGCAGAGTAACCGAATATCTGAACCTGAATAACCTTCGGACCTTTCCACCAAAACATCATATGGAAGGCTCTCTTCACCAGTTATAGATGGCAGAAGAGATTCAAACATTGCTCTTCTTGCTTCGGGTTCCGGCAGAGGAACAAGGATCTATTGATCATGGTCAAGGGGGGAACAATTTATAACAGAGAATAATTTGAACTTCAATTGGAAATTGTGCCAATTAACTACAGGACTGATATCTAACTGAAGTAAAATTAAGTGGAAGAATGACGTTAGAACTGAGACTGAACAAGTTAAGGGTACCACAACCCAATAATCACATGGTAGCTAACTATCAGGAATTCAAGATTCGGCTAAAATTAGATCTTGGAACATATGATCGTTTTAGGATAATGGATGAAAATGAAACGTGTAGAAATTAAACTTTTTCACATTAGCAAAAACGTCACTTTGATTAGTAAGAATATGATACCAGTCTTGCTGCATGTTAAAAGCACAAGCCTTTTAAGTTGATATTCAGAAAACTGGAAAAATAAGACCTAACCTTAACCTTTATTTGTTAAATCCAGTATATATTCATCTTATTATGTATGAGTAAATATTCATAATAATGTTAGCGAGGGAAAGGATACCCGCTTTTCAAGACGCCGAAGCATCGCGGCATCTAGTTCCCAAGGGAGATTCGTCGCAGCCAAAACAAATACAAGTTCATCTGACCGTGTCAAACCATCCATCTGCAATCTAACCCAAAGTTAATAATTTTTTAGAAAGTAAATCATTGCAGTTGACAGTGTGCATGATTGCATGCAAAAATCCATTACCCACAAAACATAACAGGCGAAAAAAACATCACCTGTATCAGGAGTTCAGTTTTCAAACGTCTGCTTGCTTCATGCTCGCTGCGTGCTTCACCACGTTGACTGATTATTGCATCAATTTCATCCAGAAATATAGTCGAGGGAGCATGGTGCCTGGCAAGCTCAAATAAAACCTTAATCAACTTTTCCGAATCACCTGCAATGTTAAAAACTCCATAAGTAGATATTCTTTTCATTATAACCTGGTAATACACTGTTTATACTCTATGTAACTAAACATACTCAAATATCCAGACAAGATAAAACATAATATTCCACCTAGAACCAAAAATGCGTAACTCTGACTTACCACGCCATTTGCTAACCACAGAAGATGCTGAAATATTGAAAAATGTGGTATTGCACTCTGTAGCAACAGCTTTTGCAAGCATTGTCTGGAACATCAAAATGGTGATTCAATTAAATATTATCAAGCAGAAAAATTGTGAGAATGAGAACCATCTAGGGATTCATAGACTTGCCCTATAGTACTATTTCATATGCCAAACAATTTCCTGTCATGACAGTCTGTCCACATGGAGCACATTGGAAAAGTAGACAAATAATCTGATAGAACCTCAAGGACTAGTCATACTGATCATAATGCCTTAATATTGTACCATCCATATTACTTCATTCCAATGCCAAATAAAACATTTACCCAAATAAATGAAGAACATAGTTACTTCCAAGTCTTTTATTCCACCAAAAGTAAAAGAGAGAACATTACTCAGTATAGATGATTGCTTGCTTATCCAAAAACTTACAGGCAGAAATTTCAGCTAGAAGCAAGGAAAATTATGGTTAAGATGGAGCCAGAAAGAGAGAAAGTACTTTCAATCACCTTATAAACATCCTAAATGCAAATAGGTCTAGAAGCAAGAATAGAGAAGTGGAAAATGATTATTTAGGTAAGAAAACAGTTTCCTTGGCTAACTAAAGCAAAACAGTGCAAAGAAGCTCCCTCCAAGATAACTGATGAAAAGGAAAGGGCCAGAAAAAGAAGAAGAGGTCGAAGAAAAAGAAAAAAGTAAAGTGACTAAAATTAAATAACAATGCATAGTATGTAAACAAACCTTTCCTGTTCCTGGTGGGCCAAAAAGGAGAATACCCTTCCATGGTGATAGAAGTCCAGTAAAGTACCTAAAAGATGAAAAACAGTCAGTGTAAGCAAATTATAGCATTGTGTTATGAGATTGTCGACTGAATTTAATAAATCCTAAAAAGCTCCATGGAAAAAATGCCTTAATGTTCTATGACCATATTGTGACTGAAGTAAACAGGAGTAAAAGGTTTGCAATAAATTCGTATAGATTAGAGATAGCTTGGGCTATGAGGTGGAGCAAGACCTACTTAGGATATTTTATTGGCATGACAACTGCTTCTTTAAGTAAACGTTTGGCATTCTCTAGCCCTTTAATGCTTTCCCACTTAACATCCGGATTTCCACGAATTATATCCCTATGCAGCATAAAACATTTGACAGTATGTAAATACGAAGTAATCAAATAATAAGTTAGAACGCAATATATTCACTATTCAGAGTCTCGGACAAAATGAATGCAGTAACTGTAACAGTCACTACCCTACCTACATAAACTCTCAGCTAAAGCACGAGTTTCCGCAGAATCAAAATCAGGAAGCAGAGACTTCTGTCTGAAACAGAAAAAATCAAAATCACAAGTTTGATAAAAGAATAGGCAGAATGCTATCATTTCATGATTAAATCAACAAAAAATAAATAAAAATTTTATAATATGATTGATTACTGACATCTTCTCATACTACTCATTATTATTAGACCATGCATGTGCTTTGATGGTTTCTTAATTTTTTTTGTGTGGAAGAATTGGGCAATGGCAAAACAAACACAAGAAGTAAATAAGATTATGAATTCCATTGTAGTGACTTGTTTTTCTCACTGAATTGAACAAAGTGATATCATCGCATTTACATAAAACAAATAAAATGCATCACACCTTTTTTTAATCTTAAGAAAGAGGAGTAAAACAATATTTCAGTTGTATGTATTATAAAAATGATAAATCATGAGGTCTTACGGTCTCTCATTGATTCCATTAGCCAAAACTCCATTTGAGTGCGTAGAGCCACTCTCGTGAAACTACACAAAGCAAAAAAGCAAGCTCTTAACTCTCTGAGAACACCAGATTATCCAAAACCGATAAAGCAAACGCAATACCTGGCTTCTGTACTGCTCAAAAATGGCCATATCGGATGTATTCTGAACATGCCCATTATCATTCGAAGAGTTCCCATTAGATACCGGCCTTTCAGTGATTTCACCATTTTGTGGCTCCTTAGTTTTCTTTCTCCCAAACTTGGTATCATAAAACATTTTAAAATCCTATAGATAAACATAATAGCTTAAACAGTAATGCATAATGCAAATTTTTAATTTTTCAAAATTATCACTTGCATCAAGATTCACAAATACAACATCACTTCAATTCAACGATTTTACTTTAAATTTTTCAACCAATAGACTTGAGCGAAAAATACACTGAAATTAACATTTCAGATTTAAAATAAAGCAAGTAAATTTGGCATACTTAAACTATGGCGATATATTAAATAACCAAAAGAATGCAGTCAAATTCAGTGCACTATACTTGAGTTCCTCGTTTTCTCCGGTCACAACCCGACGTCGAAGATCTATCTAAAATTGCTAATTTTAAATTTATTTTATTTTCCTACACTTTCGCGGCAACCAATCACAGTTACTAAAGATCGTCAACTAAATTACATTTTTCTAAAATGAATTTTAATTTTTTTTTTAAAAAATACCTGAAAAGTCCAGCGAGTAGGCATAGGTTCATCGGCCATTGCTGGAAATTTTGAGAGACCGAGAAACAGAGAATCTAAAAAAAAATAATAAAAAAAAATTAAAAAAATAAACTGTTTTTCTCTCTCTGCGTGCCTTGCTGGCGAGCTCGATTTAACTTCAAGAACGAAACGACTAGACGAAAGCACGTGGGGCCCAAAAAATTTTGGAGATGTGACTGCTGAGCGCTTGATAGCCGATGATTCTCTAATATATTATTACATTTAGATCTATAATTTCTCTGATATTTTGGGTGAGGACATAGTTTGTTTATTTGTATGAAATATGTCCCTCACTAACCAATAACCATTACTGCATTCACTGTAATACCCTTTGCTATCAAGCAAGGGTTAGGTCCCGAAGATAATTCACACAGGTAACCGACTGATGTTTCTAAATTTAGAATTAGTTAATACTCATTGCAATAAAGATGTTAAAAAATCTCTTTTATCGATAGATGACACATTATTTTAGAAATTTGTCTAGAATTATTAAAACTCAGGGTTGTCCCTGCCGTCAAGTTACATTGTATATAGGGATTGTAAAAAAATCAGCAGGGATGGGACTCGGTACGTTAAGAGCAGATAAAGAGATAATTTTATATACTTGTAGTTGGACGGGTCAAGTACAAGCATTGACATCTCCGTTCAAATAGAGGTAAAATCCATGTGTGAACGGAGACTCGCACAGGAGCATGAGTATTGAAATTTCCATACTCGTTAATTGAACGGGTCGAATGTGGGTATTGAAATTCCCGTACCATACATGAGTCATTGTCATTCCTAATTGCATGTTGTTAAATGTTAAATTTCAATAATTATAAGGGTATTTTACTTTGGTTCTTTCATTTAGGTTGGGATCTAATAGTAATATTAAAAAACTCATCAAATATTATTTGATTGTTTAAATGGTGAGCCGCATCATCAAAATTTATTTCAAAAAATATATCAAATGAGATTCTTCAAATTCAAATTTGTAACATCCCCAATCTGGGAATGTTATCGGCATATGACATATTGCACTACCATCTAAACCATTGACCGTAACTAGAAATACTACTATTTTCTTATCTTAATAACTTTTCATTTTAACAATATGTGTGCATACACATTTCATAAACTGTATTAATACATGATTTACAAGAAGATATACATAGTCTGATACTCTGTAAAATCATATACATGTCATACATCAAAAAGAAAACAAAAGAAACTATATTATGTGTGAATGTAGGTCTGACATGTTGGACCCAAATGACTAGTGACTGCAGTGTTGCTCTTGTCCCTTACCCATGTCTCCGAAAGAAGGCTATAGCTCACCAGCTGGAAGGTTCTGCAAGACTGGAGAGTGGGGGTGAGTCCTAAAGAACTCAGTGAGTGGAGCTATAAAACCAGAGAGCAGTGTTAGTAAATATTCATAATCAAAGAAATAACTTTCTGAATTCATAAACTTAAATTAGGTTTTTCTCTGCAAATTTTTTTTATGAAAAATCATTTTATAAAACCTTCAGTCTGAAATATCTGAGAATCTACTGGATATCTGACGCATGGGGGCGTTACGTCTCGTCGTCCCCCATACGCAAAATCCGGTGGTCTTGGGTCGTTATGTCTCATCGTCACCCAAGCCACAGAACTGGAGCCGGGGGTGCGGATCTATGCTACCCTCCTGACTCAGAATCTGGGTTCTATGGGCATTTGTCATCCCTAGTCATGAACTACGTGTGCACATGCTCTAGATCCGTCAATTCCAAATTACATACTGAGGTGAGTTTTTCCATATGCCTCCAAATTCACAAAAATCATGTCTTTGTCAAACTTTATTAAAACGCTTAAATCATAAATCTCAACTTGCATGGAATTCATAATTCAATAAGCTTTTGATGAAAATTAATTAAGTCAAAAGAACTGTGAAATCATATATGAAAATAAAATAAAAATTTTGAAATAAGTACTCCACTTATAGTGTTATTGTAAGTCTGGTGTGATTCCTGGCAGAGGTGATCTCCGGGTGCCTTGATGTTGATCTAATTTCAAAGAAATCATTAGTTCTCTTGCAATTGATAAGAAATAAAATATGAGAAGTGATACACTTACTTACATTTCTACCGAAAATAACTACACCTCTCTCACTGTAGCTACAGTGATCACTGTAGCGATCACTATAGCTACAGTGAGAGGAGTGTAGTTATTTTATGTAAGAATTTAAGTATGTTTATCATTTCTGATAAAATATAATACATGATTGATGTTTTATGCTTGTAACATGACGTAATGCGTGTATATACTCTTATACGAGACCTTTAGGGTGCCCTCTAACTTCTTAGGGTAAGGTTGAAATAGACAAAATTATCCATGGAAAAATTTAGTCACGCGTCGCGACATTGACCTATGGGCGTCGCGACGCTCACTCAAATAGCTGACGCCTCTGATGGTTCCTCGTCGCGACTTAATGGATTGAGCGTCGCGACTCCCACACGCGTCGCGACGCTGAGTGCTGAGCGTCGCGACTTCCATAAAACAGAATCGAGACAGTGAGCTTCCTCTGTTTTAGCATTGCGACACTGACCTTTGGCGTCGCGACGCTCATATTCCAAAATCAAATCAGAGAGCATCTTCCCAGTCCACGTCGCGACGCTGGGTGTCCGCGTCGCGACTCCGAGTGTGCGCGTCGCGACCCTAACCCGATTTCAAGACCCAAAATCAATTTCATCTTCACTCTCAACTTCTATAACATTATTCAAGTTATAACAACCACAAGTATACATAATATTTTACCCTCTAACATCATCTCACATCCATTCCATAGGTCCCAACTTAGTTTAATGCCTAAGGATTCATAAATTGGGGTTTCTCACATAGAACTACTTTCTTAACCTAATAATCATTAAACTCAAGATAGCAACATACACCAATCATCAAACCTTCAAAACTCAAAAAATCAAGATTTGGGTCAAGTCTTACTTACCTTGAATTCAATTCTTTATTCATTAATAGGGTCTTCAATCTTCTTTTTCTCCTTCCTAGGCTTGATTGGTGGTGGATTACTTTAAGTTGTTCTTGGAAATTGGCTAGGAAAATATAGTTATTCTTCTTATTTTCTCTCTGCAACACACGACCAGGGGGAAATGAGAAATTTCTTCCTTTCTTTCACTCTTTTAAATGACATAATTGAATAGAGAAATGTCTTGAAAATTTTAGATTTCTCTAGAATTGGGGGACTTGGGCCAAAATATAGGATTCTAGTTGGGCCTAGACTTGGGCCAAGCTTATCCTAATTTTAATCATGGCCCATGTGTTATAGTAAAGCTAATTAGGCTTGACTTAAGGTCGGCCCACTAAGTCGTCTCTAAAATTTTCGCTAATGCTCGGAGAAAATTTATCTCAGTTCCTAAGTTACGATTTTGGTTGAGCTATAAAATTTCGTGTCATTACAAATTTTCATTCTCACTCTTTAATATTGAATAACAAGATATATTTCTTCAAATAATATTATGTAATATTTTATCTATCCTACTTATTTTTATTGGTGGTGATTGAAGTTATTAATAACAATGATTTATTAAAATAATGTAAGCAATAGTCATAATTCTCAACAACTCTTTTTTTTTAACCTAAAAATAATATTAACCTTTTTTTTTTTTTTGGAAACGATGGAAACCCCGCCACCAAACCACCCATTCTGGGCCGCGGCGCAGATAAAACCACCGGCTATCCCAGACTTTTACAAGAAGTGCACCCCCTGGATTCGAACCCAGAATCTCAAGGTGAGATCCTGGACCCTTTATCAAAATTGATATTTGAATAAAATTACTAGACATTAAGGAAAACAATAGTAAAAAGCATAAAATTTAATTAGTTTTGAACATGTGGAATGATGAATAATTTGTATAACAAATAATATACTTTATAAAAAAAATTGAAAATGCTTCAAAAGATAAATTTGAGGTAATTAAATTTTTTGGAGGTAAAAAATTGGAGGATTGTTAAATTTATTTAAATTTAGTGGAGGAAAAATTGTGATTAAAATAATATAATAATATTTTTATTTGAAGAGTATTTTATAATTAAGTTTATCTTCTCACTCTATAATTTGTCACATAGGTAATCTGAAATTACATACAAGCACACAACATATACAACTCCATATACCCAATAGGGGAGTGAATTGGGTAATGGCCAAAATATGCAAAAATAAAAATTCTTATTGATTCTATGTTACTAAGCTTGTAGCTTTACCGATTAAGTTGATTCAATCAATTTCTCAAAATAAAGAGATAGAGTTAGAGAAATTAACACTGATGATTTATAGTGATTCGAACAACAATGTCTGTGTCCACTCCCTCAAGTCATGCTTGAAAATTTCCACTAAGTTAAGTCCACAACTTACACCGAGTTTTCTGTGGCTCACCCGCAACAAAGAGTTTTGTCCTCTAGGTTCATTCCAACCTTTACACAAAAGTTTTCCAATGGCTCACTCTTAAATCCTTACAAATCACCCTTTTGAGTATACCCACTCACAAAGGGATTTCACAACCTTAAGTGTTTGATAATGAAAGTTTAAAGAATAACTTGGGTACTCACAAAGATAATAAAGATTTAATGTGAGTTGCTAACCCATGAAAACTAAGCTCTCTAAATGATATGAAGTTTTAGTGTGTGAGCTTGAGTATGCGAGTGTATGATGATGAAAGTTTTGTTTACTCTCTATTTTTGTCATAGAAGAAATTGTTTGAAGGTGTAAAAAGATAGGCAAAAACGACTCAATATATATAGAAGGTGTAAACTGCCCAAACAACTCTGTCCGAGACCGGTATGTCACTCTCAATAGGCCGGTATGTCGGTCTTCCAAGCATAACAACTATATTACTGTTTGAAAATTTGAGCGCGATAATAGATTATTGACTGGTATGAAGGCAAGTATACCGGTAGGCTAACTGGTATGAGTACCGGTATGGTATATGCTGATTTCCGAGAGCATGTAAAATATTTAGCCTCATCGGTATGGACACCGGTATGGTCCGTGTCAATTTTCGAGATGATGTAAAGCTGCTCAAAACAGAGCAGGTGCACCGGTATGCCGGTGTAGTGACCAGTATGTCGGTCTTAGTGCCAAAATACAGAATTTAAAGGTTGAAAGCATTTTTCACATGACCCTAATGTATCTATATGAATGTGCATATGTCCTATGAGCTTAGAGATTTAAATAAACAACTCACTTTACAAAGAGATCCCTAAGCTAAGACCATATAAGATTTTCTTCGTTTGTAACTTGTCTTCACATTCATTGCTCTTCGGTATCTTTTTGTAATGTCTTGCCAATGCACGTCGAAGGCTTCTAGTGTTGCTTCATCAAAATCCATCATGAGAATATATCTATAAGAATCTCCCTTTTTTTATGATGGCAACCTTCAAAACTTGTGAAGTTTTTAGAGTCCAAATTGTTGGCGATTTTTCTCCTCATCAATATTAGCTCCCCCTCAATGTGTGTCTTCAATATAACTCTATAAAACTTAGAAAAATACAGTAGTACTAATTTTCTCCCCATTAATACAAAGGTAAGGGTAACACAAGTTTTAATCTCATTATATGATTTCTCCCTCTTTGACATTATCAAAAAGAATGGATAAACAAAAATGAATCTTTATAAGTTATCAATTTACATGTGCATAATCATATGAAAGTTCATCAACTTTCATGCTTTTCATTAAAAAAATATCCACAAGTATTAATATTCATGATCATTCACATAAACACCAAAAATACATATATATCAAAAAAATAATACATCGATCAAGACATGTAGGCCAAAATGACAAGCTAGGGATCTCCGGTAAGGGAATCGATCTTCTTTTCCAATGAATCTATGCGATGTCTTTAATCATCAAGGCTCTGCTGCTGAGTATTGAACCTATGTTCCACAAGATTACTGAGGGAAGTGATAGAGGTGGAAAGGTTGGTGGAGAGAGTGTCGATGCTATCTGTATAGAGAATCAAGTCTAGCCATGATGAGATTGTGTTGCTCGTCCGTAGATGACCTAAAACTCGATGGTATTGCTGCTTCAGCTGCCTCAATTTCTTCTTTATCATCAGAATCATTGATGCCTATTGTCTTCGGTCGCTTGGAGCTGGAGGCTTTAGGAGCTTTGTTCTTGGTCTTTATACGCCAAATGTCGTCTACTTTCTCCCACAGTTATGCATGAAATGTGGCCAAAGTAATTCACTGGCGAGGAGGAACGACGAAGGAAGGCTCATCATTGGCGATCTGAACATGATATTTTTGAAGAATTTTGGAGATTAGAGAGCCATATGGAAGACTCTGTTGGGGATGAGATCGAGGCGATTTACATGTATTAACAAACAAGATACCCTATGTCTAGGGGAATGTATAGCCCTAAGGAACCAATAACCTAGATGTCTAGAAGGTTGACTGTATCGATGTGGATTTTTCAAGGTAAGAGGATACATTGAATGATTTCACTAAAAACCAGCATGTCAAAACCTAATTCAACTTTCTTAATGACATAAATACCCGGATATGGACGAGGGATGAAAGCATCTCTCTGCATAAATTCCATTACTTGGGTCTCAGATATGCCCTAAAGTTGACGAAATTGCCTGTGGGCGCAAACACAAATTGATCTGGAGATTGAAGTACGGAGGAGGCGGTTAATAGAGTTAGGAGTCACTGTGAAGGTAGTTTCGTTGACCGTAGTCCTAAAGGCTCCATGGGTACCGAGAAGAAACTCCATATTTTTATAAAATACTTTGACGAGACTTGGATAAATGGGGTCATAGATTTGACAGAGGTGATTGAGCCCATGATGATTTAGAATTTTGTGACAGGAAAAGTCGACCAAATCGTCAATATTGTAATAAAATTATTTTAAAGCACTTTCTTTCAGATATGATCGGTGTAAATATGAGTTTTTCGATCATTTTGAAGATATCTTTAGGGATCAAAATCAGGGTCCATTTTGCAGTAAAAATGGAATTTTGGGTATTTGGCAAAAATGTGCTAGATTTTGAGGTTTTTCAAAAACGACGAAATTGATGCAAAATGATGAATTATAATCATTCTAAACACTCCCTAAAATGATTTTAAAGAATAAATTTCAACAAAAGACAACCCAAAAATGCGAATCTAGAAATTCTACAACTTAGGGTTTCTAAACTTAAAAATATGGGCTTCTAAGAAGTAATAAGTGAAAATAAAAAATAAAAAAAAAAGAGTAAGATGGGGACGAAATTACCTAAGGAGAGGATTGGAGGAAGATTGAGCGATTTTGAGAGAGATTTGAGTGATTTTGGAGTGAAAGTATAGACTGAAATTGCGACTGGCATTTTAAAACGCAGAGACCGGTATACCGATCGATATTTCGATCTTGCAGACTGATAAACGCTATCCGAGACTGGTTTACCGATCCCAGAAGGTTCGCAAAGACAAAAAAATATTTTGAACATTTTTAATGATTCGCACAAGTTATTTATTAACTTAATGAGATCCATTAACACTCAAAATAAACAATTTACATCATATGAAGTAAATTGTGCATAATATCACTCAAATTGAGCCAATTTCCATGCAAATCATTTTCAACCAATAAGGATCAATGGCAAGGCATATTGAATGCTAAAAATTCAAAAGGATCACATATATATCATATAAATCAATAAGTCATTTTTGACACCAATTGATACTTAAGAGATCAATAATATGATTAAGCATATGATGATATCAAATAAAATTCAAATTACTTAATCACCAGTATGCTTTACAATCAAATCCAATTCATATCAATAGCATACATATATAAATTACCAATGTTTTCGTAATTACGGATTTTACCTATTACCGTTGTCACGAAGTGACAAATCCACCAATCATCAAACTCTTTATTTTTTAGGGTTGCATTTGACATTCTTTTCGTTTTGAGCTCTTTCTTCATCTTCGTTGAGTCTTTGGGATCATTTCGTATTTCTCATTATGAACCATTCCTAAAGCTCCCCCAACATAATCATTTAAGTGCATTTTGGTACCAAAATATTCTTGGGTCCATGTGGGTTAATTTTGAATCCTTGGAGAATCCATGCATTTACATTCACATTTTTGTTCATTCACTCAAATATTTTGTGTCATTTCTTATTGCATATTTTGTGATGTTTTCATTAAAAGTAACATTTGCATGAGAATTTGATGCCTTTACAAAATAGTTCTTTAAAAATTTTCTTTTGATATAGAGTCTATATCCTAATCCTTCTCTTTTAAAAGCACATCTTTGGGATCCAATTATAATATTAGAATTTTTCTCTCCCAAAGTAAATTTTGCTACAATGTTATGCAAATCTACAATCTTTTTATTCAATTCAACATTTTCATTCGTAATAGATTCTCAATCACATGTATTTGAGCTAGATGACATGCTAGATATGCTCTTTTCAAGTTTTACCTTTTCATCTTTTAAGCATGTGATTTTTTTCATGTATTTTATTTTTCTCAACAGTTGATGCATGATCATTTAATAGTGATAAGTGCTCATTTTTAATCAATTTATGCTTCTTACTAAACAAGTTATATAATTCATACAATTCATTGAAAGAGTCAAGCAATTCTTTATATTCAAGAGAGTCATGTACCTTTTCATCATCGCTTTCATGTAGATCGTCAATACCCATAAAAGCAAGATTTGTTCTCTTTTCAATTTCCTCCTCGGATGAGCTATAATCGCTATCGCTCCAAGTTGCCTTCATTGCTTTCTTCTTGAATTTTCCTTTGATTTTTCTCATTGGGCAATCGGCAATCACATGACTCGGCTTTTCACACTCATAGCAAATGATCTTGTCTTTCTTGTACTTCCGCGACCAACTTTGATCTTTCTTCTCATCCATCCGAGATTTCCCTTTATATTTTTCAGATTTGAGGAACGTTTTGAATTTATTGGTCATATTTGACAACTCATCATCACTATCTTCTTCTTTATCACTAGAGCTAGCATCATCATTTTTTCTCACAAATGACTTAAGGGCATATCTCTTCTTATTCTTCTCTTCTTCTTCCCTTTTGTTCATTTTGAGATCTATCTCATATTCTAATAATTTTCCAACCAAATCATCTAATTTCAAATTGTTGACATTATTTATTTCCTTTATGGAAGATGTGCAAAACTTATATTCTTTAGAGAGTGACCTAAGAATTTTCTTCACTCGATCACTATAGTCAATGTTTTTTCTAAAGCACTAAGTTGATTCACAATCATTGTGAACCTAGAAATCATATGCTCAATTTCTTCACCGACTTCCATTTTGAAGTTATATAACTTGCACATGAGCTGGTTGATCTTTGACTCATTCACTTGGCTAGTGCCTTTATTGAACATTTTTACAGACTTCCACAATTCATATGCATTTCCAAACTCCGAAATCTTGTTAATTTGACTTCGATCAATTGCACAAAGAAGATGGTTAAGTGCTTTAGCATTTAAGGAGGCTTAAAAGTATTCCTCATCGGTCTATTCAAAATGTGGCTTCGAAAACTCCACACCATTGTTATCATTCTTCATTGGCATTTTTGTGCCTTGTGTGATTACTTTGAAGGATTGCACGTCAATGGCAATAAGGTAGTTCAACATCTTCATCTTCCAATAGTTATAATCGGTTTCGTTGTAGAAAGGAGGTCTAGTGGTTGAAAATCCTTCGACAAGATTTGATGAGTTGCTTGTAGAGACCATGATCTATTCTCGGACGATTAGGTCTTTGTTACGATTACCTCACTCTGATACCAATTGAAATTACCTACAAGCACACAACAAATATAACTCTATATACCCAAGAGGGGGTGAATTGGGTAATGGCCTAAATATACGGAAATAAAAATTCTTGTCGATTTTGTGCTACTAAGTTTGTAGCTTTACCGATTAAGTTGATTCAATAAATTTCTCAAACACAAGTTAAACTAAATAATATGAAAAGACAATATTAAGCTTGCGATAAAATAAAGAGATAGAGTTAGAGAAATTGGCACCGGTGATTTATAGTGGTGCGGCCAACAATGCATACGTCCACTCCCCCAAGCCACTCTTGAAGATTTCCACTAAGTTAAGTTCATAACTTACACAGAGTTTTACATGGCTCACCCGCAACCAATAGTTTTGTCCTCTAGGTTCACTCTAAATCTTTACACAAGAGTTTTCTAATGGCTCACTCTTAAACTCTTATAAATCACCCTTTTGAGTATACCCACTCACAAAGGGATTTCAAAACCTCAAGTGTTTGATAATGAAAGTTTAAAGAACAACTTGGGCACTCAAAAAGATAATGAAGATTTAATGTGAGTTGCTAACCCACGAAAACTACGCTCTCTAAATGATATGAAGATTTAGTGTGTGAGCTTGATTATAAGAGTGTATGATGATAAATGTTTTATTTACTCTTTGTTTTTACCTTAGAAGAAATTGTTTAAAAGTACAAGAAGATGGGCAAAAATGAATTTGGGGTTCAACATATAGAGAAGGTGTAAACTGCCCCAACAGCTTCTGTCTGAGACCGATATACCAGTCTCAATAGGCCGGTATGTTGGTCTGCCAAGCATAACAACTATATTATCATTTTAATATTCGAGCGCGATATCGGATTACTGACCGGTATGAAGGCTGATATGGGTATCGATATGGTATGTGCCGATTTCTGAGAGCATGTAGAACATTTGGTCTCACTAGTATGGTGCATGCCGGTTCCGGTAGGTATGCAAACCTCAGATAGACCGGTATGGTCCGTGCTGGTTTCCGAGATGATGCAAAGCTGCTCAAAACAGAGCAGGTGCACCAGTATGCTGGTGTAGTGACCGGTATGCCGCTCTCAGTGCCAAAATGTAGGATTGGAAGGTTGAAAGCATTTTGCACATAACCCTAATGCATCTATATGAATGTGCATATGTCCTATGAGCTTAGAGATTTAAACAGCTCACTTTACAAGCCCTAAACTTAGACCATACAAGATTTTCTTCGTTTGCAGCTTGTCTTCACATTCATTCCTCTGATCACCACCAATGTGCTTCGACATCTTTTTGTAATGTCTTGTTAATGCTCGTCGAAGGCTTCTAGTGTTGCGTCCTCAAAATCCATATTGAGAATATATCGTTAACCTAATCAAATAAGTGTTTGAAGAATAAGTTTAGTAGAGTGTTTTGGAGTTACTTTAATGAGTATAAAATGGAAATGGTCACGAAACTAAAATGTAAAACAAAAGGGATCAAAATGTTAATACCCCATTCCCCCCGATATCTATGTGTGTCCATGTAAGTTTGTTACATAAGTAGAAGTCGCCGTCGAATGAGATTTGCTGGTTCGAGTTAGATTTTTAATTAAACGACGTGTAACTTACTGCCACATACATCCGGCATGGTTGGGCACTTAGCAGTTGGCAGTCGCATAGATGTGGTGGGCCAAAATTGAATGATGAAATTTGCAACTAAATCGGGCCAACAATTTAGCAGAAGAAAAATTAACCAAAATAATGAAAAGATCACGAAATCTTTGATATAATTAATAGACATCAACATAGGGATGAAATCGGGTGGAATAGTGCTCGGCTAGTCTCGGTTCGATGAGGTTCTGGGTTCGAATTCAGGGGTGCATTTCTTGTAAGAGCCTTGGACAGCCGGTGGTTTTACTTGCGCCGCGGTCCAGAATGGGTGGTTTGGTGGCGGGGTTTCCATCGTTTCCAAAAAAAAAAAAAAATAGTCTCGGTTCGATGAGTATTTATATGAGTTTGAGTCTGGTTTAAGTTTGAATCGAGTTTTGTATGTGTTATTCGAATTCAATTCGTTAAAAAATATTAGGCTTGAGCTCGATTCGAATTCGATCACTAAACGATTCGGTTCGTATCGACTCGATTAATTTAAAAATTCAATTTTTATTATATATATATCAAGTCATTTTTAATAGTATTCGTAAGTCAAAAACGAACCGAGTCGGGCTTTTTGATTTGTTCTCGTTTAGTAATCGAGTTATTATTGTCTAATTCGAGTAACTCATTTACTAAACAAATCGATCTCAAATCAAATCAATTACAAGTCGAGATCGAGTTGTTCATGAACCGTTTGGTTCATCTAATAAACATATTATACGGGTACTATTAAACATAATTATTTTTTATTTAAATATTTTTTAATATTATAACATATTTGATAAGATATTATTCAATTATATGGATGATGTGATATCACAATTACATTATATTATTTCTAAATAAGACACGTGTTGTTTTAAGACTCAATAACATAATCTTTTAAAAAAGCTTACAATTTTTTTTTAAGTGGATAATATTATTTCTTTCAAAAAATAAAATAAAATAAAAAACTAACCGAAGATGTAAGAATTGATACATGAAATAACTTTTTATTTAATTTCTAATCTTATAAAACAAAAGAAGTTTTAGGCATTTGCATAAGCTCACACTTCTTTCTTTCTTGCATGGTGCTCCTCGAAAACACACGCTAAAAGATGTAAAAATTTATTGGCAGCATATTCAATCAAATAGATGATTTTCTCGCTGTTAAGATCACATACTACCTCATAAATTAAAATTTCATAACCTCGTTTACGATGGAAATTCTGATTATTCTTAATGTGAAAATACAAAGACAAAATAATTATCATTGAATAAAAAAGAGAGTGAATCCACAAATTCCCAAAAAAAAAAAAAAATAAAATAAAAAAAAAAAAAACGAGAATAGAGAGCCGCAAAATACAGCATTTACGCCTAACATGTGGAATCAAGTGTTACAACCTCATTCCTCCATTCAAATAAGACCATGAGAAGGTTACGATTTTGAGGTGAAGAAGGGCTCCAATTGGTAGAAAAAAGACCAGCAATTCTTTGGGGTTATCGTGCACTTGGAAGAAGAAGTAGAAAATGTTAAAGAACAATCAGTGAATGCTATAATTTTATTGAAAATATTTGTATAAACAATAATAATACCAACACAGAATTGACTGTAATGAAAATAACAACAAACATGATTGTAACTTACAGTACAAGTAATTCAATTAAACAAACTCACTGACTTGAAGATTGAGGCTAGCGTAACGCTATGTCCTATAGCAGAAATTCGTCCCTACTCTCGTGCTTGTAGTTCTTCGGACGTCTGCCACCAGGATTCAACAATCTGGAAGTCGAAATTCTGCACTGAAATTCGACCCCTGGCGAATCTACTTGATGTTTTGCTTTGTTTTCGTTTTTTCAAGATCAGAAACAATATATTCGTTTTTCCAAAAGAAAAGATGATCCTTATCTGCAAAACATACTGTTCTTTTTATAGTGACAGTTGGGAACAGTTGATGATGATATGGTGTGACACATTTCCAGTTTGATTGAAGGGTTGTATCCTTCTGATTTTAACTAAAAGTTCAAATCCAAAATAATCAAAAAGAAAAAACGTTTTCCAGAGAGGTTAATTAATATATATTAAATATAGTAATTGTCATGCCAACCATACACCCAAGCCATACACCAAAGCCCAAGCCCAAGCCCAAGCCTTATCATTCCAATTTAATATAAGTGTGCAAAGTCCACTTATAAACTTTCCATATTCCCTTTACATTTCCAATGTGGGATTCCTATCACTATTTGATATACAAACTCTTACAATACCCCACATTTGTATAGTAAATAGTGGCGATACTGTACATAACATGATCTGGAGAAAACTTAAAATTGATATGCATCAGGAGAGATGTCTTTTGGACTTGAACCTTCCTTAGTAAAAACTTATTGGATTTACCGATGAGTCAGTGTGTATATGAGACATTGAACTGTTCATCATATTTTGTAAATCTAGGCAATAAGCATCACACATATTCAATTTCGACATCTTTCGATTCATACAATTGTGTTCATTTTGGTCCTGAACAATCCTGGATTCATAGGAGCTTTAGAGAATTTAGCCATTTAATTCTCATAAATGCGACCCCACATTACTCCTATATAGGTGACACAAAATTTTATAAGTATCGTATAATACTAATTTGTCATTAAGAATGATCAGTCATTCATCCTTATCGTCATAAACAGCATAACTTCTCTTATCATAGGAATAAGCAGCTTGTTATGCTCTATTACTTGAGTTTCACCCAACTAGTTTTCCACATTGAACCTAGACTTTGAATTACCAAATTGCTAGGTTGGGTTTCCGCTAAGTTACTTCTCATTGTACTGGCTTTAAGCCCATTCCCCTCGATAAATATAACATTTGCTCCTTTGGTATACCCTTTGTTAATTGATCTGCAATATTCTCCTTTGATTTTACAAAATCAATGGAAATAATGCCAGTCGAGAGCATATGTTTTATAGTGTTATGTCTTCGTCTTATGTGCCTTGACTTCCCATTATACATATGACTCTTTGCTCTCCCAATAGCATCCATGCAGTCACAGTGCACACATATGGCCGTCACAGGTTGAGGCCACATTGGAATATCTTCCAAGAAATTCTTTAGCCATTCCGCTTCTTCACCAGCTTTATCCAAGGCTATGAATTCTGATTCCATTGTTGAACGTGCTATACACGTTTGTTTTTGTGATTTCCATGATACTGCAGCTCTACCAAGTGTAAACACATATCCACTTGTTGCTTTTTCTGTATCATTCGAAATCTAATTGGCATCACTATATCCTTCCAAAACTGGTGGATATTTTGTATAGTGTAAACCATACTTCATTGAGTATTTAAGATATCTTAATACTCTAACTAAAGCATCACAATGATCATGTGAAGGATTACTCGTATATCTTGCCAATCTATTCACAGAGTAGGCAATGTCTGGTCTAGTACAATTCGTGATGTATTGTAACGTCCCAATTATACGAGAATATTCTAGTTGTGACACACTGTCCCCAACATTTTTCTTTAATGTACTCTTAGGATCAAAAGGAATTTTAGATGGACTACTATCAAAATGTCCAAATTTCCGAAGAATCGCTTCCACGTAGTGTGATTGGCTTAGAATATAACCATCACTACTTCTTTGAATTCGAATTCCTAAGATAACATCAGCTTTTCCCATGTCTTTCATATCAAAGGTCGAATTCAATATTTTCTTCGTGGAGTTTATGACACTTAAATTTAGTCCCATGATGAGCATATCATCAATATATAAGCATACAATGACATATGAACCATTATTCATTTTCTTGATATAAACACATTTATCACATTCATTGATCCGAAATCCATGTGATAACATTGTATGATCAAATTTCTCATGCCATTGTTTTGGTGCTTGTTTAAGTCCATAAAGTGACTTCACAAGCTTACATACTTTATTATCTTGTCCTTTTGAACAAACCCTTCAGGTTGTTCCATAAATTTCTTCATCCAACTCACAATTTAAGAAAGCAGTTCTTACATCCATTTGATGTATTTCCAAATTATAAATTGCTGCAATCGCTATTAACATCCTTATAGATGTTATTCTAGTTACTGGTGAGTATGTGTCAAAGAAATCAAGTCCTTGTTTTTGACGGTATCCTTTAGCTACCAAACGAGCTTTGTATTTATCAATTGTACCATCAGGCTTCAATTTCTTTTTGAAAATCCATTTGTAACCAATCGGTTTGCAACCGGATGGTAAGTCTACTAACTCCCACGTATGGTTTTGTAGAATGGATTCTACTTCGCTATTTATTGCTTCCTGCCAATAAACAGACTCAGACGAAGTTATGGCCTCTTGATATGTTTGAGGTTCAGATTTAGTGAGAAAGGTTAAAAAATCAGGTCCATAATCTTTTGCAACCTTGATTCTTTTTCCTCTTCTAGGTTCTAAATCTTTCTATTGGAGAGTTGATTTATTTGGTTCCAAATCCTTGATTTGAACACCAGACGAAGAGGCAATATCATTCTCATTCTCTTGATTAAATTCAGGCATTTTTCGTTTATTTTTATCAAGTCTATCCTTATAAGGAAATATATGCTCAAACCATTCAGCATTATTAGACTCAATAATTGTATTTACTTGGATATCCGAAATTCCAGATTTAATTACTAGAAAACGGTATGCTGCACTATTATTGGCATATCCAATAAACACACAATCAATGGTTTTAGGTCCAAGTTTAACTCTTTTAGGCAAGGGAACTTGAACATTTGCTAGGCAACCCCACACTTTCAGGATTTTGTATGCCGGTAGCCTTTTCTTCCATTTTTCATATGGAGATTGATCACTCTTCTTTGGTGGAATTCTGTTTAAGATGGTGTTAGCTGTAAGTAATGCTTCACCCCACATATTATGTGGTAAACCAGAACTGTTAAGCATGGAATTCATCATATTCTTTAGAGTTCTATTTTTCCTTTCAGCTACCCCATTCTGTTGTGGAGTGTAGGGTGTTGTTGTTTGATGAATTATTCCATTAGAAGCACAAAATTCTGCGAAGGCATTGGATTCATATTCTCCGCCTCTATCAGATCTCAGTATTTTGATCTTCTTGTCTAATTGATTTTCCACCTCAGCTTTATATGTCTTAAACATATTCAAAGACTCATCTTTGCTATGTATCAAATATACATAACAGTATCTACTACTATCATCTATAAATGTGATATAGTAATTCTTTCCACCACGACTTGGTATGGATTTAAAATCACCCAAATCTGTATGAATTAATTCTAACAGTTCATTTGATCTCTTAATCACAGATTTATATGACTTGCTAGCAAACTTTGATTCAACACATGTTTCACATTTATGCATATTATCTTTTGTACAATTAGGCAATAAACCAAGATTGACCATTCTATGCATACATTTAAAGTTAATGTGACCAAGTCTAGCATGCCATAATGTAGAAGATTCAAGCAAGTAAACAGAAGCCTTATTTATTTTATTAATAGCATCATCAGCAATTACATTGAGTTTAAAGAGCTCTTCAGAGAGGTAGCCCTTTCCTACAAATGTTCCCCCTTAGTAAGAATAAATTTTTCAGACTCAAATACAAGTTTGAAACCCTTCTTGCTTAATACAAGACCAGAAACAAGATTCTTAGTAATTTCAGGGACATGAAGTACATCCATAAGGGCAAGCTCTTTCCCGGAAGTGAATTTCAGAACCACTTTCCCTTTTCCAGCAACAGTTGCAGCAGTTGCATTGCCCATAATAACTTCTCATCGCCATTGTTAGGAGTGTAGGTAACAAACATATTTCTGTTTCCACAAATATGTCTTGTTGCACCAGTATCCACTATCCTTACTGTCAGTCAGCAAATTCACTTCAGAAACAACAATACCAACAAATTCTTCCTCAATAATATTTGCTTGTTTGTTGCTATTCTTATCATTTGGACCCGGATTTCATTTCTTGTGGCGGCAGTCTAGTGCTCGATGTCCAATTTTTCCACACACCCAATAAGCACCTTTAATTCCCTTGAAATTCTTCCCTTTTGGAGCAAGAACTTTCTGAGTTTTATCTTTCCCTTATTGTTCCATTTATTCTTCTGGTTTTGAGGCTTAGGCTTAGACACCCCTCCACTCTCAATGACATTTGCCTTGGCTTCAAATTCTAGGACATTCAGCCATTCACTCTTGCAGTGATCTTCTTGCACCCTCAGTTTGAGAACCAAATCCTCCATTGACATATTAGTCTTTTTATGCTTCAAATGTATCTTGAAATCATTCCAAGATTGAGGTAATTTCTCTATTACAGATCCGACAGCAAACTGTACCGGTAGAGTCATGCCTTCGGCCGTAAGTTCATGGATAAGAATTTGTAATTCTTACACTTGGTTGACAACAGTTTTTGAATCCACCATTTGGTACTTCAGAAATTTCCCAACAATGAACTTCTTTGAACCAGCATCTTCGATCTT
Organism: Zanthoxylum bungeanum; assembly: GCA_019454045.1. NCBI lineage: Eukaryota > Viridiplantae > Streptophyta > Magnoliopsida > Sapindales > Rutaceae > Zanthoxylum > Zanthoxylum bungeanum. Next base: position 103,977 of record SKCR01024058.1, read on the forward strand.
ATATTTATTTTCCAGGGAATCCCATAGATCCTTGGCAGTCTTATAAGATCTGTATACATCATACAAAGAGTCATCAATACTGTTAAGAATATAATTCCTACATAAAAACTCAATGTGTTTCCATGCATCAATTGCATTGAGTTTTTCTGCAGGAATGTTATCTCCCTCTGCCACAGGGCATTCTTCCTTGACGACATGTGCAAGGTTCAATGTTGTTAAATAAAACAACATCTTCTGTTGCCATCGTTTGAAATCCAGTCCTTTGAACTTGTCTGGTTTCTCAACATGAGGCTTCACAGCATTCGCAGATTGTTCCATTGTAAAAAAAATTTCTGCTATAGATTGTTAAAGAACAATCAGTGAATGCTATAATTTTATTGAAAATATTTGTATAAACAATAATAATACCAACACAGAATTGACTGTAATGAAAATAACAACAAACAGGATTGAAACTTACAGTACAAGTAATTCAATTAAACAAACTCACTGACTTGAAGATTGAGGCTAGCGTAACGCTATGTCCTATAGCAGAAATTCGTCTATACTCTCGTGCTTGTAGTTATTCGGACGTCTGCCACCAGGATTCAACAATCTGGAAGTCGAAATTCTGCACTGAAATTTGACCCCTGGCGAATCTACTTGATGTTTTGCTTTGTTTTCGTTTTTTCAAGATCAGAAACAGTATATTCGTTTTTCCAAAAGAAAAGATGATCCTTATCTGCAAAACATACTGTTCTTTTTATAGTGACAGTTGGGAACAGTTGATGATGATATGGTGTGAAACCTTTCCAGTTTGATTGAAGGGTTGTATCCTTCTGATTTAAACTGAAAGTTCAAATCCAAAATAATCAAAAAGAAAAAACGTTTTCCAGGGCGGCTAATTAATCACAAGAGCCCCAAGGCCCAAGGCCCATCTTTTGACTAATTAATATATATTAAATATAGTAATTGTCATGCCAACCATACACCCAAGCCATACACCAAAGCCCAAGCCCAAGCCCAAGCCTTATCATTCCAATTTAATATAAGTGTGCAAAGTCCACTTATAAACTTTCCATATTCCCTTTACATTTCCAATGTGGGATTCCTATCACTATTTGATATACAAACTCTTACAGAAAAATGATTCGCCGCCTTAGATCAATTTTGATCTCTATCTAATTTATCTCTATATAAGATTTATATAAATAAGACTCTGGTTTCATGTTTCAAATATTTTCATATCAAGGCATACAATCTTTTTGAAGGTGCGGTTAGATCACCTCATTTTCAGGGAGAGCTAATACTTATTGATTATTTTGGTTTGACACCACTTCACACCCAAAAAGAAGCGCGGAATTTCCACCACGATAGCAAATCCCTTTGATATAATTTGAGAATACAACTTATTGTCGTGCCCAAAAATTGAATTTTGGTTAGAGTTGATAAATGTCTCTTCTATTACGAAGATCACCCGGTCGTAGGGGTGCAAAAACGAATTGACGAATCAAATTTGTACATCGAATCGTAAACTAATCGAATCAAAATATGATGGATTAATTTACATTTGATTCATTTACTAAACGAATCCTAATATCAGGATTATATTCTATTCGTTTATTAAGCGAATCGAATACGAATATTCATTTAGTCATAATATTATTCAATGACATAAATTATCATAATTTATTTACATTAATTCTTCATAAGTATATACATATGAAATACGTAATTAATAGATTTACTAAAAATGACTCACCAAATATAGACAATATTATTTTTCTATGGTAATTAGCAATAACTTCTCGAATTTTAATTGAAAAATAACAGTAGCTGTAGGTGCTGAATTTCGCCTTCGGCCTACAATATAGAATTTGTATAATGGGCACTAGCGATCGTATAAAATAAAGGCAAAGTGAGTGCAAAGTACCTACCCACCAGTGTGGTGGATACCGTATGCACTCCAACGCTTAAGTCAGTGATATAGACAAGCGGAAAGAAGGGAAGAGTAAGGTTTGTGGTTACTTTGATCTTTGTAGATAGATTTCCGTGAGGGCGATAAGCTAGTGTTTAAAGGGTATTGTATATTTAAGTACTCGAGCGTGAGTGCCAAAGCTTGAATGAATCTTCCATTGGACCCATCTCTTTTTATAGGCCGTGAAGTAGCATTTGAGTCGAATTAGGACTCCTTGTAAGAGTCGTATTCCAAGTCTATTTAGGAAATGGTAGTTAAATCAGTGTTGAATTATGAGTTCCTAGATATACGGGATTAGGTATAATCATTATAGTATTTAGATTATACCACCATGTTTGTAGTAGTTTATCATGATCCAAAGACTTATTTTCCTTATTAAGAAGGAAATTAGAGGTAGATTGGTCCGGTAATGTCGAATGGGACATCAAGTAATATGATCAGCATCTTACTGAAACCCTTATAATTCGTATGGGCTTTTAGAAGCCTCTAGGCCGTTTGAAGCTTATCCGCTCATGGGTCATTTGGAGGAATCGCGTACATAGATTGTGGGTCGTTAGTAGCCTCGTGATAATTGGGCTTTTTCTAATGCATGGGCTTGAGATATAATGACATTTGGGTCATTGGCCTGTACAATTTATCTCATACTCTCCGAGTCAATGAGTTATTGGCTTGGAGAGTATTCTGCGAGTATGTCGTGTGAAACTACCATGTCGTTTGAAATATCGGTACTACTTAGACCAGATGAAGGTCATGCTACGTCAACTAGACCAAAATAGGGTTGAAGAGTTCCCTCGCTCGACTGGGACGGATTATGGTCCAGGAGATTCTTTGACCCGACGAAGGTTATTAGGGAATGTCCCGTCGACTGAACCAGATGAAGGTCCAAGATAACCCCCAATCGACTGAACCTGAAGAAGGTCCAGGGGAGTTTTTGACCAGATGAATGTTATTAGGGAATGTCTCATCGAGTGGACCAGATGAAGGTCCAGGATAAACCCAAACGACTAGGCCTGATGAAAGTCTATTGAAGTCTTCTATATCGTCTGAACCAGATGAAGGTCCAAGTCTTCAACTTTACTCGACAAGAGTCATGAGGAATGTTCATGTCGAATGTATCAGATGAAAGTTCATGATAATCTTCAGTCGACTAGACCTGAAAAAGATCCAGATAAGTCTTCTATCTCGTCTAGACCAATTAAAGTTCCAGGTCTTCAACTTGACTCGACAAGATTTATGGGTAATATTCTCGTCGACTGGACCAGATGGAGGTCTGGTATAATCTCCAATCGACCAGACCTGCTAAGGGTCCGGGAGAGTCTTCAACCTGACCTGTAAATGGTCTTTGTGAATGTTCCAGTAAACTAGACCAGATGGAAGTCCAGGATAATCTCCAGTCAACTAGACCTGCTGAGAGTCCGGGGGAGTCTTCTATGTTATCTGGACTAGACGAAGGTCCAAATCTTCAGCCTGACCCGACATAGGTCATGGGGAATGTTCCCGTCGAATGGACCAGATGAAGGTTCATGATTATCTCTAGTCAACTAAAATTGAAGAAAGTCTGGGGGAGTCTTCAATGTTGTCTGTACCAGATTAAGGTCCATGAGACTTCGGCCAACTGGACCTGATGAAGGTCCATGAGAGACTTCACTCTACTAGACCTGATGAAAGGTACATGAAAGTCTTCACTTCACTATACCCGATGAAGGTCTATGAAGATATTCACTCCACTAGATCTGATGAAGGTCCATAAGACATCGGTCGATTGAACCCGATGAAGGTCCATGAGGGTCTTCACTTCACTAGACCTGATAAAGGTTCATGGGAGTCTTCACTCCACTAGACCTGATGAAGGTACATGAGACTATAGTCGACTGGACTTGATGAAAGTCCATGAGGGTTTTCACCCCACTAGACCTGATGAAGGTCCATGAGACTTCGGTCGACTGGACCTGATGAAGGTCATTGAGGGTCTTCACTCCACTAGACCTGATGAAGGTCAATGAGATTTCGGTCGACTAGACTTAATGAAAGTCCATGAGGGTCTTCACTCCACTGGACCTGATGAAGTTCTATGAGGGTATTCTCTCCACTGGACCTGATGACGGTCTATGAGACTTCAGTCGATTAAACCAGATGAAGGTCTATGACGATCTTCACTCCACTAGACCTGATGAATGTCCATGAGAGTTTTCAATGTCGTATGGACCAGATGAAGGTCCAGGTCTTCAACTTGACTCGATAAAAGTCACGGGGAATGTTCCCGTCGACTGGACCAGATAAAAGTCCATGATAACCTCCAATTGACTAGATGACACACTCACAAAGTGATTCTTTACTCCCAAGTATAAGAGTGTCGAAGTAATAAAATAACTCGGTGAGTCCAGAGTCGATCCACAAAAAATAGATTTAATACGATAAAATAATAATTTAACTAATAAAATAAAATACTATGGTTATAGGATATACTCTTGATATTTCAAATATAAAATAATTTTTACTTTTTATAAAATATAATTTTTAATTATTTCCCAATCAATCTATTTCAGGAATTATCAGGTATTAATTATGCCAACACACGTAATCCGTCTTGTCGATAATTAGTCATGCCAAGGTATTAAATATACCAAAACAAATAAAACCAGCCATAAAGGTGGTGATAATATTTGTCTATAATAAGTCCATTTAGGTACTCAATATGCCAAATATATAAAACCAGTCATAAAGGCGATAACAAAGTTTATCAATCCAGATCTTTAATAGTCCATTCTCGCTCATTTATGGGATTTAAGTATTATTTGTGTCAATCGAGGACTGTCTACAACTAGACAATAATCCTCAATAAACTGGAAAGAGTATGAATTTTATTTTGGAAATTATCACAATTTATAAAAATATAATATAAATAAAAATCACATATATTTTCATAATAATAGCTCCATCATTTACCCTAATAGGATACAAATTTACAGAACAAGATATAAATAAAAACACTTATGATTTTATTAATAAAAGAAAAAAATTACAAAATAAATAAAATAAAATAAAACACACATGATACTTTCCTCAAATCTCCTGAAAGGGGAAAATGAAATAACGATTCCTGACTGGAGGGGAGTTCTTCATTTTCTCCCCCCTCTACTGAGGTATCGAGCACCTTCTATTATAGGAGGTCTCGGCCAAATTGCAAATGCAATTGCATTCTTAAATGCAATGCATTTGTAGGCAATACATTATTGTTTTGCTGTCAAACAAGCAATGCAATAATGCATTGCATTATTTTCTTTTATAATATATATATATATATATATATATATATATATAATATTAGTGGGCCCTCAAAAATATATATATATATAATATTATATATATAAAAACTCGGTAGGACCTCCTAAATATTATATAATAATAATAATTATTATTATAATAATAAAATATATGTGTAGCTAAATACATCATAAGTTCATTTGGTTGTCAATCTGAACACGATGAATATTTTTCAAGTCCGATTTGAATTTAGCTATCAAACTCTTTTGGGTTTCCTCGGTCCTGAAATTCAAGTCTGATATTCATTTTTCCCGTTGAGCTTCCAAAGTAGTATTTTGCCTACACAATATATAAAAAACACAATAAAAATATATATAACATAAATTTAATTGTTATTTGACAAATATACTAAATTAAGGGGATTAATGAAACTATAAGTGTAAAATGATTAATTTTTCTTTTAATAAATGTGCACTTTTTAGTGTTCATCATACCACCCAATCAGCTTATTACCATTCATTAATAATTTAAGCGAAAACAAAAACAAAAAAAATATTATTATTCAAGTTAGTAATTATTTTTTTTCTAAATTATCAAATAGGTAAATCCTCATGTATATTTTACCATTTTTTCATACACATGAGACAAAGTATTAATCAATTTATTGTGCCTGCAATATTCATAGGTTTTGTTGAAAAAAATAGTAATATTTTTATCCTAAATTTATTTTAGAATTTACATATTTTTAACAATGACAGTTTATTTATATACAAAAAAATATTTTTTTGAATAATAAATCTTCAACCCTTGTAACAAGCTTTGGGTCAGTGACTCCCAAACCAGTTGGCTTTAAGGCACTAGGTGTTAAGACACCCCTACGTGTTAGGGTTGGTGCTCTGAGCGCCAATTTCTTATGTATTTCCATGTAAATACTCTTGTATATATTTTATTAATGAATAAAATAAACAGTTTATGTAATATAAATTCTTTTATTATATGGTAAAGACGAAATTGATCATAGAGTGATCGGTTATGATACAGTTTCAAATGCGTCGCAACTGACATTAAGTAGTATCATAACAGTATCATTCTTTAACTGTTCCTAGTCAAGGTTTACAATTACTTAGTCAGTAAGTAAACCCGTTGAGACCGGTACGTGTCGTATATTGGAATGTTGGATTCTAATGGTTTCTCAATGAACCATGAGTGTCAGGAGACTTGTATAGACACATAGGTGTTTATATCGGATAAACACTGAACGACTCGCCGAAGATTCTTAATTGATGGTACACCAACGTCGATAAGAATCTTCTCGGGTTAAATGAGCATAGTGATCCTCTGACTTGAGGTACCACTGTGGATATATGAGATATTCTCCACACTTTGATGGCAGTCACGTCACCGATCTATTTAGATCAGACCTCCGCATGTTCGTTGGGTGTGGACTGATCCTCAGGATATCATGTGCGTATCAAGATAGGATCTGTCAGTTCTGTGTACAGAGCATAGGCATCCATTATGGAATTAGCAATCTGTTAAATCAATGGGCCCGTGGTACACTATAAAAATCAGTTTTAAGTGTTATTTAAGATATTGCTAATAGAATCATCGACGAGATTATACCTAAAAAGATTTGACGTTTATATCTATATCTCTGGGATAATCCGGATACCTGTGACAGAATGATTATACCTATGAAGTGACCTCGACCTGTATGATTCAGAGATTTTATCTGTGTTCGTCATAATTTACGGGTGGGTAGATTATTGACACGAAATTGGATTTCGTGACGGATATGACTGAACCTAGAGAGTCTCACTAATGAGATATACTCGTAGGGCACTAGGGAAACTTTTATAAATAATACTGATTATTTATAAGTCGTTTAATTGTTAAACGAAGATACATGCGTTTTAAGATCTTTCAGCCATTTAATTAAATGTCGAATTGTGATATTTGACATTTATTATTAATATATCTATTTTGATTATTTAATGTAAATATAATACATATATTAGAGATATTTGTATTTAATTATTTAATTATTCAAATGTTGAATAATTGAATTAATTAAATATTTAATATCTTATTTACTTATTAAGATAAGATAAATAACAATTCTTTATTGGATAAAGTGGCCAATTTTGATTAGTTGGTTTGACATGATTTAATTGGTTTATTTGTGATAAGTATTGAATTATTTGATAATTTGTTACCACAAATATTAATTAAATCATTTCCAATTACTAAAACAAAAATTAAAAAATCGTGGCCTATATTTTTTCCCTCAAAATCGGTAATTTGGGGAAATTATATAAACAATTTTTTCTTTTTTGTTTCTCATTCTAAGAACCCTAAAAACACAAATACAAAAGAGAAAGAGAGAAAAGAGAAAGAAAAGGAAGAAAAAGGCTTGAAAATAAGGATTTTGTAAGTTTTTTCCTTACTTTTTCTTTATGAAAATTATTTCTTTCATACTAGGCTTTTATATGATTAGCTTAGTTTCATCTCTACACTTTTATGGATATGTTTTTGATGATTGGGAACTTAGATGAAAGATGTTGGCATGTATGTTTTTAAGAATGTTAATTAAGTGTAGTTAAGCATTCTTTTTAAACCATTTGATGGTGGTTTCCATTCTAGAGTCTTTTAGCCACTCATGATTGACCTAGAATTGTTCTTGAGTTATTTCATGATGGTGAGGCTTGATTGGTGTTGTAAGAATTGAATTAAAGTCTTGAATTTGATTAATTTGGTGTTAATTTGGTTAATTTGTGAAATTATAAAATTAGAATTTCTAACCTTCACCAAATTTGGGGATTTTCATATATGTGATGAGATTAGATGTATATTTGATGTATATTAAATTTGGGAATTTTTGGATTTGATCTTGACATGTTTTGAACAAAAAGGACCAAATTATAAATTCTTGAAAATTGAGGGACCATTCGGCAATAATGGAAAAATTATTTACATGAGTTATAAAATTATATTTTTCATGTATAAGACATGAATAAATCATTTTGGAATTGATTTGGTATCAATTAGATTTGTATTTGACAATTTTGGACAAAAATGATTAAAATACAAAGTTTTGGGGTAAAATGGTAAATTCTGAAAAATCTGATTTTTGGGTAAAATTTCAGTTTTTAAGTATTGAGTAATTGAAACAAATTAGTTTATTTTAATTACCCAAGAAAAATAATTGAAATCGAAAAATTTTGATTTTCCGCGTTCCGCTGCGTTTACCCGAATTACCGCCCAAAACCCCAACATTACGGACATAATTACTCGGATCTCATATGATAAAAAGAAAAGTGTCTGATTTTCTTAAGCTTTCTCCTTAACCCATTTAACGAGTTTTAAGATAGTGACTCCCAAACCAGTTGGCGTTAGGGCACTAAGTGTTAAAACACCCATACTGACTTAATTGCTCGAGTTAGAGAGGTTATGAAATTGAACTTATTCAAATTTTTTCTTTTTTTTTTTACTTAAGCTCTACCGTTTTACGCGAACAATCACTACTTGCTGAGGCAAAATGTCCGGTTGCTAAGTACAAACTTAGTTAGTTTTTTTTATTTGTTTTTTTTTTAAAAAAAATAAAATAAAAACACAAACTCCATTGTTTTTAGGTGTTGTCTCCAACAAATTAGAGAACTGAATATTAAAAAAAGTTACTCATGATCATATGTTACTATATATGTTGATAATACTTGTCAAATGAGCATAAAAAAATCAAATTTAAACAATTTTATGGAGAATTCAAACTTAAATAATTCAAAAGGAAAACAAAAATAACTTGTTAGGAAATAACATAAAAATAGAAATAATTTTTTATTTTTTATTTTTTTAACACACAAAACAAAATCATTTTTTTTAAAAAAAATAAAAATAAAAACATTCTAGTCAACTATCCCCTCCCTCCAACCAAATTAAGAAATGTTCTCCAATGTCCGAATAAAAAGAAATAGAGTTTAAAAGACATCACATGATTCGTGTGGTATTGACAATTGAATATACAACACTGCTACTAAAAAGAAAGATTATAGATTAAAAAAAAAATCAAAATAGTAAATTGAAATGTGGTTGTGATTGTGGCTTATACATTTCACTGGTTTTACGTCTAGTAACGGCTTGAATGCCCTCAATGAGTCGAGGATATGCTTCCCATCCAATTTTCTTATAAATTGGCAAACAAACTCTTTTAAAGTCAAATTCCCAAGACAATAATTTAGCAAGATTTTTTTTTACAAAATACAAAAAAATATATAACTTTTCTTAAAACACACAAAACAACACGAAAGTGAAAAATACAATAATATTAAATTATTATTCTATCTATTAAAGTATATTCTCCGATAACGGCGTCAAAAACTTAACACACTCACAAAGTGGTTCTTTTCCCAAGTATAAGAGTGTCGAAGTAATAAAATAACTTGGTGAGTCCGAGGTCGATCCACATTGAATAGATTTAATACGATAAAATAATATTTTAACTAATAAAATAAAAATAATAAAATAAAATAAAAACATTCTAGTCAACTATCCCCTCCCTCCAACCAAATTAAGAAATGTTCTCCAATGTCCGAATAAGAAGAAATAGAGTTTGGAAGACATCACATGATTCATGTGGTATTGACAACTGAATATACAACATTGCTACTAAAAAGAAAGGTTATAGATTAAAATTAAAAAAAAATCAAAATAGTGAATTGAAATGTGGTTGTGATTGTGGCTTACACATTTCACTGGTTTTACGTCCAGTAACTGCTTGAATGCCCTCAATGAGTCGAGGATATGCTTCCCATCCAATTTTCTTATAAATTGGCAAACAAAATCTTTTAAAGTTAAATTCCCGAGACAATAATTTAGCAATATTTTTTTTTTTACAAAATACAAAAAAAATATAGAACTTTTCTTAAAACACACAAAATAACACGAAAGTGAAAAATACAATAATGTTAAATTATTATTCTATCTATTAAAGTATATTCTCCGACAACGGCGTCAAAAACTTAACACACTCACAAAGTGGTTCTTTTCCCAAGTATAAGAGTGTCGAAGTAATAAAATAACCCGATGAGTCCAAGGTCGATCCACATTGAATAGATTTAATACGATAAAATAATAATTTAACTAATAAAATAAAAACAATAAAATAAAATACTAGGGTTAGGGGATCCACTCTTGATATTTCAAATAAAAAATAATTTTTACTTTTTATAAAATATAATTTATAATTATTTCCAAATCAATTTATTTTAGGAATTATCAGGTATTAATTATGTCAATACATGTAATCTGTTATGTCGATAATTAGTCTTGCCAAGGTACTAAATATGTCAAAATATATAAAACCAATCATAAAGTTTGTGATAACGTTTGTCAATAACAAGTCCAGTTAGGAACTTAATTATGTCAAATATATAAAACCAATCATAAAAGCGGTAACGAAGTTTGTCAATAATTAATCCAGATCTTTAATAGTCCATTCTCTCTCATTTGTGGGATTCAAGTATTATTTGTGACAATCGAGGACTGTCTATAGCTAGTCAAGAGTCCTCAATAAATTGGAAAGAGTATGAATTTTATTCGGGAAATTATCATAATTTATAAAATATAATATAAATAAAAATCACAAATATTTTCATAACAATAGCTCCACCCTTTACCCTAACATGATACAAATTTAAAGAACAAGATATAAATAAAAACACTCATGATTTTATTAATAAAAGAAAAAAGAAATAAAATAAAATAAAATAAAATAAACACACATGATACTTACTCCAAATCTCCCGAAAAGGGAAAATAAAGTAACTCATCCGGACTGGAGGGGAGCTCTCCATTTTCTCCCCCATCTACTGAGGTGTCGAGCACCATCTTTTATAGAAGGACTCAGCTAAATTGCAAATACAATTACATTCTTAACTGCAATAATACATTGCAATATTTTTTTTTATAATATAACATAATATATTATATATATATATATATATATATATATAATATTGGCGGGCCGTCAAAAATATTATATATATAAAATCTCGATGCTACCTCCTAAATATATTATATATCTATTATAATAATAATAATAATAATAATACAATATATATATATATATATATATATCTAAATATATCATAACCTCATTTTGTTGTCAATCTAAACACGATGAATATTTTTCAAGCCGATTTGAATCTAGCTGTCACACTCTTTTGAGTTTCCTGGGTCCTGAAATTCAGATCTCATATTCATTTTTCCTGCTGAGCTTCCAAAGTAGTATTTTGCTTACACAATATATAAAAAACATAATAAAAATATATAAAACATAAATTTAATTGTTATTTCATAAATATGCTAAATTAAAGGGATTAATGAAACTATAAGTGTAAAATGATTAATTTTCTTTTAATAAATATGCATTTTTTAGTGTTCATCACTCGACCTGAAGAATGTCCATGGGAGTTTTCAATGTTGTATGGACAAGATGAAGGTCCAAGTCTTCAACCTGACTCGACAAGAGTTATGGGAATGTTCCCGTCAACTGGACCAGATGAAGGTCCAAAATAACCTCCAATCAACTAGACCTGAAGAAGGTTCATGAGAGTCTTCTATGTCGTCAGTACTAGATAAAGGTCCAGGTCTTCAACTTGACTCGACAAGAGTTATGTGGAATGTTCATGTCGACTGGACCAGATGAAGGTCTATGATAATCCCCAGTCAACTAGACCTGAAGAAGGTCCAGGGAAGTTTTCTCTGTCATTTGGACAAGATGAAGGTCCAAGTCTTCAACTTGACTCGACAAGAGTCATGGGGAATGTTCATGTCGACTGGATCAGATGAAAGTCCTGGATAATCTCCAATCGACTAGACCTGAAGAATATCTAGGAGAGTCTTCTATGTCGTCTGAACCAGATGAAGGTTCAAGACTTCAACCTGACTCAACAAGAATCATTGGGAATGTTCCCATCGACTGGGCCAGATGAAGGTATAGGATAATCTCTAGTCGACTAGACCTGAAGAATGTTCATGGGAGTCTTTAATGTCGTTTGGATCAGATGAAGGTCCAGGTCTTCAATTTGACTTGACAAGAGTCATAGGGAATGTTCTCATCGACTAGACCAGATGAAGGTCCAGATAATCTCCAATTGACTGGACCTCAATTAGGTCTAGGGGAGTCTTCTATGTCGTTTAGAATATATGAAGCTCTAGGTCTTCAACTAGACTCGACAATAGTCATTGGGAATGTTCTCATCGACTGGACTATATAAAGGTCCAGGATAATCTCCAATCGACTAGATCTGAAGAAGGTACATAGGAGTCTTATATGTCATCTGGACTCAAAGAGGGTCCAGGTCTTCAACTTGATTAAAAAAGAGTCAAGGGTAATGTTCTCGTCGACTAAACCAAATGAAGGTCCATGATAATCTCCAATCGACTAGACTTAAAGAAGGTTCAGAGAAGTCTTCTATGCCTTCAGGACCAGATGAAGGTCCAGGTTTTCAACCTGACTCGACAAAAGTCATAGGGAATATTCTTGTCGATTGGACCAAATGAAGTTTCAAGATAATCTCTATTCGACTAGACCTGAAAAAGGTACATGGGAGTATTCTATATCGTCTGGACCAGATGATGGTCCAAATCTTCAACTTGAATCAATAAGAGTCATTGGGAATATTCCCGTCAACTGGACCAGATGAAAGTCCAGGATAACTTCCAATCGACTTAGACTTGAAGAAGATCCATGGGAGTCTTCAACGTCAACTTGAACCACTATGTCGTATGAAATTCGCCAGCGAGTTTGAAACCACAAACTTGAATAATGATAAAGGAAGAACATCTTTTACATGTCGACTATTGTTCGTGCCACCTGAGCCTATTGGTGGCTCTTGGTTGTCTATAAGAACCATGTTATGCCTTTTGGACTAAAAGGGAATCCTTTTGATGTTGTTAAGAGAACATGATGATCCCTCCAGATCTTCTGATCCATAGGAAGGCCCTTTGATGTCTCTAGAAGCCCTTCTAGGTTGGCTAGGAAAAGATAGACTACCCCACGTTGTTACGAGAAGATATCATCAATAGGGTGCGCCTCTTTATATATCGGGTCTGTTGGAAGTCAAGGAGTATGTTACTGTGTCGACTGGGGGAGAAAGACTACCCTTATGTCATCTGAGCCAAACACGTATCTCTCTCTATTGTTTGGAGAACATTGACATCTTTAACCTCAATTTCGGGTGTGGAAGGTCAATCTTTCCCAAACTTCACAATTGTATCTCCAAATGGTGGACTGTCCCCAAGCGATAATAAGGTTCGTCCTTCTCTAAACGTAAAACCCAGTTAGGTTTCCCGAGAAGGGCCTCAAAGTTTTGAGGCCCACATCTGCTCGCCATGTAGCCTTAGAGAGTGTTCTGAGGTGGCTTTAGGCGGGAAAAGAGGCGCCAAAAGGAGAAAGAGGCATAAGTGAGGTTGAAAGGCTCATTTGCTTCACTCACCAAAAACTCTCTCGTTTAGAAAGTTGGAAGAACTCTCATAATCTTCAAGGTATTTCTTCAACTCTATCTCTTATTCTTTATTTTTCATCGACGCGTTATTGGGTAGATTTAAGTTGTTCATGATCGTTTTGAAAATTTGATCTATAGGGTTTGATAGCATAGACAGAATTGAATTTGTGGACTTAAACTTATTTTGATTCTTAGGACGTATAGGTCGATGACCCTTAGCTATTTATAGGCTTGAATATAATATAATCGATTGATCCAATATCGAGTGAGAGTTCAATGGGTTTTAGGGATATCCCACTAGAGATTTATACTGACTCTCCCTTTATGGCTAGTTCGCCCGTATTATCGATCGGGAGTGGGATTGAAATTGAGGCGTCGAGTGGGAGTCCTAAAAACGATAGGACTTTGGTGACAATAAACTTATTTGATAGCATAGACAGAATTGACCCTTAGCTATTTATAGGCTTGAATATAATATAATCGATTGATCCAATATCGAGTGAGAGTTCAATGGGTTTTAGGGATATCCCACTAGAGATTTATACTGACTCTCCCTTTATGGCTAGTTCGCCCGTATTATCGACCGGGAGTGGGATTGAAATTGAGGCGTCGAGTGGGAGTCCTAAAAACGATAGGACTTTGGTGACAATAAGGCCTCCATTAGAAATACCCAATGACTCCGCCCATCTTAGAATTGTATCGACACCCTATGAGTCCAGCGAGGGTTCCAAACACCAGTGAGCCGACTAATATTTTGACTCGAAACCCAGCGAGTTGAGTGACCGAATATGCTATAAGGGAAATGAAGTTAAAGTATAGATTCCCTAAATCAATTGAGGTTATGCTAGCCTCGTCAGATGAGAGAATAGACTATAATGTGTCGGGCTGGGTTGGGTTCTACGAGCGCCCGTTTGCCGATGGATGGAGGTTCCCCATACCTAGATTATGGTGGGAGGTATTGGATCACTATGAGCTCGCTCCGTCCCAATTGATGCCTAATACTTGGAGGGTGTTGTTGTCGGTTGAATGCATAGCGTATGAACTGGGTATAAGGTTCAGAGTTAAAGAACTGCTCTACATGTACTACTTAAAGGAGCACGTGACTGAGAAATGAAGGTACCACATATTCTTTCGACAGAAAAAGGGAAAACCCGGTGCTGGGTTTGACGACAAACGACCAGGGAGACTGGTAAAAGTTCTGAAATTATTAGGGATATCTCTCTAAGGAGCACCTGTAGTTTAATACCACAACCTAGAATAGAAAATAAAATATGATTGGAAGATATTAGCGAAGGTATTCCTCAATCAGTATGTCACAGATCTAGAACTGGACCTATCATTTCGGGACTTAGAAAACACAAAGTAGAAGCCAGAGGAGAACTTCAAGGTGTATGTTGTCCTTTAGAGGAGTCAACTGCTAAAAATGCAAACACGGCCTTCAAAGAAGGACCAAATTAAATTGATCATCAAAGGCACCAAGCCCTCCATTTACAATAAGTTGAGAAAGATGACCTCCATGACATTTCACTTTTCACCATTGAGGATGACTGTTATGGACATTTAAGAGGAAGTGGCTGAAAACCAAAAGTTTTACAGTCAGAATAGGAAAATTGCTGAAGGGCATTCTGGAACAAAGGCTAGTCCCGCTAAAATAGCTGCCATCAGAAACAGAAGATTTTTAAATCTTGGCAAACCTCAATAAAATGTGTTCGAGAAATTGGAAATACAAGGTCTGTTGAAACCCCTAGAACCCAAACCGTTGCCAAACCCAATACCCCATTACCTGAACCTCAACCAATACTGCCACTTCCACCAGAAAAAGTGAGATGACATTGATAACTGCCACCACCTCAAACATGAGATTCAAGACTTGATCGAGAGGAAATATATATGATCATAAGGAGTACCACTCATAGAAATGATTGTTGCATTACATCTTCATTTTCTTGTTATGAATTTTTCAAAATGTTCAATGATAATAAACAGAGTCTTTCTCAAAGAATATTTCTTCTCTAGAAAATTCTAAATCTTTAAGGTAATTCTTTAACTTAGGGATCACCAGCAGAACGCCTTCCAAATATTGTGCAATATAGCTTGCACTTAGAATTACATTGCCTTCATAGAAAGAATTTACGCTGACATAATTTGTAGAGATAGACAAAACACTTGGCACTTATTTTGATTCCCTTCCAAATTTAAAGCTAATATGACACTAAGCTAAGAAATGATGTAAACAAAAATAAAAATAAAGAAAGAAAAACGAAGAAAACGAAAAAAGTGAGAGAAAATATAAAGGGTGAATCCCTTGAAAAACTATTCCTCTGTTTGAATTGTTTAGTAATCAGAAGTATCGTGAACTCCATGAGTACTTTTGTGTCAAATGACAGCTTAAATATCGAGTATGCAAAGCAACTTGAGTTGGTGAAATTTTTGAGTAACCCAAGGCTCGCACCACAAATGTGAAGTCTTTGCGTCAAAAGACAATTTAACTACTTAAGGAAACGAGGGATAAAGATAAACCCAACATAAAATAAACTTATGGCAAACTCTGAAAATCTTGTTGATCTTTAATTAGGGGTTGGCTTATCTTAGCTAAGGAAGTGATAAAATGAACTAGAGTGTTAGCACTAATCTCCAATTAGCACCAACATAAACCAATTCGGGTTGCACACAATTCTTTGTAAACGAATCACACATTCAACTCTTCCCATGCTCATCATTCTATGTAACTGATCTCTCCCATGTGGAAAATCTCGAGGGGGCCCATAATGTAAATAAACAATGAATCAATATTTTTTTTAATACTTTCGTGTTTTTCTATTTTCGTATTGTAGCATACACTGAGCAAAGACCTAATCTATGGCACTTTATTTCGTCAACACTTAGCAAAATTTTGAATTTGCAAAATCAACCTTAATAATCAAGTTGGTAATATAACCCAACTTGGCTCGTCAACCGATTCAATTGATCCAATAATGACATTTCCTCCCAAACCAATACTGATACCCGAGCATAGCAATGGGCTAACCCATTCTGAAAATATCATCCCGACCATACCGTTAATCTATCTATTGGCATTACGATGCCCTAATGAGGCTATGTATTTTGACCTGATATCATATGGCAACTTTCAACACTTAGAAAATTCTGAACCTCTCAAATGAACCCTTTACCGATGAAAACCTCCTTAATTCCAGAACATTTTGGACGTTGCGGTCTCATACTCAACCAATCTTCAAAATGACCCGAACAATTGCATAACATTTTGATGCACTGAGCTTGTTATCCCAACCTTTCAAGCCGACTCAAGTCAGTACTGACTAACACTTGGGGAGAGGGTGATACTGGCGTCTTCATCATTGTTTCCAAAAATCCACGAGGAAAAATTTTATCCTCATGCTATTTATAACAAAAATAGCCCCGAGGGGACCTAACATTTGATGGCATCATGATAAGGTCATGAGGGAGAAACTTCAACTCCATGCTACTTAACACACTTGACCACAAGGGAATGGTCTCTCATTGTTCCACTCAAGTAAGGCAAAAATGGGAGAAACTCCGACCACATGCCAATAAATATAATAAGGCCTCGGTAGAACATATCCGACCCCAAGTCATTTAATAAATCTGGCTACAAGGGAGATCCATCATTATGCCATTCAAATAAGGCCGTGAGGGTGAAAATCCAACCTCATGCCACTCTATCATTATCCCATGAGAGCTTGGCCCCCATACTGTCTCTCATCTCAACAAGGCCATTAGGGAGAAACTCCAACCACGTTCCAGTCAACACATCTGGCCACAAAGGAATGACCTCTCCTTATGCCACTCAAGTAAAGAAAAAGAAGGAGAAACTCCAATCCCATGCCAATAAATATAATAAGGTCTCGGTGGAACGATTCCGACCCCAAACCATTCAATAAATCTGGCCATAAGGGAATGACCCCTCATTGTGCCATTCAAACAAGGCCATGAGGGAGAACTGCAACCCCATGTCAATAAATATAAGCTTCGGTGGAACGAATCCGACCTCAAGCCATTCCATATATCTAGCACAAGGGAATGACCCCTTATTATGCCAATATCATATAACATAAGACCTCAGTGAGACATACCTAACCCCGATGAAAAACTATATCCCCATGCTATCCATAACACAAATGGCCCCAATGGGATCTAACCTTTGATGTTATCCTGATAAGGCCATTGAGGAGAAACTCCAACTTCATGCCACTCAACACACATGGCCATAAGGGAATGGTCCCTCTTTGTGCCACTCAAGTAAGGATAAAGAGGGAGAAACTCCAACCCCATGCTAATAAAAATAATAAGGCCTTGGTGGAACTAATCTGACCCCAAACCATTCAATAAATCTAGCCATAAAGGAATGATCCCTCCTTGTACTATTCAAACAAGGCCATGTGGGAGAAGTTCCAATCTCATGCCACTCTTTCATTATCCCGGGGAAGCTTGGCCCCTATATTATCGCTCATCTCAGCAAGGTCATGAGGGAAAAACTCTATTCCCATGCCACTCAACACACTTGGACATAAGGGAATGACCCCTCCTTGTGCCACTCAAGTAAGGCCAAAAAGGTAGAAACTTCAACCCCATGTCAATAAATATAATAAGGCCTCGGTGGAACAAATCTGACCCTAAGCCATTCAATAAATCTAGCCACAAGGGAATGACCCCTCCTTGTGCCATTCAAACAATGCCATTGAAGAGAAACTCCAACCCCATGCCAATAAATATAATAAGCCTCGGTGGAACGAATTCGACCCTGAGCCATTCAATAAATCTGGCCAAAAGGGAATGACCTCTCATTGTGCTAATCTCACATAATATAAGGCATCGGTAGGACACACCCAACCACCATCCATTGAACTCAGAAAGACATCGAGAGCATATTTTCAACCTCAGGTCATCCCCACAACCACTGGTAATGGTGTCTCATACCATGTTGCATAAAAATAAAAATAAAGATGACAAGTGTAACAGGGTGATGTATCACACACTTCTTACTGACCAAAAAATATCGAGGTAATTTAGGAATCGTCATGTCCCACATTACCTAAAACAATAATTTTGAACCTCACAGTCCAAATATCTTGAGCAAACCGAGCTATGGATTAGAGGGCGGCCAACTCCATGAAGGCAATTTCCTCCTCATGCTATGTAGGTCCATAGTCTACAAACGCCACAAAAGCCTTCTAGCCTTCCTCGTTCTATGCTTCTATGGATCCAAGAAGGGATAGCCAGCGCTATGGGGCATTCCCCTTTCCCATGCTAAGCATATCCCGAGGATACAAACGCCAAAGAGGCCTGTGATCCATACACGTGCTATGAACCTCCAACTCTCTCTATGGGCGGAAAACACTGCAAGGGAAATATCTCTAATCATACAATGCAAACCCGAGACTATAATAGTACCTTACAATTGTCTTCAAACAGTACGTGTTGTGGTTACATTGAAGCACCAAACGCCACGCCGAACCTCTCTCCGAGCGTGCTATGGATGCTCGAGGTGCCAAATACCATGTAGGCATTTAATGTCTTCGAATATACAAACCATCAGGTAGTAGCGTTCCAGCCCAGGATGTTTGATAATGACATTGATGTTGGTGTGCCACGTGGGTGTGTGCTTGCGACACATCATTTTGCACCTTTTACTGATGCCGAGGAGGCGTAAGTCATCGGGTACTGACGTTTTGGCCTGTGACACTTATTGATTATATGCCACGGAGGTACTTGTGTTCCGCACATCTCGTTGCATCACTTACCGATGCCGATCTTTAAAGGTGCGAGTCATCAAATACTTACGTTCCAACCTGGGGTATTTGATAATGTCACCGGTGATTGGTGTACCACGGGGTGCGCACTTTCCGCATATCGTCTTGCACCTTTTATTGACACCGATCATGGGTTTTTCCAAAAAATACCAAGCAAGTCTTTCTCATTCAAATAAACAACAAGTGTGTAAAAGTATGAGTAACTTATTAGAAAATATGAAAACTTTACTAGTATTCCAAGGATCTATTGCCTATCTTACAACTCTTTGAGGGTCAATTTAAGAGAGCCACTATTGGTAGAACTTCTGCGTTCCAAAGTTTCTTAAGTTGGGTGCCGTCCAGCTGCTCCAAGTGATAGGCATCGGTCTCGATGAACTCTACTATTTATGCTGCCTAGCTTTCATGGCCTCGTGATCGATACATACCTTGAGGTAGTCATTCCAAACCAAACCCTCAATCTACTACCGCATGTCTCTACATACCTCGGTGCCATGTCCTCTTGCATTATGATGCACACAATAGGCTCTGGTGTCCCTCTTTTCTACTAGAAACCTTCTCGAGTCGGGATCTGTTAACAACTCTTTATCCTGTATTTTCCAAGCTATCTGAGATAATGGCCTGTTGAGGCCGTGTAAGTCATGCCTCCCGCAACATGCGCAACTTGGATTGGAGGTCTTCCCTCGGGTAATAAGTTTCCCTGATTTAAGTGCCTGAATTTCTGCTGCCTCGAGCCTGGTCCTCTCCATCCACCACCACCATCACGATGAATGTCTGGCCTCGATTCTTTCTTTTCCTGAGCTGTACCTACTAAGGCAATTTTTTTCTTTTTCCTCCAACAACACAAACCTCCTAGCCTATTCCAAAGTTATCACATAATCTGGATCCTAAGACGAGACCACAATCTCCCAACCTTTAGTGCTCCCTTAAAGCTTTCCAACGCCTCCGGGTAGGGGTGAGCACCAGTTCTGATTCTACCCGGAATCGGTTGGAACATGACTGATTTTTCGGGTTTGGAATCAGAACCAGTTGGAACCGAACCGATTCCGATTCCAAAAGGGAAGAACCAAATTTAATTGGTCCGATTCCAGTTATGTCCTGGACGGAACCAGAATCTGTTTTGGGAATCGAATTTAGAACCAATTTTGGAACCAAATTAAAACCCAATTTCATAACCAGTTTTAAAACTCAATTTAAACAAAATTTCATAACTAATTTAAAACCCATTTTAAACTCAATTTCATAACCCAAATTAAAATCCAATTTAAACCCAATTTCATAACCCAAATTAAAACTCAATTTAAACCCAATGAAAATCCAATTTCATAAGTCAATTAAAACTTAGGCACTTCCTACAATAATATTATGTATTGAGTCAAAAATATTATCCAATATGCAGTTTTATTTATTATTTTTCTGTATGGACAGTTGCCAAAGATATTATATAATATTCAAATGTGAGAAATAAATGTATTTTCAAAGTTTGACAATAAAAAATAAATATGGTAAATCAGAACTGGACTAGAACGAATTGGAACCGATTAATATGGTACCCTATTTAATTTGGGTAGATTCTGATTCCACACGGAACTGAATTGGAATGATTAATATGGTACCTTATTTAATTGGGTAGGTTCTGGTTCCACGCGGAACCGAATTGGAACTGATTAATAGGGTACCATATTTAATTGTGTAGGTTCTGGTTCCACACGGAACCGAATTGGAACCGATTAATAGGGTACCCTATTTAATTGGGTAGGTTCTGGTTCCATTTAGTTAGAAACCGATTTTTTCCAGGTAGGTTTGACCGGCGTAAACACACATGTATAACGCAAGCGCACGTATCGTTCAAGTAGTATAAAAATATCGATCCCACGAGGACTTAATATCTAATCTATTAATTTTATGAGGTCAAATTATTACTAATATCTAACAAGTTGATTGATTGATTTGAAATGGTGACGATTCTAAATTTAAAAACAAGTAAATAAAATTGTCGAAAATAGGTTTTAAGAAAATTCAATATTAAAAACTATCTAGGGTTGTGATTTCTTCCAATATCATTTTAAAGATGAAGTGGTTATCTTAAAGTTGGGTAATATATTGATTTATTAACCTGGAACACTAAATTATGTGTAAACCTATGTCGATGGTCAGACTCAAATACCCAGTTTAACCCAATTGAACTATATGTCTATGTCAACCAAATTATCTGGATTCATTAAGTTTAAGTTCCAATTATGGCTACCCCCGCCCGACAGGTATATTCATATCCTGTAAGGAAATCTATTAAAGGGTTATCTATCCTCAAGGAAGATCGTGGGCTATTGAGTCTAAGGCTGAAACCTAAAATCCCTATGTCTAGTTCATTTTAGATTTACCAGATCAATTTTATTAATGGCCAGTTAATGAAAAAGCATTAAGTTTAAGACTCAATAAATAAATCTTTATATTACCCAAGCTATAATCTAACCCTTATAAAACGGTGATATTGGATTTCATCACAACCCCAGATAACTAATTTAGTTACAACACATAACTAGGGCTAGTAAAAACTTGAAAATAAAAGACATAAAGTAAAAATGCTGTAAAGTAAATACTGAAAAGTAAATTACAATAAAATAAAATGCTAAGGTAAAAGGAATTACTTTTACTATTACTAATTTAGATATCTCCCATAAAATAATATATAAACTTGTGATTCTTTTTCCAACCAGCCATATAGGCGGTAACCTGATTAAGTCAAATTAAGTCCAACCAGCCATAAAGGCGGAACCAAAATTAAATTACCAACCGACCAATCTGGCGGTATCCTTTATTAGTCAGGTTTAAATCAGATTAAAATGAATTACCAACCGACCAATCTGGCGGTATCCTTTTTAAGTCAATATTTTAAATAGTGAATATATTATTTTAAAGAGAGATTAATCTAAATAGTAACAGTAAAAGAATTACCTTTCACCCTAGCTGGGGGAGTTATCTCCTCATGGTAAATAATAAAAACTGTAAAAAGTAAAAAGTAAAAATTAAATTACTATATTAACAAAACGTAATTAAAATTAATTACAAAACTAAAAACTAAAAACTAAAAATTAAAAGAAAGTAAGAGAGAGAAACTCTCTCTTTAGAAAGATTATAAGAGAGAGAGTGGTGCATTCAATTCTGAAATCTCGAGCTCAATTTATAGGCGCGGATAAGCTTCCAGCGTTGCGACGCCAAGGCCTCTGGCGTCACTACGCAGCTTTTGTCGACGTGGCACGCTCTGGTTCGCCGGTTTGAAGATTCTGGATAAGCTGATAAGGTGACACGTGGCGCAGTGGTTGGGCTTCAATTATTGTGACACGTGGCAGCTTCTGATTGGTCGCTGAGATTCTTATCCGCCACGTGTCAGATAAGGATTAGATACTCAATTATTGATGCTGACGTGGCGGTGACGTGGCGACGATGTGGCGACGATGTGGCGACACGTGGGAAAGAGACTGTCGTCACCGTAGAATTACGACACGTGTCACTTCCTGATTGGCTGATGATGATGTGGCACGACACGTGGCAATTTTGACTTGTTGACTTGCTGACGTGGCTGATGACATGGAGACACGTAGGATGACAGGTGGCACACGTGGCGATGATGACTGTCGGCACCGTAGGATGCTGACACGTGGCACGGCGCATGTTAGCAGATCGGCTGTGATGGTGACACGTGGTACGGCGCATTTTAGCAAAGTCAAACTTTTCTCAGATTCTGATTTGTGGACCCGGCGCACGTTAGCACTGTTCGGCGCATTTTAGACGTCGCGACGCGGAAGGCTTGGCGTCGCGACGCGCTAAAGACCAAAATATCCCTGTTGACGCATTTTTGTCCGTTTTTGCCCCAAATTGCCTCCAATGCTTTCCAAACTTTATTTATCTACAAAATAACACAAAACATATCAAAACGTTCACAAAACTCAATAAACTATACAAAATATTAGGTTAAATGAGTGAGAAATAGTGATAAATTTACCACTCATCAAGGTTCCGGTTCCACGCGGAATTGGAACCGAAATCGATTTTGCTCACTCCTACCTCCGGGGACTTATACGACCCCACCTCCAATACCAAATTGTGGTACCTATGAAGTTTTTTAGCGGCTTATCGTCAAGATACTTAACCATCCTCAATGACCCGACCGTCTTCCTTGGTGCACATGTCCCTTTTAAATGACGCACAAATGACTTCCTTAGCTGGGAGAAACTATTGATACTCCTCGGTGTCAGGTTTCTAAACCATAAACTGGCAGGTCCTCCCAAGATTAGCGGGAATACTTCGCGGACTACTTCCCTAACCATGCATTGCATCTCCATTAACAAGATGAACTTTTCAACATGAGACTTAGAGTCTGTATTATCCTTGTACTCAACATCTCTAGTTTCAACACCTTCCTTTTGAATGGAGAAGTTGACTCTGTATCTTGATCATCCCGAGTACCTTCTCGCGTGATCATCTCTCATCTTTTGTTGGAACCAATCCATCAAGTGGCCTTCAGTTTCCCCCTACCTTCTGTTGGAGACTTCCTCATAATCTCCTCTCCTAGCGTGGTATCTCCTCCCACATGGGGATTTATGCCATTGCTTCTTATAACTCCCCAGATCGCTATCCCTATAGCGGAGGCTATTACTGGATGATTCAGGCATTCTTTCATCGTCACATCTTCTTCGAACCTCTTCTGGTGGTGCTTCGCTGGTTATGACCATCGACCTTACTCTTCGTGGTTTTCTCCCCCAGGTCTCTCGCTTCTTTTCTCCACCATCATATGTAGAAAATATAATTTATTTCATTTTCTCCCAAAATGGGTTCTATGCCATTGCTTCTCATAATCTACGTGGTTCAGGTATATTACACATTACATGTAATATATTTAATATTTTATGAATATGTAATGTGTGATATAAATAATAAGAAACTTCTGATGATTTTTTTAATTGAAATTAAAATTAAATAACACAAGATTAAAAAAATTACATATAATAAAAAATGATGTGAAATTAATATTAAAAAAAATTAGATTAAAAAAATTACATATAAAAAAAAATTGTAACTTGCTTGCTGTTCGGGCGCCCACTGAAGCCTCGGGGCGCCTATTGAAGCCTCCGTGTTAATTTTGAGGTCAAATTTAGTCCGAAATTTTTTTCTTTGATCAATAAAAATATATTTTTCAAAGTTGCGATAATTTTGATAATGAAAAAAATTAATGGATCAATTTTGTAAATTTCCACAAAGGTAGTCCGTTGACAGTAGGGGTGTGCATTAATCGGTTTTAACCGATTAACCGAACCGTTCCGAACCATTTTTTTTTATAACGGTTCGGTTATTGTGATTAAATCGGTTTTTGCGGTTAAAATTTTTAACTTTTTCGGTTATTCGGTTCGATTACGGTTATGAGATTCGTATAACCGAACCAACCGATTAACCGAAATATATACATGCTTCAAAACTTTAAATAAGTAAATAATAAAATTTCATAGACCGATTATTAGATAAATTGTTAAAACCGGAAATTATTAAATTATTGACTATTAAGAAACCCAAAATTTCATAATATTAGGTTAAATATTAAATTTGATGAATATGAATTTATATTTATGTTAAATTACTTTGTTGAATGTTGAGTTGATGAATTTATATTTGTTGGACTGGTTAATAACCGAATTAACCAAAACCGACTGAAATATAATTGTTAAATTGGTTAATGGTTATGTGTCATAATATGGTTAAATCGGTTACATATTTACTTAACCAAAAAATTTCCATTCGGTTAAAAAATCAAGAATTAACCGACCGAACCGATCGATACACACCTCTAGTTGACAATGAAAGCAAATATATGATATAACAATCAAATCGATCATTGAAGCAATTCCCGCGAATAATTTAATTTCCCCCCGCTCACTCTCATCCCTTGTATCCAATTGAATTATCAACATTCTCATTTTTTGGAGTCTCTCTGCTTCCGAATGACCTAATTATCAATCAAATCGATCATGTCGAAGAATCGGCCTGATTCAATGAAAGATGTTCAAGGTTTCCATAACTAGATCTCGATCTTTCTTGTTTCTTATTATATTGTATTTTAATCAATTTTTGATTCATCGTTCACCATTGATAATGTTTTGTTTAAAACACCTTGAACGATTGGAGCTCAGCTCATGGATTTAAATTACAACTATATACTTATTAACAATGCTTTTTGATTTCAATTTCTATTTGATTTACTTAAAAATCTAGTTTGATATTATAATTCTTTTTTGTAATTTATTGTGATTTGTTAAATCTCAGGCGATCACTCAGAGTTCAAGTTCTGTTGATTCTGTTTCGAGTGGTATTATTATAACGACTGGAGAATATAAATAAGGTCATAGATAGTGATAACAGATTTGGAAGTTTTTGGAGGGGAAAACCCCCATTAGGCTTATTCCACGATTGATTCCTGATATGGTAATAATAGTTTTAATCGTGAGCCTGAGAAGACAAATGTATGTTCTGATCGGCAACGTAGTGTTAAGGAGGCTTTTATCCACGCGTATGCAATTTGTTATGATGAGCTTCAGCCTTTAAGCAAGATTGGAACTTATGGGATTCATGGATTGAAACACATTCTTACAAGACTGCCACATGTATTTGTTCTACTGTTCTTTTGGATGTTTTCATTAATTATACTGGAAGGGTTTTCTCCTCCAAAAATGTTGAGTAAAGTGCAAAAATTTGTAATTGAATTTTCCATTTATGTAGTATTATTGAAAGCTTCAGAGTTGCATTTGATCAACTTATGTTGTCGGTTTCTTTTATATATAATTTTGGTATACATGGCCTAAAAATTACAAGCTTTCTGCATGTCTACAACCTAGCCTTTTAATAGTATTAGGTCACATCATTTTCCATGGTTTCACAATTAATTTGAAGGAGAAACAGATGATCACCATCTCGAATGACGCATATATCATCAATTTCTGCATTCTCATCGTTAACTACTTTCACAAATTTGTAGCCTCCGAACTTTTCACCTGCAGTTTCACAAGGTTTTGCCATGACAATGGTTAAAGCAAGAGAATGAATAAAAGGAAATAACTTAGGTAGTCTGCTGATCTCTCTTCGAGGTTTGAAATTCTGTTTCGTTTTGGTTTCATTAGTGCATTTTAAGTGTAAAAAATTTGATATTATTTTCTAACTATTTTCCCAAATATTCAGGTTCATGGCTTACCAGCAATCTTGAGAAGCTCTTCTATTGAATCAGGTAGGATTATTAACTTCCCAAGCTGTCTCTGTGATGTACTTGTGCTCTGATATGGCATGTGAATAGTGATTCTCTTCTTATTTGATTTGATCCCGTCTCCTTCGCTGGGACAACTAGAAATGCATGAGCCAAGTTTTATGGGTTCTCTCTTTGAATGGGTATTTGAGGGGTGGGCCTTCCCATGTCTTCTATGTTTGCATTGAGTATTCCAGATGTTATCCGATGTTTCTGGTTCTATAATTTCTACTTTATGTTCATCTGTTGTCGTTGTCCTATTTTCGTAACTTGGTAATAGGTCATATATGCTTCTATTTCCTGGCTGCTCTGCTGGAGCTTTTGGTGACCATCCTCTAGCATCTGGTTTGTTTCCATTTGCCCCTTCAAGCATACGCTTTGCCATTTCAATATGCCTCCTGTGATTTGCAGCGTGGATTTCTGTTTGACCATCTTCAACTTTTGGATTTACGTCCACTGTATATACAGTGCAATCTCGATCCTTACTTGTTTCATTCTCTGTAGTTTGTGGTCCCAGGAACTTTAATTCCTTTTTCTCCTGCATTGATGAATCTCCATATGTATAGTCTTGATGTCCAGCATTTAAACTGCTTCCTACTGTTGGTCCTCCAAGCCATTCATTGAGAGTTAATCCTGGATCTGTAGGTTGGCATTCAAATCCTAGGCTTTCTTGCCCTTTCAGTTTCTGTAGATGTGTAAAACCAGACTTTAAGTTCTTTTGTATAAAAAGAAGGTAAAACAAATAAATTATCGTACAAGTCTAGAAGCTGTTCGTTTATTATACTTACCTTGTAAAGATTGTCCATTACAATGCGACCATCTTCCGTATTGGCTTGTATAGTGTTCATCAGAGAAGTTCTACTCAGTCGCAGTATTTGGGAAAGTTCAGTGGTCCGTACTGTAAAGGGCTGTGGCCTGTAACATAAAACTCCTATCTCTCCGAATGGATCTCCTGCAACTACCTTCCCTAGGACCTGTATGGTTCATGTGGAAATGTGAAACTCGTTATTTTGCTTTGTTTTTCCTGTTTACAGCTGTGTGTAGAATTTTTTTTTTTTTTTATAAAGGTTGCAATTACACTTACTTGATCTTGCCCATCAACATAGTATATCAAATCCTGCGATGAATATTTATTTTAAATCAAATTAACATAAAGTTGCAATAATTGTGATTTATAGAAATGCAAAGTTTAAGTTCACTCACCACTGCTCCTGATACCAATATGTAAAGATCTGTTGGAGCTTCATTCTGCAGAATCACATCTTCCTTGGGAGGAAAATACTCCGCATCCATTTCTGAAACCTTTTAGGAAAGACTATACTTTATTAGTGTATTTGTAGGTAAATTTATGGCAATGTTGTTAAAGGCACAAGGCGCACTAAGGCGCAAAGGCGCGTGTCTGATGAAAGTGAGGCGCAAATTGTAAAAAAAAAAAAAATATAAGTATCTAGTCAATCAATAATTACTTATAATACAAATTAATTTGTTTGTCAAAATTTGAAGCCAACCCCAAAACATATCTTAATTTATTGAATAAATGTTGTACAATTTGATTTCGGGTTGGGTGAGTCAATTCGGGTTGGGGTTTTCTCACAGATTTTTATGAGGCATGCCTAGGCACACCTAGACGCATCTAAAAGGTGCGAGCCTTTGTGCCTAGGCTTGCGCCTGATGAAGGTCGCCCGGCCTGACTCTTCATGAGGCGCAGTAGTTAAGCCTGAACCTGAGGAGCGTCTAGGCGTGCCTGAGGCGCGCTATTGACAACTATGATTTATGGGCATCAATCCTATAGAAGAGAAAAGGAGCAGCAGGAGAAGAAGAGCAGTATGGACAGGTATAATTGTCCATCAAAGTATTACCAGTTGAAAAAGGAAATCACGAGAAACCCCTTGAAAGAGATAGACATTTTGTGCTATGGGGAAGAAGAGATAGTGTGCAATGCTTGAGCGAATGGCTTTTGGCAGACCAACCAAGGTCTCTTGCTGCTTCAATCCTTCAGTTTTGAACTTCAAGCATATGTGTGACAGCATTTGATCCTGTATGCGAGGGGGCAAGTGATTTCTTGTAGCAAATTCTGAGGCAGCTCGGACTGTATCCCTCTGTCGCACCAAAACCAGTTGCTTTTCATTAGCAATTCCAGGCTAAAAATCTTATGCTTCTTTCATTAAAAGGATATTTTAAATTTAACATTTGACTTGAAACTCTTAGAGCTGAGATAAGTACCACTCTTTGGACGTATGTAGTGCATTAGTCTTACTCATTTCTTCATTGGCAAGTAAATAGAAATATTACTCAGCTTTCTTTGCAGCTTTCCATATAAAATCCTTAAAATGCATAAAAGAGTAAAAGACGGTACATGTTCAGAACAAACTTCTGAGTTCGTCACAAATAATTAGGTTTTATAGCAGTAGGATTGTATGGTGGAGATTGGAGCTTGTGATTATTTTAACATTCAACAGTTTGTACATGTTTCTTTTCTTTCCTTTTCTTGAACTCCTAGAATCTGGTTAATGTCTGGAATTGTCTTAGCAGGTAAAAAACTTGAGAGGAATACAAGTTAAAGATCACATACAAAATTCCTGGTGCGGCTGGTCCAGTGAACCACAAGGTTTGTCATGTTTCCGATGAGGTATGATGTCAATCCCAAGTTGAACAGCATGAAAAAGATATCAAACAGCATCTCCCTAGGGTTCTCAGCATGCAGGTCGCCATATCCTGTCGTAGTCAGAGTTGTGATAGACCAGTACATTGCTGTTACATATCTGTTCCAAAGACTTTCCTCCTTGAAATTAGGGTTTACGGCACCAATCCAGGTTTTCTTTGGATCAGGGTATCTATCTGCAATCAGATAGTTAAAGCACCCAGCACAGTGTACTGCAAACAGCGTTACCTGAAGTATAGCAGAAGGGAATAAACCCATGCTTTAAACTACCGAAAAAAGCAAAGGTCATATACATGATCTTAGAAAAGAGAACAAGTGGAAGTTTGTAATAGCTTACAGCAACGAGCTTTGTGCAGCGCGTCCAGAAATAGTTGAACCGAATGTCCTTCTCAAGTCTGAAGGAAAGAAAGCTGACTGGTCAGTACAGTGATTCTTCCATTATAACAATTCAAAATTTTGTAAAACAGTTTGAACTCAGCGACCAACCTTGCAAATAGAGAGCTGACTCTCCTAAGACGCCAGAGTCTGAGCATGTTGAGGAGTCTAAAAGTAAGTTCACTTCTGTTGTTTGTCAAGAGGAGAGCAAGAAATTGAAATGGTGCCGTTGAACAGACATCAAATATAAACCAGGTAGATATGTACCTGTAAGTTGGATTGGATCATTTCAAGAGAGCTTAGTGACTCCAATAGAACCAAACATTCTCCCATCTATCAGTTAATTTGAATGTTTGATTAAAGGTTGCAAGACTTTATTTACCTGATTGCTATTTTCTTGCGATCATCTACGAGAAGATATGATTGGCTGTCGAGATATGCAACAAAGAAGGTGAGAATGATATCAATGGCGAAAAAGCCATTGACAATGTTGTCAATGATGAAAAGTGCATCTTTTTTGTACGTCATAAATGCAAACTCAAATGGACAGATCCAGGCTGAGTAAATGACTAGAATGACCAGCCACATCTCCCAAGCCCTGTAATGAGAAGTAGGACATTAGGAGAAGCAGCATAATACAGACAGAAATATTTGACTAAACCATGACAAGCATCATCACCTATAACGCGGATTGAAGGGGGATATGATGTATTTTCGTAGCTTGGTTGACTGGTTTATTCTAGCTCCAAGAGATGGCAAGAGATCACTGGAGAGGAAACTACCATGGGCAACATTCTCCACGTGGAATTCGTCACTACAGAACCGTTGGAAGAAGTTTTTGGCACTAGAATACGACATCTTTGGTGTTTGAATTCCTTGAGTCTACAGTAGGGTCTGTTAAAACTTTGGTGGGGTTAAAGACCCTTGAGAACGACAATATATAGGGGAAGCTTGAGACTTATGACACGGGTAAAGATGCCTTTTTATCACCTTTATCTCAATATTCTCCTGACACATTTGAAACAATTGTGATTTATGCAGAAGATTAAGCAGCTAATGCTCAATTAAGGATGGATATGGAAGTAGTAAAAAAGTAAACAGAATTTTCCATCCTGTTTGAACAAGGATAAAAAACATGCAAGAAATGAGAAAGCCGGGATGAAAGGCAGATGAAAGAACATAAAACAGGAAAGCTCTGGAAGTGGCAGACATGAAGCTTGTATAATGCAAGCTGCATTTAAGAATTTCCCAGAGAAAGGAAGAATTGAAAAAAAGGTTAGTAAATGAGAATGGTAATTTGTGCTTCTGGTGGTGTTATGTTAAGGGTAATGGTGCTGGTGGGAGTTCCATCATCAACACATGGAGATGTTAATGATATAAAGGAAGACAAACCTTTGCAAGGACAAGATTGGAGCAAAAATGTTTCGGCGTGTTCATTTCAGAATCCAGACAGCACAAGCAAATTCAGGAAGCTGTTTGATTTGTGGATGACACGTGGACCAATCGAATATCTATTTTATGAGGTATGACACGAGTAATTCTTTGGTGCAACGGAGAGATGAGTCACGTGGTATCACCAACAAATTAATAAATGATAGGTATGATTTAATACTCATTTTTTCAATTGTTTTTTTTTAATATTTTAGCATACATGTCAATGGATTATTGGATTATTGCACGGATGACGTGATACCTCCATTGTATCGTAGATTTTCTCGATATGACACTATCCAACAACTTAATTTTCTTTTATCCTTCTTAGCAAGAGCATAATGCTTGAGTTGTTTGGTTTTGGAAAGCAATCACAACCATAAGTGTGAAATGGATTCCCTCCCGCCATAGATCCAACTTCTCTCTCTCTCTCTCTCTTTAAGATCAAAACGACACTTGGATTCTTTCTGTGTTTTGCCGACTTCTTCTTATTGATGGCCCGCATAGATAATATATATCTACTTATTCTACCCAAATTAGACTAAGATCAGACAAACTTTTTCCCTAATAGAATAATCAAGAAGATTGATTACATTTTTTTCCCTGGAGTGTTCATATTCCTTTACAGTACTATATATACCGTGTAGTCATTTCTTTGGGCATACAAAAATTGATTAAGTGTCAGGAATTTGGTGTAGGAACTATAAACGTTGAACCAATTTTCCTGGAAAATAT
Organism: Zanthoxylum bungeanum; assembly: GCA_019454045.1. Classification (NCBI taxonomy): domain Eukaryota; kingdom Viridiplantae; phylum Streptophyta; class Magnoliopsida; order Sapindales; family Rutaceae; genus Zanthoxylum; species Zanthoxylum bungeanum. The sequence goes on from SKCR01024058.1 coordinate 135,979, forward strand.
GTATATAGGTGTTATCTAAGCCAGGGGTTTTATCATTTATTAGCAAAAGTTGCAATTTTATTTTTGCATGTGAAGAAAACTGGGGACCCAGAGAGGTCTCTAGTGATATCCGTGGAAGATTATTTCCTGTGGGTTTTAGCCCACTTGCAGAAAATTCACAGATTGTGCTGCAGCAGCAAAATGATCATGAGGGGACAGTTGTATTATTAAACCATAGCTACAGTAACCCATGCCTCGGAAATCTTAAAATTGAAATAATAATCATTAAATTTGAAACGAGATATTTAACTTGAAAATTTTAATATCGAACGTGAAACTTCTGGCATTTCTTCGAAGTTAAATAATAAACGTTAGAAGTTCAGTGGTCCATATTTCAAGTTCAATAGTTTAGACTTGGATTTCAACTTCAGTACTTGAGAATTGAGATACATTAGCAAAACACCTTTCCTTTCTCCTATAAATTAACAAAATGATCAATTGCTTGCCTATAAGAGATGAGATCCAATTGCCTGCCATTGGACAAGAATTTATATTAGTACTGAGTTAGATTGTATTAAATTTTTTTATAATCTTTTAATATATATATTTTACTAATAATATATAATTAAAATTTGATTATATTTAAATTATTATTCGATAATTATCGATTATTATTTGTAAAAAGATTTGAGTATTTGAAAAACATTATCTTGCACATGCACAGATGTCCCACATAATTAGGCAAGATGGCTTCTTTTCTTTCTCTCTCTGATTTATTAATAAGAGGATTTAAAAGTCAGTACGGTCGTTAGTTTGAACTGGATTTCAGTTTTATAGGTTCTACTAGTCTACTCATGGTAAACGTCCTACACTCTTGGAGGAGTTGACGTGGACAATGAACACTCATAATAATAATAATAATAATAATAATAATAATAATAATAATAGTAATATAAAAGGCTATAGACATTTTTTTTAGATAAATTTGATAGTCCTCTCATTAAGTAGTAGAGTTGGCAATTGATGTGCACGGATTAGGATTTGCAAATCTTGAATCTTTATTAGATAATTGAAATTGGACTTGATACAATATAACTATTGTGGTGTATCTTACAAATTTACTGACGGTTGTGGTAATATGAATAAGCACTTAAATAGACATGATCACATTGAAATTGAACTTGATACAATACAAATTCAAATGATTTGTAATATCAAATTATTATTTTAATATAAGTCAAGTAGATAAATCTAAATAATCTCAAAAAAAATAAAAATAAAAAGTTACGATTTGAGGTTTTGAATGACATAAAGTAGGGTGACTCATGCTGCAGGTTTACCTAAACATAAGCATCTCTTTATCTAATGGCCTCTAATATTGTGTCACCAACACATGACTTATATATTGAACTTTGTTATGACAATTACAACCAACCCAACCTTGTTAGGAAATTTAATGAGGATATGTATTGTGATTATGTGGATTTAATTTGAAAATATAAAGTCAAAAATCTTGGTTTCAAAGGGGCAACATCATCGAATCCATGTGACCCCTAAAACTCCAATTTCACCAGTTTCTCACGGCTTCTCTGTATAATTTGTGCCACATATATATATATATATATGATTTAATTAATGGGTCAAATCATGCATTGGAAAGAAAATAACATGAAATGAAACAAACCATATGCAAATGAGGGAAACAAATTAAAAATGGAAAATAAAAAATAAGAGTTCTCGTGATTGATGCACATGGCACGGGTCCTCTAAAGTCTAAAATGATGCATGATCCATTGAGAAGTGATAAAATCTTGGATAAATCAGGATAAAGGAAGATTTTGTGAATTTAGGGATTATTAAAGTAAAACCTTAAATAATCATTATATATATATATTAAAAGTTTTTATCCTCTCCTTCTCTTAGTTTTGTGGAGAATGCTCGGTACTAGAACATTTCCGAGGAATCTAAAAATCTAGATCATATCATATTACTTTTTATTCATTTACTGTTTGTCATCCTCAATTAGTATGACTTGATGGCATAATATTTTGAATTTGGTTGTTCAAGTCTTAAGTTCGAATTCAAGAGATGCGCTTCTTGTAAGGGCCTAGAGTAGCCGAGATTTTACCTACTCTACTTGATCTCGGATCGGGTGATTTGGCGGTGAGATTTCCAATAAAAAAAAAAGTCATCTAAATATTATCACTATTAGTTAAAATATACAATCATAATGAGTGATTGAGAAAATAACAATGCTCCTAGAGCATCCACATATTTCCTAAAAAGCTCCATGCATGTTATAATTAGAGATGACAATTTCCAAGTTTAAGTCTGAGTTTTACCTTTTCAAACTCAGATCTGGATCAATTTTCTCCATATCGGATTTGGGTGAAAAATCATATTTATAAAACTTAGATTCAAGTACCCGAATCTGAATTTCATACATGGAATTCATACATAAATTAAAAATCAAACACTTAAAAACTAAATACAAAAATTTGAAAAAAAAAAAATCATTTACGAGTCCAAATTTCATTAAATCCAAATTCGGTCCTGAAATATTAGCATTTCAAATTTTACATCCAAATCATAAATTATAGTATATGTAGGCCCAATGGCATACCCATAAATTTAATTTAGGAGGGGCTAAATTCAAGGATGTCCCTGAGTTGTCCTAAATTTTGAGGAATCATAGGCGAGTTCTTGAAACGAGGCTTGAAAGTGCCTACCAAAAATATCAAATATCAACTATACCCAAGAGGATGGGGTGAAATGGGTATATAAACAAATAATGCAGAATTAAAAATCCTTTCAATATTAAGCTACTTAGTTAGTAGCTTTATCGATTATGCTTAGAATTCAACTTCCACAATTAATATGTTCAACAATGAATAATAAATAAAATATTGATTTTACTTTAATTGTCCAAACTTGATTATCAATATTATTTTCAATAATGACAAGTTTAATATATGATATGGAAAAATAATATATAACTTGCAATAAATAAATGAGATAGTGATAGAGAAATTGACACCGAATTTATAGTAGTTAGGCAAACTCCTTGCCTACGTCCACTATTCCAAGACATATTTGAAAATTTCCACTATATAAAATGAATTCACACGTTATATCAAGATTTTTCCGGACTCACTCCCAAACCTTTAGAATTTTCTTCCAATACTTCCTAACCTCCAATGGGGTTTTCTTCTAAGGCACTCTAACCTTAAGCTTTAACGAGCTTCACATACCTTAGAGTTTTCAAAACCTCTCAAGATTTACAATTTTGGGTTTTTAAGGTTTCCTAAACCTTTATACAATGATGAAGGATTTGAAACACAAATGTTTCTTAAAAATAAGCACAAAGATTTTTCACAAAAGAGTATTATAAAGATTTTGTAAGTGTGAGAAATACTCAAATGTAATAAGCTCTCTAAAATGAATATGAAGATGAAAGAATGAGCTTTGCAATTTTGAGAGAGAATATTTTGAAGATGTTTATAAACTCTCAAAAATATTTTGACATGTTTAGAAGATGAACATATGTGCAAGAGGTGTGTTTGAAGTGAGAAAAATAGTCAATTTATAGATTTTTCACAAAACTAGCCGTTATAGTTAAAATTCAAGGAGATCAGTATATGAATCGGTATTCCAATCTCTGAGACCGGTATGGACACCAGTGTATAGTGTCTCAGTTCCATAAAATCTGTAAACTTCAGGTCTCACCGGTATGGGACCGGTATGCCGCTTCCAGTGTAGCAATCCTGATAGCAGTTAGTATTTTGGCATAACTTACTCTAGAAAATTCAAAATCAAGTTCCGTAAACTTCTACATAAAATATACACATAGAGCTATCATTTATAAAAAAAAATTCAGTCTCAAAGACCTTAAGATGAATTTTATGGAAGTTTTCTAAAGTGACATGTCTGTAGAAACGTTCGTCCTTGAACGTGTTATAGTGATATGGCTCTAGCATCTAGTCTAGATATCAGAATTGTGTTTCGCTCGATTCGTAACAACCTAGAGACATATGTCTATCTAACTGTATATTATTTGAAAATTAATTTATTAATTTTCTAATTTTTCTAAGCTATTTTTAGATATACTAGATGTATTGAAATTCATTTTGCTGCAAATAGTGTGCAAATGATTTTTTAATTATTCTAAGCCAGTCTAAATGCAAGTGATGCAAAATGTATGATTCCTAAGAGTTTTAAAATATTTGAATAAACTCACTTACAGTCAGTTTTAGCTCTTAATCATCATCTTTGATCTTCATCTTACTTAATTCTTACTTTAGCTTTTTCATCCTATTTTTAGTTTATCATCTTTGCTCTCTTGATCATTTTCTAGCTCATTTTGGCTTTTCATCAATGTTTTGGCTTCATACTCATCCTTTTGTTTCTTTGGCCTCATTGAACTTGATTTGCTAATATTTAGACATTTTGACACCATCGAAATCAAGTCTAAATTGATCATCTTTACCAAAATCTTCATGTCTTTGAACTTCTTATCTTTGAGCATTTTTACTTCATTGGCATCATCAAAATCATGGTACCAATAAGGCCCATATCCATAAAGAATAAAAAATATAAAATTCATTATACACATAAAATTTAAAACTTTATTTAGATTTGAGAGTCTACATATTGGGTAAAATTTTGGGACCCCTCTAACTGAATAGTTGGCCGATTGTTTTGAAGTCGTGACTAAAAAAATTAACAAAAGTAAAAATAAAAAATATTTTCACTTTTAAAATCTGATATTTTGAAGTTTTAAAATTTTAGAAATGCCTTTATGATAAATCAAATAATAATAATAATTTATTTACAAAACATAAATATATTTTCGACCATCCAAATTTTTTCATGTGCAGTTCTAATCATTTGGTCATTTAACGGATATCATCGCATCAAACGTATTTTATAATTCAAAACGATATTGGCTTGTTAAGGTCAAAAAATTTAATAAAGTTTGATTCGGTTCTCGAAAATTGTCCATGTGTAAGTATAGTTGGCTTTAGTTTAAAATGTGATGGATGTTGATGCATCATATGGTAATGATTTAAACATATTTGTTTATAGAATCACGCACTCATTATAATTTTGGACACTTACATAAATAGATCGTTGACATATGAGAGTGACAAATGACAATTAAAAAAATGAAAATTCTATATATATTGTGTGACTTTGTGGTAAATGACTCAGGACTTGGTTGTCATGTCCTGAGTTCTGTAAGGATTTGAGGTTAGAGCGGAAGCATTCATGTGACTGAAATTTAAAATTTTCTTCCAAAATCACTTTAAGGATTGTGGTTATGTTGTTGAAGATGTAAACAAATATACTATTAAATTAATCTTTATTAATTTTAACAAGCATGTAATAAATTTTATTTATCAACATAAATAAAACTCAACGATAAAGTAATCATACCTGAATGCATTTATCATTTTCCTGAACCTTCTTGAACTTCCTTCTTGAGTTTCTCATCGTAGCAGTGCTTCAAGCGTTGCACCTCTAATTGATACACCAAAACTCCTCCACAAACAAATAGCTCACACTTTGAGAATAGAAAACTCATTTTCTTTATTAAGATGTTGAAGTCTTAGATTAAAAATTCAAGAAACAAACTTTTCTCGAAATTAATCTTGGAACAATTTGGAACTATTCTAAGGGAGAGAGAAAGCCAACTGAATTCGGCCAAGGAGAACTTGATGCTCTTGGTCGAATTCTTGCTAATATTTATATGTAAGAGTTGTCTTTGTTATATCTCAATACAACAATGACACTCCAATATATTTCCAAATCAAATTAGGTCTCTTTAAGATTCAATTCCAAATAATAATTAAGAAACTTAACTAAATAAGAAATTTTATTAACTAAGACTTCCTTATTTAATCTATATTAGGACTCTAATTAATTTGGGTGTTATCCCACTAAATTGAAACCCAAAAGATTAAGTATAATTTTAACCCAATAATTAATTAACTATTAATTAAAAATTAGCTTACTTAATTTTAATTAATGATTAATCAAAATTACATTTAATTAAATTTAATTTATTTAATATGAATATCAAATATTTATTTAAACAATTAAATCTATTTTTATATTTCGAATTTATTAATCAAATTAATATTTTCGAAATATCTCGATTATCCTAATCCAATAAGGAAATCTTATTTTGAAAAATAATCATTTATTAACTTTTAATAAACATAATTGAATTTGTAACGTAGATGAAAATTTTATTTTTGCGTCCGTCCTAGGTTCATTATCGAGTAGCAGTTGGATAATATTAATTCTTTAATATTTCATCTCAATGATATCCCACAGACCAAGGGTAATCACCTAATAGCAAGTCATGACCCCTAGTGAATGAATGAAATGGGAAAACATATAAACATGTTAGAATACGCTTCGAGCATATCATCTTACTCCTTCCGATATTTATGTTTCTTTTCGAGTTTGAGTTCATGGTAATATCAAATCCTTTCTACTTGACACATCTTTAAACTTGATCTTGTGGATTTGATATCTCTAAGATATTAAGTGTTTTGGCCAAAGACCTGTATCCACAACTTTTAGTTTCCTTGAAACATCTCTATTTTTGATTATCAAAGCTTTCAGATCCCTTTGTTGGGGCAGATGTGGAACCCCTAGGGTCGGATCGGTGTCCCGCACAGTGGAAGTAGGTCTAACCCATGGATATATAGCATGGACATATTTTAAAATATTTTTATGTAAAACTACATTTTGTTTCAAGTCAGTAGAAAAAAAATGGGGACCAAAACGGAGTCCAAAAATTCCGGAACGGAGAAAATGAAGTTTCAGTAAGTATCAGTTTTGCGCGTCGCGACGTGGGAACTTGGGCGCCGCGACGCTCCAAAGTACGAGAGCAACTCCGAGAGCTGAACGTTTCGTCATCGCGACGCGAAAGGGTGAGCATCGTGACACTCCTAAGTCTGATGCTCGGTGTCACGATGTTGGGGGTCAGAGTTGCAACGCTACCCTAGGCAGTGAGCATTTTTCTACTTCAAACCATTACGAAACACTTCTAATTTTCTCCTAATACTTCAAATACACCTAAAATCTAATTTTAGCGTCATAACCACCATCAACACATGTTATACAACTAGCATACATGTATTCTAAATACTTATATGTATTTATTTCAATCAAAACATAAACCAATTTAGAATCCCACTATGAAATATCTCATGAACAATTGTAGTTCACCCAAAGGTAGTCAAGTGATTCTAGAATGGTAGCCATAGTTCTAGTCTTTAATCTAGAGTTTCAAACTCTTATTAATTGTTTCATGTCCAACATGAACATATTTGACCTAATTACAATGCCAAGTGTTTAGACTAATTACGCAGTATTTCCTTTCTACGTGTTTAGACTTGGAATGTGCTCTTGTCTCCTTATGCGCAATGGCTCTGCTATTATCACAGTATAGTGGGATCGAATCCTCAATACTAAGCACAATGTCAAGTTCTGTGATAAAATTTCTAATCCAAACAACTTCTTTAGTAGCTTTTGAAGTCGTTATAAATTCCGCCCCAGTGGTGGAATCAGCTGTTGATCCTTACTTTGAACATCGTCAACTAACCGCACCGCCATTGAGGGTAAATATGTATCCGGATGTAGACTTTCTATCATCTGGATCTCTCTGGAAGTCGGAGTCTATATAACCATTAACTTGTAGCTCATCTTCTCCATATATATCCTTAGTAGCCTTAAGATATTTCAAGATATATTTATGGATGTCCAATGATCATTACCCAGATCAGATTGATATCGGCTAGTCATATTGATGCCGAAACTGATGTCATGTCTTGTACATCAAATCATATATAATGCTTCCAATACAAGAAGAGTATAACAAGTAAGACATTCTTACTATTTCTTCCTTAGTCCGAGGTGCCATTTTCTTCGAAAGATGTATATTGTATTGGAAATGTACATTTACTGTCTTGCAATTGGTAAAATCGTACCTTTCTAAAATTTTATTTATGTACGTTGATTGCGACAACCCATAAGCTTCCTAACTATATCCCGGTATAGCCTTATACCCAGTATATAGGAAGCTTCACCATGTCTTTCATGGAGAAGTTCTTGCAAAGGTAGGCTTTCACACTTTGAATCAATCCTATATTATTTCCAATGATAAAGATGCTATCTACATATAAGACTAGGAAAACTATCATGCTCTTACTAACTTTCTTATAAACACATGGTTCTTTCTCATTTTTGATGAATCTAGATAATCTAATAATCTCATCAAAACGACGATTTCAGCTTTGGATGTCTGTTTAAGTCTATAAATAAATTTCTAGAGCTTACAAACTAAGTTTGAAGTCTCACTGGATACGAAACCCTCTGGTTGTTTCATATAGATATCATCTTCAAGTAATCCATTTAGGAAAGCGGTTTTCAAATTCATCTTCCATATCTCATAATCGTCATATGCAGCAAAAAAATCCTACTGGATTTTAGCATGGCTATTGGTGAAATTTTTTCCTCATAGTCAATCCTATGACGTTGAGTGTAACATTTTGCTACCAGTTGGGCCTTAAAGGATTCCATGTTTCCATCGGGCCCTCACTTCTTTTTGTAAACCCATTTACAACCAATAAGTTTAACTCTTTCAGAAAGTTCAAATAAGTCCCGGACTTGATTGGCATACATAGAATCCATCTCGAATTTCATGGCTTCCTGCCATTTTCCCGAATCGATATCCAATAACGCTTCTTTATACGTAGTCAGATATATTTTCTCTAAGAGGAGAACATCAAGGGTCATATTAGATGTTAAACATAATCTCTCAGGATGCCTTGATATTCAATTCGACTTACGTAGAACATGTGTTGTAGATCTTTCACCTAGTTGGATCTCTGGTTCCATCTCAGGTTTCTTATTGTTGGGATCAAACTCATCAATTTCAATCTTTCTACAATTCCCGCTTTCTTTAAAAAATTTCTTTTCAATAAAAGTGGCAAAACAAATAATAAATAAATTTCGTTGCTCAGAATCGTAGAATTGATATCCCATGAAATTATCAGGATATCCAACGAACCTACATTTATACCCCATGGGTGCTAGTTTATCCCGCTGTCAAACTCTAACATATGCAGGACAACCATAGATCTTTAAGTATCTAAGACTTGGATTTCTACCAAATCATATCTGATAGACGGTCGTAGAAACAGCTTTCGATGGAACCATGTGGGCAGCAGTAAGTAAAGCGTAACCCGAAAGGTAATAAGAAAGATCTGTATAACTCATCATTGATCGTACCATATCCAATAAAGTATGATTTCTTCGCTCAGACACACCATTGTGTTGAGGTGATCCTGATAGGCTATAATGGGCAAGAATTTCATTCTCCCTTAAATAATTTATGAATTATTCACTCATGTATTTACTGCCTCGATCTGATCCAAGGCATTTGATAAATTTACTGGTTTATTTTTCTACTTCGTTTCGGAATATTTTGAACTTGTCAAATGTTTCTGACTTATGTCTCATCAAATAGACATATCCATCTCTAGACTTATCATCTGTGAAAGTCACAAAGTATGTTGAACTATCATGAGCAGCATGATATAATGGACAACACACATCGCTGTGTATTAGCTCTAATAAATATCCAACACGGTGTCCAACACCAATAAATTGGGCCTTTGTCATATTTCCTTGGATACATGACTCAAAAATCGGATAAGGATTTAAGGTAAGAGATTTAATCAAATTCGTATTAGGATTCTTGTGGTGATTGATTTTTAATCCAATTAAATTCTATTTTGGATTTAACTTTCATAAAGGAATTTTAAGTTCGAAAACTAGAAACAACTCAATTTCTATTAGATTTTTTTAAAAAAAATAAATTTTAATGAAAAAATTCTAACTTTACTCAAAATTGAATTCAGTAAATTTTTGCAAAATTTTGTAATTTCAAAAATTATAATTTGACCCTTGAACATTTGGGTATTTAAATTAAAGCCACAAAACTTTCAGAGTTTTTAAATTGGTCACTGCATCAGTGTGTTGCGAAACTCTGGTACATGCATTGCGACTCAACTCGCGTGTCGCGACGCACATCCCAACGCATCGTGACACGGAACTAGCTTCCTGATTTTCCACGTTTTGTTCGCGAGATTGTTTCGAGCAGTAGACGACCTTACCGAATTTTGATTGGGTTGAAATTTTACAGAGTCGTTAGTCCATATGTCTAGTATCTCCTAAAAAATATTCATCCCAAAATAACTATTTTATCGACATCAAATAATAACTTAACCGAACAATACTCAATAGGATCCCAAATATATGTTTTAATTTGTTTTCATCAAACCGGCATAACCTCAAACCTCTCATACCAATGTAAGTATTTAGGGTTAGCGCAGAAGCATCCATATGACTGGAATTTAAAATTTTATTCCAAAACCGCTTTAAGGATCTTAGTTATTTCATTATAGATGTAAACAAATATATTATTAAATTATTCTCTATTAATTTTAACATGCATGCAATAAATTTTATTTATCAACATAAATAAAACCCAATGATAAAGGTAATCATAACTGAATGCATTTATCATTTTCCTGAGCCTTCTTGAACTTATTTCTTGAGTTTCTCATGATAGCAGTGCACCAAGCGTTGCACCTATAGTTGGCACACTAGAATTCCTCTACGAAAAAATTGGTCACACTTTGAGAACAACGAAACTCATTTTTTTTCTAGGATCTTGAAGTCTTAGATTAAATATCCAAGAAGCAAATTTTTCCGAAATTAATCTTGGAATAACTTGGAACTACTCCAAGGGAGAGGGAAAGCCTACAGAAAATCGGCCAAGGAGGAACTTGATGCTCTTGGCCGAATTCTTTCTTATATTTCTAGGCAAGGATTGCCTTTGTTATATTTCAATATAATAAGGACACTCTAAGATCTTTCCAAATCAAATTAGGTCTATTTAAGATTCATTCCCAAACAATAATAAGGAAACTTAACTAAATAAGAATTCTCTATTTAATTATACTTTTTTTTTATTTAATCTATATTAGGATTCTAATTAATTTGGATGCTAGCCCATAAAATTAGAACCCAATAGATTAAATATTATTTTGACCAAATAATTAATTAACTATTAATTAATTTTAACTTACTTAATTTTAATTAACGATTAATCAAAATTACTTTAATTAAATTTAAATTATTTAATATAAATATCAAATATTTATTTAAACAATTAAATCAAATTTTATATTTCGAGTTTATTAATCAAATTAATATTTCGGCAATATCCTGATATTAGGAAATCTTATTTTGCCAAAATAATCATTTATTACCTTTTAATAAACATTCTTGAATTTGTAATGTAGTTGAGAATTATATTTGTACGACCGTCCTAGGTTCATTATCGAGTAGCGGTGGGATAATGTTAACTCTTTAATATTTCTTCTCCATGATACCTTACAGACCATGGGTAATCGCTAGCAGCAAGCCAAGACCCTTAGTTGATGAATGAAGTGGGAAAACATATGAACATGTTAGAATACACTTCGAGCATGTCATCGCACTCCTTCCGATATTTATGTTTCTTATCAAGTCTGGGATCCTGATTAGGTCAAATCCTTTCTACTCGACACATCTTTAAACTCGACCTTGTGGATTTGATATTTCTAAGATATCGACTGCTTTGGCCAAAGATTTATATCCATACACTACAAGAAAAAAGGCCTTTACTGACACTAAGGTTAGTGACACTAGGCTAAAAGTGTCAGAAACGACGTGTAAATGGGCCTATTTCCGTGTTTTTCACTTAAATATCAATAATTACTGACACTATGGTATCAGCGATTTTAGTGTCAGTAATTACTATTACAATAGTATCAGTAAGAAATAAAAAAAAAAAAAAAAAACGCGTAGTCGTCTGGAGTCGAACCAACACCTCGCGGAAGTGACGTTTTTCGCATATATTACTGACACTAGAGTATCAGTAAATTTAGTGTCAGTAATTAATGATACCTTAGTATCAGTAAAAAAATTAAAAAAAAAAATATTTCCTTAAGTCTGCTGGGACTCGAAATTGTAACCATTGATATAAATTTTTTTTTTTATTGTAAGGCTTTACCACTGGGCCAAATCGTGACTTTTGTTCCTTAAACCGTGGTTTATAAAAATATATATGTATTTGTCGGGTCAAAACCTAAACCATAGTTACCAAATCAATCTTAGTAATTTAGGGTTCCTCTCATTCCCACCTTTTTTTTTTTTTCATCGCGCAGCCTTTGTTTCCCCTTTCTTTACTCTCAAATATAAATCTCTCATTTGTAATTTCTAAAATCTAAACAAAATCCAGTACATCCTATCAATTATCAACGGAAAGGTACACAAAATCCTTCACTTCTTCGAAAATCTCTTTGCCCCCTCATTTTCTTCGTTAACTCTCCATCAATTTAACTCATACACATTTTTTTTTCCAATTTCGTTCATGAAACCCTAACTTTCAGATTGCCCAAAATCAATGAACCTCTCAGCACTTCTTCTTCATCAAAAATCGGTCTTCTTCGTTGTACAGGTAATTAATTTTTTTCTCTGCCTTTATTCTCTTTTCGTTTCTCTGGGATTTCTGGGTTTTTTGGTTTCTGCTGAAGCAAAAAGCAGAAACCCAGGTGAGAAGTATTTTTACTACCGTTAGTATCAGTTGAGTTTGTTGATCCATTTTGCGTACATTCTCTCTTAGGAAAACATTCGTTAGCACAGAAGATGCGGTTGCCCAAAAGGTAATTATAAAAGTTTGAACTGAATTTTAGTATTTCTTGTTACTTGCTTTCTTTTTGTTATTTTTCTTGTTGCATTTCCTTCAGATAGTTATTCAGAGAGATAGTCCTAGAGGAGTTCATTTTCGGCGTGCAGGCCCACGGGAGAAGGTAACTTTTCTCAGCCACCAATGTATGCTTATTTTTACTCTTCGAGACACCTATATATGTGCTGTTGGAAAGGAATCACAGAAAGCTGATTGGAAGTATGTCTAATGCTAGGTGTATTTCAAGTCGGATGAGGTTCGTGCTTGCATAGTGACTTGTGGTGGTTTATGCCCAGGGATTAATACAGTCATTCGGGAGATAGTCTGCGGCTTGAATTATATGTATGGGGTCGATGATATACTTGGAATTGAGGTGAGATCATTCTCTATTTAAATTTATAAACTTAAGATCTCTTGATTGTTTTTCAATACAAAATTTTCTTTGTAAACCTCGTGTCCAGACTGCAGTAATTTTTTTCTTTTAGGCTGAATGCATCCTCATTACACTTTTTTAATTGAATTGTTCAGAACTGAAATTTGGTGATGCTGAGCGATAGAAAAAGAGGTAGAATTGGGATTTAATTATATATATATATATATATATAATAACTTTTCAATGAGGGATCTCTTAACTTATTAAGTCAAAGGACTAATGTAAACCATATGACATAAAAAACACAGTTGTAAACCATGTGCTTTATGTTTAGGTACTCTAATGGTTGTTGTAAACTTGGGGGGGGGGGGGGTGGGGGGGGGGGGGGGGGGTGGGTCGGTCCATTTTGGTGGTTCCATGGAGAATAGTTATTTTTGACAGAAAACAGAGATTATAGTTATATTCTATTTAATATTTACTTATTAACTGTGGAAAAGAATTTTGATGTACAGTAATTGGTGCTAGTGGCACTATAATTTTCACTTTCTGCCCTCTGTGCTGTAGCATGAAACTCCTGATGCTATGGCTATAAATTGTCTTCATAGTTTGGTAATTTTGATAATGTAACTGGATGATTTGATTTTTGAAAAAAAGGAAAAGATATTGAGAAGGAAATCGAGCAAAAAAAAAAATATTTTGTTTGAATTAATTTCCTGATATTATAAGTTAGTCTTTGTGAATATCTTTCTTATGTGAATCCATTGGTTCATGAAACTATGGCTGTAAAAAGTGTGCTGTCTTGTTTTCATTGGGAGGAGAGTTAGGAATGAGATAGAAGAGAGTGAATCAAGCATCTGGTTTTCAGACTTGTGCATGTACATAATTTCTTCTAGGATTTGTTTTTGTGATTCTTTCTCTCTCTTAAAATTTTACCTCCCATATTGAAAAAAAAAAAAAATTTACCTCCCATAGCCCTGTTGGAATTCCAGGGAGGATATAGAGGCTTTTATTCTAGAAACACCTTAACATTGAGCCCCAAAGTTGTAAACGATATCCATAAACGTGGTGGTACCATTCTCCGCACTTCACGAGGAGGTCATGACACCAACAAGATAGTTGACAATATTGAAGACAGGGGAATAAATCAGGTAATCTCTGTATATACTTTTCAGTACTATCGAGATGCTTGGTTGATGATATTCTACTAATGTGGAAAAAGAAAAATAGAAAGAAGAAAAATTATGCTCTCTGTGGGTTTTAGGTCTACATAATTGGGGGCGATGGTACTCAGAAAGGAGCAGCTTCAATTTACAAGGTAACTAATTCTTATCACATTTCCATATATATATAAAAAAAAGTCTTCTCCCACGTGTTATGATAATTCAATTGTGTCAAATAGGCTTCACTATTGTGATGTAATAACGTTCACATGCTTATATATTTATATTGTTATGGTGTACACATTTTGTTAAGGAAGTTGAGAAGCGTGGTCTTCAAGTGGCAGTTGCTGGCATACCCAAGACTATTGATAACGATATTGCTGTAAGTTTACGACTGTACTCTGCAATGATGGTAAACGTAAAGTATCTTCTAACTTTCCCAAGGCAAAATCTTCAAGTGGCGCTTGCTTAGAGCTTGAACGTTCCCCGAGCATACTTGGAAAAAGAAAGGTTAATACATTTGGCGTCTTTTTTAATATCTTCATATATATGTATTATTAAATACTAATAATGAATTAATCCTACAGGTTCAGTTAGTGTGGGGTAAAACTTCACCAAAGTCTGTGAAGAGCAAAATATTGGAGGATCCTATTAAAGTTGGTGTGCCAAATGATGATAAAAAAGAACAAAACATTGAAGCAACTTCAAGAATAACTCCAACGAAACCTAAATTGACTCCAAGAAGATCTCCGAGGTTAACTCTTATACGATGAGATGGATAAAACTGAAACTGCCAAACCAGTTCAGTGTGACTTGGGTATCTGTGAAGGTACAAAGTTATGATATATATATATATATTTTTGTGATATGCAACAATGAGAATATTTAGAATATGTCTAAATGAACTAATATTGATATGATAATTCTTTTTTATAGTGTCCAATGCAGCCTGGAAGTTTTGAATGCGGTTATTTGTGATGAATACATGCAGCAAATTGTAACAAATGTGAACATTCTAAAAGACAATGTAAGTTAACAATAGTTAAGTTTTATCACTAGTCAATTAAGATATCTTACTGTTTAAAATTCTAACTTATAAATATTTTAAAGTTCAAGGGGATTAATGAGTACACTCTGGAAGATATAACGCAACTCCGTGATGATTGGGCAATATATGTTGCACATATAATCACACAGTATAATGAAGAGGTAAATACAAGGACATGTTTTACAGAGGTGATTATTACTTCCTATTTTTTCACTTTAATTCATGACATATTGGGAAATCTTCTATTCTTGCAGAATACAAATGACAAGGACAACATAGCTATTGTTCGTTGAGTTAATGAAGTAGTATGGTATTTCTCTTTTCTGTAAATTAATACATTCTTGTTTCTACTTTTAGCTTAGAATTTTTTCCCCAGATTTTTTATTTCAGTGAAAGCAATATGAATCATATCTTTTATTTCAGTTTTATGCCCTGATGGGTTTAATTTGGTGGGTTAATTTGTTTTATTTGTGAGTTTTGCTAGTGGGTAAGATTGCTTTGAGACTTGAAAGTTAAAACAATCATGATGTAAAATATTCTATTAACAGTGTCTCGATGTTCTCTATGTCAGACATGAACTTGGAGATAGTTTTTTACCTGATGAAGTTTTGCCATGTTCTGATTGATACTTGTTGAAACCTTTGGGGGATATGGCACCTGTCATCTGATGTGCTTTGAGGTGCAGCATGAATGCTATGGAAGCAGTATTTGATATATTGAGATCTAACATGTTTATCTCATCTATTTTTATGGCAATTACCTGGAATGTTGCATTCTAGTACATTTTGAGCTTTGAACTTTTAGTTTCCAGGAATTCCATAATGAACAACTATCTTGTCATCTTGATTTGCTTCCTGCATTTGGAAACAGTATTAGATCATGTCATCTGATAAACTTCATCTGGTTCATGAGATCCTTTTATTTCAGTTTTATGTCCGTCTATATATATATATGTGTGTGTGTGTGTGTGTGTTATTGATTTGTTTGTTTTGGTGATTATGTAGCGGTATGAAAGATACAACTTGTTATTATGGATGCCATTTGGTTTTTTATATGCATGCTCTTAGGTTGTTGGTATGGTTATTGTCAATAAGTGCTTTATGTGACAAAAATTAGATTAGGGTTATATTTTGTATTTTTATTTGGATGTATTTAATGTTTTTATTTATGAAGATATCGATTTTTTTTGGAAGTCCATCTAATTCTTAACATTTGGTTTATAATTTCAGATTTTGTGCCAGATATCATTTTGTTGGGGGATTGTTGCAGGCTTCTCAACAAGTATCATGAATTTTGGTGGGGGCATGACATTTTGATGGGACTTTAAGAGTAGTTTTTGAAATATATATATGTTAATTTAAAGATTGTCTATGGAGTTTTTGTATTCATCATGTGATACTGTTGAATTGATTAATACGATTAATCTATTATATTGCGAATTTTATATAAATGTAATTTTTTAGTTTTTTATTTCATTGAGTTGGTATATATATATATATATATATATATATATATATATATATATATATATATATATATTTTATGATTAATTTAATTACAAAAAATAAGAAATATAATTGTGAAATAATACGATTTTTAAATTTTAAAAGATATTGACGGATATTGATACTATAGTAACAATAATTACTGACACTAAAAATCAAATATATGCGATATACTGATACTGCAGTAACAAAATTTACTGACACTATAGTATCACTACATACTGATGATATAGTGTCAATAATTTACTGACACTAAAATAGTGTGAGAGATTACTGATACCATAGTGTCAATAATTTTCTGATACTACAGTATTAACGTTTACTGACACTAAGAATCACTGACACTAGAAACTAGTGTCAGTGATTTCTGGCTGCGGCAACACTGACACATTTATATAGTGTCAGTAAAACCCTTTACTGACACTAATTTAGTATCAGTAAAAGCCTTTTTTCTTGTAGTGATAACTTTGAGTTTCATTGAAACATCTCTAACTTTCATTATCAAAGCTATCAAATACCTTCTTGAAGCGTACGTGACTTCGTGCGTTAATCTCTTAAGGCCATCTAGCATTTATCCAAATGACGTGGATAGTCGAATGATGATATACTAGTGAACCAAAAATACTATTACACAAGTCAACATGTGATCTCAGGTCAGAGGATATAAGACACTAATGTATTATTACGAAGATCAATGACCTTAGATAATATTATCATATGATCTTAAGCTTATATGGTCGTGTTCGATATTTCATTCTATTCATAAAAGTATATTTTTGTTTGTGTTCTTATGATATGAGACTCAGCATCCATTCTATTAACATCATATGTCAATCTCGACGACACACAACAATATTGGTCGAGTGATATATTATTGCCCTATATACACATCTTACAAAAAATTTAATTTGAGACATATATAAATATTTTTGACTCTCATAATCACAAAAATATTTTAGATTAACGATATCCATATGGAGTAATGTTTCGGGAAATACACATAAAATATGGATGTAATGATGTGCTGAAAACAAGTGCCTCTTATTAATAAATTATAAACTGTATTACAAAATATTTTGCCTTAAACTATAACTGGTTTAGGGCATATACTTTAACAAGTTCGAGTCCAATGGTGCATTTCTTTGTAAAAATCTGGGACAGCCGGAAGTTTTATCTGCTTCGCTTAAGCTGAGGTCATGTGATTTGGTGGCGAGGTTTCCAACGTTTCCAAAAAAATATCTATATAAATTGCTAATATTTTCTGAAAAGGATATATGAACTGTCTTCGAAAAATGGTACTCTAAAAGATCAATTAGCCAAAATAATTTTAAGAAAATATATTGAAATTTTCTTGTAAGTAGATGTTATTCAGCGCGAAATTAAGATTTTGGTTTGAAGAAGAAAAATAAAGAAAAAAAAAAACTTAAGAAGATAATAAAATATTATCGGTTTATTGTGCAATTTATATTATTTAGGATAAATTTCATTATGACCAATATGTTTCTGAAAGTTCCAAATTTAACATCTAGTATATAAATATTACATTTCAAAACACATTTATCACTTGAAATAGTAATCGGTCTGGACGAATTGGAATTTGTCAAATCCCAAAATCCTGACCTATTTATGAATTCAGTCATGTGTTTCTCTCTACACGTGCAAAGCACATGGTGTTTGAGAGTGGCTTTTGCTCAAAGGAATAAGTTATTTTAATGTAAGGTCAAGTTCGGCTGTCATGCTCATAATTTGTAGGGCCATTTTTACATCCCCAACCAACCCAACCTCTTAAGCCAAAAAAATATTAAAATATATAAATATAAAAAAGTAACCAAGTGGCTACGTACAATCATATATGGCCTTTTTGTTTATGTATGAAACTATTAAATATTCGCTGTTGCATAAACGTTTTCTTAAACTATTAAATGACCACACCCTTTATTGAAATTTTTGACCAGGATTCGATCGAATATGGATTGAAACTTAAACCCTATTCAATGAACAGTTAAATAATTTGAAGGAAAAAAAAAATAAGAAAAAAGATAAATTAGGTCGGTACGTTTCCCATTCGAAGCTTGTGTGTTACTGTTAAAAGAACTTTTAGGAATCAAAAACGCTTTTGCTAATATAGTTTCAAATGAAAATCTTTTAAGTGTTCTAATGAAAAAAGAACAAATGGTATTGTTGTATGCCACAAGTCAGGTTGAAGTAAAAAATATATAAATTTTATTGAATTTAATGAAATAAGAATTTCGGATGACGTAGAATAGTATTAAAAGACCTATATAATTGACCTAATTAAAAAAAAAAAAAAGACAAAAGCATAAATTTATGGCTAGGGTTTCATGTATTTCTCTTACGTAAATAAATGCTTGTATTGCATACGACGTGTTAGAAAGAAACATTAAAACGTAGCATGTTTAGGCAAAACCATCATGTTTTTAATTTCTGTCACTAAGAAAAAAAAATGAAGATCCTCAAGATTTGAGATTCATGAGACAGTCCACACAGACTGTTTAAAGTTGTTGATGGTGTTTTTCAGGCACTATGTTATTTAAGCAGCAAGACAGGGGTAAAAAAGGTAATTCACTTCTCAGTCAAGATTATTAATGCCGACCCGACCACTAAAGAGTCAACAGTAAAGGGCTGGGAACTTTACGGTTAGTGACCGAGCACTTGAGTTCAAAATGACTGGGCAATTATCAGGTCGACAGCAGCATTCTCAGTACAAAAGACTATTATGACCGACCACATGAAGACCGACCTCGTGAAAACCGAGCATAGGGCAAGACATGTTCGGGAAGATAAGGCATTCTATCCATACAAGATAAGATAATAAGTTATCATATTTTCATAAAAAGAACTGATGAGTCAGTATCCTAAAAGGATAAAAGAAGTGAAGGTAGTTTTAAAAGTATGAATCCTGATAGGAAAATGAAACCATCTCCAACTGGGAATTCTTGTACAAATAGGAATCTGATTTCTTCACCATTATAAATAGGAGGGTAGAGTGAGTGTAGAGGGGAGGAAGATCATGATCAGAATCATTACCATCAGACCTGTAAAAAACCAGAAGCAGAGCCGAGAAGCGTGTTTGAGTAATAAAAGTATCATCATTTTTGTGCCCGTGGACATAGGTCGGACCAAGATCCGCCGAACCACGTTAAATCTCCTTGTCGATTGTCGTATTATTTGTCTTTTGTTAAGTTTGATTTTGGTCCCCCATAACCAAACAAATTCACTATTGAGGGAGGATTGTCTCGGGAGTAATATTCTCATATTGGCCTGAGACCAAAATCAGCTGTCAACAAAAGTTATGGCATCAAATCTATAGAAAATTTATTTTTTAAATACAAAATATGATTTTTATAATTTATTTTTCCTTTATTAATAGAAACCTCATTATAAAAATTCGTTTATGCCCTAAGATATTCTGACGACAAAGTGATTGGCCAGCGCAAGATCCATTAAGTTGATGATCATCATTCATCTTGCATGGAGATCCATTGAGGACCAATGAAAATGAGCCGAAGGCAATTGATGATAACTCATTCTCCAATATTGCCATGAAACAAGGAATTCATATCTAACAATTAATGTGAATGTGGTGAGAAATAATTGAATGGCAGTTGCCTGTATCATATTTTAGTGTGGCTTTTTTCAGTCATCTCATGTGACCAGCCATTTTCATGGTCCACTTTTTTGTTTAGTGGTTGGCACTCAGACACCCAACAAACTTGGCCTAATCTTGTAAGCAATGCCTCGATCGATCGAGGTCATTTCTTTTTTTACTATTTTTTTCTATATAATTCAGAGTTTCGGGCTTGAAAATTATGTAAATGTGAGTCTTGTTTCACCTTCCATATTCTCGAGAAAATCTACAATACAACAGAGGTATCATATCATCCATGCAACAATCCAAATAATATATTATCACGAGTGTTAAAATATTAAAAAAATAATTAAAAATATGAGTATTAAATCACACATATCATTTATTTATTTATTGGTGATATTACGTCACTCATGCCTCCGTTGCACCAAAGAACGAGACAAGGGCTAGTCCCTCATCGCCCATCAATTTGGCCATAGCTGGTTTTTCATAATATCTTAGTTTAATCAAAAGAGAACCTTTTTGATTTTAAGACTTCATGATTATTTTTCATTTTTTTAAACTCAAATAAGACAAAAGCAATGAATCTAAACATTGGGCATCCAATTAATCTAGGGCTCATAAGGAGTGATGAGGATTGAGTGGCCTTGCTGAGTGGAAGTGCCAAACTTGGCAGCGACGTGGTCCATTTACCAATTATTAAAATCCAAGGCATATATTATTCAAAGATATGTATGTACTTATATATACATGTTTGATAAAATGGGACCATTTAATTTATATTTTCCATTTTTATAATAATTTCATTTTCATTTCATCATTCCACTATATATCCATCAGATGTTCCAACTTGTTCACGCTGGTCTCAGCCCTAGATTTGGTTTTGGTTGCCATGATTATCATATCTATCAAAGCTGCTGCTGCAATATTTTGCAGGTACAATTCACATGATTTTGTTGGAATCACTACAAGAAAATAAAAAAAATTCGACAACATGTTATGTGTACGTCTAAACTTCGATGTAGCTAAAGATTAAATCTACATAAGCTCGGTGGTAAATAATTAAATTTGTTGATGATGTTTTCTAGGCACTACGTTATTCAAGCAGCATGACAGGGGTAAGAAAGGTAATTCACTTCTCAGTCAAGATTATTAATGCCAACCCGACCACTAAAGAGTCAACAGTAAGAGGCCGGGAACTTTACGGTTAGTGACCGAGCACTTGAGTTCAAGATGACCGGGCAATTATCAGGTCGACAGCAGCATTCTCAGTACAAAAGACTATTATGACCGACCACATGAAGACCGAGCATAGGGCAAGACATGTTCGGGAAAATAAGGCATTCTATCCATACAAGATAAGATAATAAGTTATCCTACTTTCATGAGGTAAACTAGTAAGTCAATGTCCTAGTATGATAAAGAAAGTAAAGGTAGTTTTGATTAGGAATCCTTATGGGAAAAGGGAATAGTTTTGACTAGGAATCCTTATGGGAAAAGGGAATAGTTTCAACTAGGAAATTCTTATAGGAGAAGAAATATGATTTCTACACTATTATAAATAGGAGGGTAGAGTGAGTGTAAATGGGGGGAATATCAGGATCAGAATCACCAAGCTCTGACTTGTAAAACACAAAGAAGCAGAGCTGAGAAGCGTGTTTGAGTAATAAAAAGTATCATCCTTTTTGTGCCCGTGGACGTAGGTCGGACCAAGATCCGCCGAACCACGTTAACTCTCCTTGACGATTGGCGTATTTATCTGTCTTTTGCTAAGTTTGCTTTTGGTCCCCCATAACCAAACAAATTCACTATTGAGAGAGGATTGTCTCGGGAGTAATATTCTCATATTGCCCCTGAGACCAAAATCCACTACAAGAATTATGGCTTTTAGCGTCCAAATATTTAGCGTCGAAACATTATGCGACGCTAATAGTTAGTTTTAGCGTCGAATATTACTTTCGACGCTATATGTCATATTTTTAGCGACGGAATAAAACTTCGACGCATAATATTAATGTTTTGGCGTCGCAACTATATTTCGACGGTAAAAACAGAACTTTAGCGTCGAAAAATATTCGACGCTGAATAATTATATTATTGCAATAATTTTTGGTGACAGATATTACACTTTTAGCGTCGAAACACGGAGTCGACGCCAAAAATATAATTTTAGCGTCGAAAATATATCGTCGCTAAAGGTGTATGAAGTTTCCACCGGCAAATCCTTGACTCTTTCGCGTCTAAATTAAATTCGACGCTAAAAACGGCAACAATTAGAGTCGAATGTGAATAATCGACGCCAAAAATAATACTTTTAGCGTCGAAAATATTTTCGACGCTAAAGAGTTATGAAGCTTCCACCGACATGTCCTTGATTCTTTCGCGTCTAAATTTAATTCGACGCTATCTTTTTAATATTTAGCGTCGACAAAACGGTTTCGACGCTAAAAACGTATACAATTAGCGTCGATTTTGAATATTCGACGCCAAAAATAATACTTTTAGCGTCGAACAAATATTCGACGCTAAAGAGTTATGAAGCTTCCACCGACAGATCCTTGATTCTTTCGCGTCTAAATTAAATCCGACGCTAATTTTTTATATTTAGCGTCGAAAAAACGGTTTCGACGCTAAAAATGGAACATGTAGCGTCGAAAAACCGTTTCGACGCTAAAAACGGCAACAATTAGCGTCGAATACTAAATTCGACGCTAAAGATAGATTAAAATACAGAAGGTCACCCCCCCTTCTCCCCCTCTGTTTTTTCTCTCATTCCCTTCATAAAAATCCTCTGAAATCTGAGAATTTCTCCTCTACAGCCTCACATCTCTCCTAAAAATTTTCAATAAAATTGTAATCAATTTCCGAAAAGGTAAATCTTCTTTCATATTTCTTTATTATTTTCAATTTTTATGATTATATATGTTGTTTATATGCTGTTTATATGCTGTTTGTTAGTGATTTATGATTCATATATGTAGAGTAAGTATATTAATTAACAAAATAGAATTTTTCTGTAAACTATTTAATTAATTTATCAACCAAATATATATATATATATATATATATATATATATATATATATATATGCTTAAATTAAGTATTACTGAATTAGTAATGTTGATTACTGTAAAATGATATCTATTAATTATATTATTATATTTAGGTATTCTGCTGAAATGGATAGAAATTGGATGAGCTCTCTGGATAGATTGAGTGTTGAATATCGTAATGGAGTGTCTGAGTTTATGGAAGTCGCAAAGCAACACATTGATGCAGAAGGTCGTGTTCGTTGTCCATGTGCAAATTGTTTGAATAGGAAAAGGAAGCGGTTAGATGAAGTTCATAATCATTTATACATGCCAGGAATATCAGCCACTTACCGTACGTGGATTTATCACGGTGAGCAGTATCATTCTCAGTCACGGTTTTTTGATGTCGGCGAAGGGAGCAGTAGTTACAATCAACCTGCAAACGATGATATCGTCGATATTTTGCATGACTTACAAGGTCCACAACTTGGTCATAGTGTTAGTGGCGACATGCCAGTGTTAAGTGGAAATGATCAAAATTTATTTAGTGAACTACTTGATGAGGCAAAAAAAATTCCATTCGAAGGTGCTGGAATGTCGATCTTGAATTTCGTTGTGAAATTATTACACATTAAAGTGATCAACAGAATGACCAACAAAATTATCGATATGATGTTAGAGTTACTGGCCCAAATGTTACCGGTTGGAAGCGAATTGCCTAAGTCGTACTACGAGGCAAAGAAAATGTTGCGTGATCTGGGAATGGGGTATGAATCCATTCATGCTTGTAAGTTTGATTGTGTATTATTTCGTGCCGAGTATGAATCACTTGAACATTGTCCGATATATGGTGAAAGTCGGTACAAAGTCCGTGGTATGGGGTGAAGGGGTTATTTAGGGGGTGAGTCCGGTAACGCAGCGGAAGCGGTGAAAATCCGATTTTCAGATTTCAAAACTTTTTCTCGGATTAATTAAATAAACATATTTATTTAATATTCCAATAATCAAATTATGAAAAATAAATTCAATAAAACAATTTTAAGTGAATTTACCGAAATACCCTTGCTTTGTATTTTTGTCCGTTTTAGTCCGAAATTGATCCAATCAATTTTGAATGATTCTAAATCATTTCTAAGATGAACTTATGATGTTCAAAACATCAAAACAAACCAAAGCAAGCAAAATCCCCAATTTCCCTTCAAATTGCCGAGAGCACCATTTGGTGCCAACATTGACCATTGGTCATTTCATGCTTCAAAACTCATCCAAATGAAATCCAATCAACATGAAACTTTGCATGAATCATATACACCCCAAATGCTCAACATATATGAAAACCCCCAAATTTGGAATAGGTTAAAAACCCTAATTTTACAATTTCCACAAATTGGGTAAATTAGGCCATTTACATTAAATCAAATGTTTCAATCATCAATCTTTCATCTAATTCAAGTCTCAACACACAATGAAACAACTCAAGATAAAATCTAGGTTATTTAAGAGTGGGTCAACAACTCTAGAATAGCAACATGGTTTCATAAACCTTAAAAGAATACATATAACTACACACTAGTTACATTCTTTCTTCACCATACATGCTCACACTTCATTCAACTTCCATCAACAAAAACACAAAGAAATAAAGAAAGAAATTATCTAAGAACACATATGTTGAAGCCTAGAACCTAAGGAACATATTCCTCTCTAATAGTAAGTTTGAAAAACTTACTAAATTCCAAGCTTTTTCTTTGATAAGTCTTTCTTCTCTCAAGCTTTCAAGGTTTCTTCAATGGAGTTTGTTTATAAGTGTATTAGGTTAAGTGTTAAATGAAATGAAAAACAATTATATGTGTAACAATTACACCTTGGCCGAAAATGCAAGACCAAATGCAAGAAATTGTAATTTCAATTTCATTTCAATAATCATAATGTCAACTTGCATAAATATCTTATAAACTACTTTATTAGATATTTATCTTGGTCCACAATGCAACTAATGTCATTTACTTTAATTATCCTAACATAAGATATTTATATTTTAATTAATTTAATCATTTAACAATTAAATAATTAATTAATTAATCAAATACAAATATATTAAATATATGTACAATATTTACATTAAATATTAAAAACATATATTCATTTAGGAAATAAGTCAAATAACTAATTTTGACTATTAATTAATGTGTATTTAAATTAATCAAGTATTAAATGTAAATACACAATAATTAAGTAAATGACTATCTAGTCTCTTTAGCATGTAACTTGCGTTTAACCATTAAACGACTTTATAAATAATCAATATTATTTATTAATGTTGCTCTAGTGCTCTACGAGTATGTTTCATTATTGAGACTCTCTAGGTTCAGGTATATCCGTCACGAAATCAAATTTCATGTCCATAATCTATCCACCCGTAGATTATGACGATCACGGATAATCTCGCTAAACCATACAGGTCGAGGTCATGGCAAATGTATAATTCCTCCGTCACAGGTATCCGGATAAATCCCAGAGATATAGATGTAAACGTCAAATCTCTATCGGGATTATCCAGTCGACTATTCTATTAGCAATCTCAAAAAGAATGTTTAGAACTAGCTTCTAAACTTACCACGGGCCCATGGTTTTATCTGATTGCTAATCATATGGACTACCTATGCTCTGTACACAGAACTGACGGATCCTATCTTGATACACATAGGACACCCTGAGGATCTATCTACACCCAACGAACAGGCGGAGGTCTGATCTAAATAGATCGGTGACGTGACTGCCGTCTAAGTGTAGAAGATGTCTCATATGCCCACAATGGCATCTCAAGTCTAAGAATCACAAGTGCTACTCAACCCAAGAAGATTCTTATTGACGCTGGTGTACCATCCATTAAGAATCTTCGGTGAGTCGTTCAGTGTTTATCCGATAAACACCTACACGTCTATACTAGTCTCCAAGACTAATGGTTCATTGAGAAACCATTGGAATCATATATTCCAGTATACGACATGTACCGGTCTCAACGGGTTTCTTTTCTGACCAAGTAGTGTAAACCTTGACCAGGAACTGTCTGAGAATGACAACGTCATGATACTACTCAATGTCCGTTGCGACGCTTTTGCAACTGTACCATGACTAATCATTCTAAGGTCATTACGTCTTTACCATATAAAAGATTAGATTATATTATAGAAATTGCATATATTATTACTAATAATAATGTTTTACAGAAGTATTTAACAAAATACAACCGGGAATTGGCGCTCTGAGCACCAACCCCTACAGTGGCATCATGAAAAGAGGATCGGTGCGGAGGGCATACTTAGACATCCTGCGGACGGAACCGAATGGAAGGAATTTGATGACATGTACCCCCGTTTCGCTGAGGACCCCCGTAATGTCAGGTTAGGTCTTGCCTCTGATGGTTTTAACCCATTTGGGAATATGTACAACTCTTATAGCATCTGACCCGTTATTGTCATTCCATATAACTTACCTCCATGGAAATGTATGAAGGATCCGTTCATGTTTATGTCATTGCTTATCCCTGGTCCACGTTCACCTGGTAAAGATATAAATATTTACTTGAGACCATTGATCGAGGAGTTACAAACATTATGGAATGTGGGTGTGCATACCTATGATGCAGCTTCAGAGCAGTATTTTCAGATGCATGCCGCATTATTATGGACCATTAATGATTTTCCAGCCTATGGTTCATTATCTGGATGGAGCACTAAGGGATACATGGCATGTCCAGTTTGTGCGGATCATACACCTTCGCAACGATTATGGAATAAAATCGGATACACGGGGCACAGGAGATTTCTTGAGTCGAGTCATCCTTGGCGGAGGAGTAAATTATTTAACGGGCAACATGAACCTCAGAGTAAGCCCAGTCGATTGTCTGCATTTGACATACTTTGCCAACATCAACAGCTCAAAGACAGCACACCAGGTAAACATCCTAATAATAGAGATAAAAATCGAAAACGGTTACCTGAAGAGTTGAATTGGACAGGAAAAAGTATTTTCTTTGAGTTAGAATATTGGGGGACTCTGAGTTTGCGACATAATTTGGATGTAATGCATATAGAGAAAAAATATTTGTGAGAGTTTAGTGGGTACACTATTCAATATTCCGGGTAAGACAAAAGACACTGTAAATGCTAGATTGGACCTACAAGATCTTAGAATTCGCAGTGAATTGCATTTACAAGACTCCTCTCGAGGTTTTATTAAGCCTCCTGCTAGTTATGTGCTCAATCAATCGGAGAGAAAATCATTCTGTGATTGGCTGAAAATGGTTAAATTCCCTGATAATTATGCATCCAATATTGGGCGTTGGGTCAGAGATGATACAATAACGGGATTAAAGAGTCACGATTGTCATGTGCTGCTCGAGATTCTCCTTCCTGTTGGCATTCGACCTTATCTCCCCCCGAATGTATGCGACACCGTACTTGATCTATGTGGCTTCTTTAAACATTGTGTCAGAGGACATAAGCACATCTGTTATTGACGACCTTGAGCGAGGAATCGTGATAATCCTATGCAAGCTGGAGCGAATTTTGCCACCCGCTTTCTTTGATGTCATGGTACATCTGGCTGTGCATTTACCGGATGAAGCTAGAAAGGGAGGTCCTGTCCATTACAGATGGATGTATCCCATTGAGAGGTACTATTATATATATTATATACAGTTTTATATAAGAAAATTTGTAACCGTTTTTATTTGCATATAATTTAGTGTTAATGCAAACTTGTTGTCATATCTGCAGAGCTTTGGGAGATTACAAACAATATGTCAAAAACAAGGCACGACCTGAAGGTTCAATAGCTGAAGCTGTTATAATAAATGAAGCAATAACATTTTGTTCGATGTACATGCAGAATATTGAAACTCATTTCAATCGTCGGCCACGAAACTATGATGGAGATGCAAGTAATAGCCAAGAGATCACAGTGTTCCGTCAAAATTACAGACCATTTGGGGCAGTAGGTGTCAAATTACTAACCCGTCAGGAAGTTCAACGTGCGCATTGGTTTATATTGAGTAATTGTGATGAAGTGCAACCGTATTTAACGTAAGTTTTTCTGGTGCATCATTACTGAATTTTTTCCATACATTAACCGTGATAATTTATTGTAGGCAACATCTAACAATGCTACAAATTGCTGGTGACCATAATGTTGATGAACCCACAAAAAAGAATTTCCTAAATGGTTTGAGACAACTGTAAGTTATAATATTTTATATTTATTTTGATCCTAACATTAGACATTTCAGTTTGGTATATTAACACATATATTTCATTGTCAGATTATTAATCAAGTGGAAAATGGTCAATTGGACTCGCAATCCTCGTTGGTTCTTTGGCTTATGGGCCTCAAATGCAGGCGTATGAGTACAGTGGATGTATTGTCAACGGAGTTAGATTTCATACCGAACAGCGAGATGTTAATCATGTGACTCAAAATTCTGGAATTGTAGTCCAAGGAGAACACGGCTCAGATGTAATTGACTTCTACGGCGTATTGCAATCGGTCATTGAGTTCATATATCGACCCAGACGACATACTGTGCTATTCCAATGTAAGTGGTTTGACACTAATGCCAGAAAGAGGAGAATTCAAGTTAGTAATCATCTCACGTCAATTAATGTTCAACGTTGTTGGTACAAGAATGATCCATACATTTTTTGTACGCAAGCACGTTCAGTGACATAATACCTGATCCTAAGTTAGGAACTGGATGGATGGTGGTAGAAAGTTACAACATAGGGCCATTTGGGACACGCAGGAGAAAGATAGAGTTGACAAATCAGATGAAACACAAGAAGTCTCCGGCAATTTTGAAGTTCCTGAACAGATATTTGTTGGACCAACTGTCAACGTTCCTGAAAATATAACATTAACTCGATCTAGTACAGACGTTGAGCTAATTCCTCATTCTGAAGTGAGCGTTGAAGTAGCAAGTGAAGAACAATTTGACACTGAAGATGACTTCGATTCCAGTCACGATCCTCAAATACCGACGATAATAGTGATTAATTATGAAGTTACAGTATTTTGTGATGGATGAATAATTTTATGGATTAATGTATGGTTGTTGATTTTAATTACTCTTTAGATATTGTTGAAATATTAACGTAATGATTAATAGTATAACTATGTTATGAATGAGTTTTTTGCTTCTGAGCCGAGGAAGAAGAGAAGCACTGGTTGCAGGGATGTAAAGGACATTTAGCGTCGATTACTTCGACGCTAAATGTCAATTACTTCGACGCTAATTGCTAGGCGGGTTATTGAAAAATTAGGGTTTTTTTCCGGGAAATTTAATTTTTATGTAGCGTCGAAATACTTTATTCGACGCTATATGTCTTACATTTAGCGTCGCCAATTGTATGTCGACGCTATATGTCTTTAATTTAGCGTCGAATACAGTGTTTCGACGCTATATGTCTCTACTTTAGCGTCGAATATAGTATGTCGACGCTAATTAAAAATTAAATTTCCCGAAAAAAAACCCTAATTTTTCAATAACCCGCCTAACAATTAGCGTCGACTACTGCGACGCGCTAAAAGTCATTATTTCGACGCTAAATGTCCTTTAAATCCCTAAAACCAGTGCTTCTCTTCTTCCTCGGCTCAGAAGCAAAAACTCATTTCTCATTCTCCAACAGTGACGAACGAAGGAATCAACAGGTAAGTCTCCTTTGTTGATTTAAAATTGTTATGAGGATGAATTTGATGAATTTGATGAATTTGAGGATGAGTTTGATGATATTATTGATGAAATTGATGAATTATTTTTTGATGAATTGATGATGATGATGATGATGATGATGATGATAGATGATGATGATTCTGGGCAAGAACAGCAGCAAGAATCAAGTAAATGCTGCTGTTCGTCTTCAAATCATCATCATCTTTGGTTAATATTTATATAATGTTAAGTTTGAATTTGTGCCCTCTTTGGTTAATTATAACTGTTTGATAAGTTTGAATTCCAGTGAGCTCACGTTCGTGTGGCGTTCTCAAACGCGTTCGAACGGACCAATTCCAGTGAGCTCACGTTCGTATGGCGTTCTCGAACGCGTTCGAACGGACCAATTCCAGTGAGTTCACGTTCGTATGTCGTTCTTTAATATGTTCGAACGCCCACTTTACATTTGAACGCGTTAAAGAACGACATACGAACGTGAACTCACTGGAATTGGTCCGTTCGAACGCGTTCGAGAACGCCATACGAACGTGAGCTCACTGGAATTGGTCCATTCGAACGCGTTCGAGAACGCCATACGAACGTGTGCATGAGAAGTCGTGTGATTGTGTGCTTCGTGGTTGGTTATATGTATCCCATTGAGTGTGTGACTGTGTGTATGTACGTGTATGATGGAACTCGTAGATTATATGGATAATGAATGCATATGTGAAATGAATAAATGAATGAATGAATTTGAAAACGAAAGTGAGCATTCGATGTTATAAGCGCTTTTGTTAAGTTGTATTGACTTGTATGGATATGTATGTATATGTATAAGAATTTTGGAATTTGATGACGCTAATGCGACGGGTTTTTGCAGATGGCACCGGGCAATCGCAAACGGGCTACCGCGACTCCATCTACATCAGCAAGGGCAACTGGCCCTGGTGATTTCTCTGCTAGCACAGGTGAGTCCAGTACAGTGAAGGGTCGAGGACGCACCCGTGGCCTGGGGTTGGCTAAGTACGTTAAGGCTCACGGTCGTATCCGGATAGAGATATCAGATGATGGACACACTCAAGTCGGACAACATAATTCAGCGTTTAATACAGCCATAGGAGCTACAGCTCGATATGAAGCTCCCCAAAACTACGTATCTTGGAGAAAGATACCGTGGGAGACGAAACTGAACCAGCTATTCCCTTCGCTACTTGTAAGTTTTCGATATTGTTTGTTATTTAACATTTTTATTTTATACTTAGAGTTACTCGAATTTTCATGTAGGAATGGTTCGACTTCGATCTGACCCAAGTGAATGTCCAACAATATATTGACTACCACATGGGGAAAAGTTATAAAGATTATAGAACAAAAGTCTTGAAACCAATATTCGACGAACATGGACCTTCAAATGCTCCACAACACAAACCTGATTTTATAGAGGAACAAGACTGGACATTTTTATGTGAGCTTTGGTCGAGCAAAAAACACGAGGTAAATTTTGAAATAAACGGAAATTTATATTGTCTTTGTTTTCGGTACTTACAGTGTTCGTGAATACAGGATAAAATATCACGCAAATGCGGAAAATCGAAGTCACTTGCGTTTTAACCACCGTGGAGGTTCGAAGCCATTTATCCAACATCGTGCCGAACATTCTGAGGTAAATATATCCTAACGTAAAATTTAACAGTTAATTGTTTTTACTATCTGGAATAATATTGAATTTATTTTATGTTTATAACAGAGTAGCACATGTGAGGTGCAATCATTTCCAGATTTTTCCGTGTGATGCATTACAATGACAAGAATAAATGGATAAATGAAGAAGCCGAACGCTGCTATGTAAGTTTCAGTTTTTAAAATAAAATAATTAATATTATATATGTTAAATTTTTTCTCAAATTCTAATATTAACTTATTTTTTGAAACAGAACGAAATGACGGAACTCCAACATCAAACTCAGGAGACAGGGACCGACCCCATACAGATGAGCAGCTGTCGCAATTGGTTTTCAAGAATCAGACAGCTTACAACGTTGGTCTTGGCACTCGTAAGAAGCCAACGTCATCTGCACGCAATAATGGTAATTCGGACAATGTCTCACTTCGAGACGAGTTAGTCACCACCAAAGACGAGCTGCAGCAGACTAAGGAGAAGCTACAACAGGTCACGGTGGACCACGAGAAGAAGATGATGGACCACGAGAAGAAGATGGAGCAGTTGGAACAACAACTGCTGGCTTTCCGTCAGATGTTCGAGGCCTCAATGAGTCATGGTGCATCGGGCTCGAGCGTCCCCCCACATACAGTAGCAATTAATTTTATATTTAGTTTTGTATAAACATTTTGAACAAATAGATTTAATATAATATTTCTTTTTTCTAAAAACAAATTTCA
This sequence comes from Zanthoxylum bungeanum, assembly GCA_019454045.1. NCBI lineage: Eukaryota > Viridiplantae > Streptophyta > Magnoliopsida > Sapindales > Rutaceae > Zanthoxylum > Zanthoxylum bungeanum. The sequence goes on from SKCR01024058.1 coordinate 168,609, forward strand.
ATATAATATTTCGTCATTAATTACATTTTTTTTCAACTAAATTAAATATTTTAGACCAAAAAATAAGTAAATTACTAATTTTTAAAAAAATAAATTATTTACTTTTAGCGTCGAATATTTCGACGCTAATAGTATACAAAATGGCCGCTGTAAGCGTACATATATTTCTTTTTAAATATATGTTAGCGTCGACTAGTTTCGACGCTAAAGGTGACTTTTAGTGTCGACAAATATCGACGCTAATAGTAAAAAACATGGTCGCTATAAGCTTACATATAATACTTTTTAATATACTTTAGCGTCGAAACCTTTCGACGCTAAAAGTTTGAATTTTTGCGTCGATATATTTCGTCGCCAAATATACAATATAGCGTCGAAAATTTTACTTTAGCGTCGAAATAAATTGGACGCAGAATACTGTTTTTTAGCGTCGCATTTAATTATTTCGACGCTAAAAGTGGTTTTCGTCGACATTTTATCGTCCATTTTTTGCGTCTAATTTTTTCGACGCTAAATATAATTTGCGTCGAAATCGTCACTTATGGCGTCGAAACAATTCGACGCTAAATGGTCTAATTCTTGTAGTGATCAGCCGTCAACAAAACTTGAAGAATATTAATTAACTACCAAATTATTACATGTAATGTTGCTTAACAATGCTTAATTAAGTCAAACATATATTTTTTGCTCTAATTATTTCCCTATGTTGAATATGCTGCAGGGAGAGTCGGATAAAATCATATTTCTTAGAGCAAATGTTAAAGAAATATGTATCTTTCCACTCATGATTAATTGCTTATCCACAAGATAAAATAGGGTTTTCAACATAATGTGTAAGTTCTATTTGAAAGATGTTGATATGATGGGGCAAACGACCATCCTAATTATTACATAAGGATGAAACTAAATGATTTAATATTCAATTTTTGATAATCAATTAGTTTTGCGAGGAGATGATAATTTTACTTTAAAAACTTTCGATTTAACAAGTGGCATAAGTAATGAGTAATTCTTTAGTATTATTATTATTTGAGTGACATGATACCATCAATTAATAAATATATAACATATTTATTATTATTTTAACATATGTAACCAGATAATTATAGGATTATAACATATGTGACGTGATATTACCGTTATATAATAAAAAATTTCATGAATCATAGTCATGGATGTAGCGAAGATCAAAATGTGGCCAACTCATGATTGGACTGTGGGCTTATGACATAGGTCGAGTCCCAAAGTTTATATGATCTTAAATTTAGTTCCAATAAATCGTAGTGATTTAATTCATTGAGATTTATTATTAAAAGGACAAAAACCAAACCCCCATTTACGTTTAGTCCAAACTGAAAAAATTATAGATTTAGTTCACCCAGTATACAATAATTATCCTGCGCGCGGGATTGCATTTTCATTTCACCAAGCTTCACTATAAAAAAAAAAAATAAAAAATAAAAAATAAAGTCTTTAACGTTGAAAAATATTGACGTTAAATTAAAGAAAATATATTGACGCTATTTTCGACGCTAAAACGTGGAGGAGAAAGATAATTTGCGTCGAACAGCAAACTTTCGACATGAAAGTACAACATTTTGTGTCAAAAAAATTTCTATGATTAATTATATTTTTCAACGCTAAATCATGTATTTGGCGATGAATATTTTCGACAACAAATAATTTTATAATTAATAAAAAACTTATTTAATTTTCTTTCAGCATCGGAATTTATTTACCTTTAGCGTCGAAATATTCGATGCTAAAGGTTATATAATATTAAAATATTAATATTTTATTATTTTTAGCATCGAATAATTCGACGCTAAAAAATACAAGATAAAACATGGACAAGAAAGACAATTTGCGTCGAACAACAAACTTTCGACGCTAAAGTACAACCTTTTGCGTCAAAAAAATTTCGACAATAATTATATTTTTCAACACTAAATCACGTATTTGGCGATGAATATTTTCGACGCGAAATAATTTTATAATTAATAAAAAACTTATTTATTTTTTCTTTTAGCATCGAAATTTATTTACCTTTAGCGTCGAAATATTCGATGCTAAAAGTTATATAATATTAAAATATTAATATTATTTTATTATTTTTAGCGTCGAATAATTCGACCATAAAGAGTATAAGACAATTATTATTTAAGGAACCTTTAGCTTCGAAACATTCAGATTTTTTTTTGAAAAATATTATTATAATAAAAATAATTTTACCGAATAATAGTAAATTTATTTTTATTCTAATAATTATTTTTGTTCTTATATATTTTTAAAAAAATTATAGAAAATAAATAAAATTTATAATTAAATTTTATTAAATAAAATAAATACATAATCTATTTACAATCACTGCTACTGTGAATATTTATACAAATGAAAATAACAATTACTGCTGCTGTGATGGAGGGGCAGCCGAGATCGATGTAGTCGGGCCGAGTGAGGTCTCTAGCATCTGTCTGAAAGTCCTCATTTGCTGGTCGAACCCATGCATCTTATGCTGGTTGTCTTCATCGACTTGTTGTAGCTTCTCCTGGGCTTTCTTCAGCTCTTCTTTGGCATTGTCCAACTCTTCTTTGGTGCTGGCTAATTGTTCTCGAAGGCACTGTTCTGTAGGAGAAAAAATAATAGTGTGTCCAGATGACGTCGGCTTTTTACGAGTGCCAAATCTAACGTTGTACGCTATCTAGTTCTTAAAAACCAATTGTGACAAATCCTTATCTGATAGAGAGTCGAACCCTATCTCATGAGCCTGTCGTTGGACCTCCACCATTTCGTTCTGTTTAAAAAAATTGAGGTTAATATTCAAACCTGAAAAAAAATTAAAATTAGAAATTTATTTAATTTATTTTAATAGCGTTCGGCTTCTTCATTGATCCATTTCTTCTTCTCACTGTAGTGCGTCACTCAAAAAATCTCCGGAAATGACTACACATCACCCGTGTTACTCTGAAAAAAAAAAGCATAAAGTGGTTGTTATTATTAGTAAAATTAATGAAATGTTAAAAAATAGTTTAGGATCTCCTTGATAGCAAGTAGCAGCAGGCTTTCTCATTGGCCGCGACCCTTTTTCTGATAGGCATCGCACTGGCTTGGCCAAAATTTCTGGCTGGTTCGGGAGGACATTCCTCCGTCAGGATAAACTTAAGGTCTTCACATAACTAGATAGCGATCATGTTACTTTTCTATTTAACATAATTTTCACCCATTAACTTGTCATTAGAGAGAACATAAATAATTGGAGAAGCCATGGCTGAAATAAAATTAAATAAACATGCATTTATTATCCATTCATCGCATATTAAAATCATCAAAAATTTAGGCATAAAATTAAACATGATGCATGAACCATGTATTATGAATTAGAAACCTAAAAGAATTACTATGCGACGGAAATCTATCATCCCACAAATAAGTGATGTCATAGGGTAGGTCAAGTATTTACATGATAGATCGAGACAATCTTGATTGATTGATGTATGCATGAATAACTCTTATTCCTATATTAACCAACCACCGTATAATTTGATCAAGGAATTTCGATTGACATTTAATCATTCATTCATGAGTGTAACCCGTTATTTTGGAACCTTTACACTTAACTAGTGAAACCAAAATTGACACCATCCATAGGGGGACGAAAACAAAGCCATCTCGAGGCGCCTTTTGAATCTCACGTTTTCGGAATAACAACGGAGATCGCGGGATATATAATTGTATATACTTCTCCCACTCACTATTTTGAAATTAAGGTTTCTAATTAAAATATCTACTATTTTAATTTTACTAGTGTCTATAAGTTTATGAGCGGCTAAAACATAACTCTATTTTACACTGGTGTATAATTAGTGATCTAACCAATTTTAACTCTTAAAATTTTATTCACTAATTCCCATTAGTCTCAACTAATATTTTACTTAATTAAACTAATTTAATTAAGTTTGGTTTAGTGACCTAATTTATTTTAACACATAAAATATTAGTTAACTAACAAGTTTAAAATTTAAAATTCAACAAATGGATAAATTTTAATTAAACTATTTAATTAATATAAGCGTGTTATAAATTCCAATGGCACGTGGAATTGTATCCCGAGTGCAGACTACACTACCGTCCATTAGGAATCGAATATGAAATTTACGTTCGGATTTCCATCCAATATACAAATGGAAAACATAATGCACTTATAAAGCCCATGTCTATTAAATTTTGAATTTCCAATTTTAAACCATTTAACCAATTAATCTTATTAATTTGTTTCCATGCATATCATATTCCAATTTAAATCCTAAATTTCACAAAATCACATTTTATGACTAGAATATCCATGCATCTAAAACATGTTATGGCATGTGAAAATGCAAGAGTATGCACCATAAGCATATGACATGTTATTCAAATATTTTGAAATAAATGTACATATAACAAATGGGTGTCGCGAATCTGAGTAGCGCGTCGCGACACTTACAGTGGAAAACTCAGACATAACATAAATTCTAGTCTGCGTCGCGAAGCAATCTTTTGAGCGTTGCGACTGTCAAACAAAAGACACACGCATCGCGACACTGAGTGAAGGACATCGTGAAGCCTCACATTTTCCAGGTTTTAAATTAGTGTACTCAATGACAAGGCTCTTATTTTTTTTACTAATATAATTAGTACAAAATATTCCAAGACATCAATTGGTCTTCAAATCTCGCTCTATGGAGTGGCGTTGAGTCCTTTGCGGCATCGCCTCTCCAAATTGCATAGAATGTTACAACTTGAAATTCTTACATAAGAAATAAATTTTTAACACTTATAAAAATTTGGCCTTATGGCATTACATTCCCAAAACCAAAAATAACACAAAAAATAAGAGTCAGAAAAAATTACAATCAATGCAATACATTCATCATATGAATTTAAAACAAACATTCATCACATGAACATTAAAATGTACTTACTCATCACAACATGCATACCAACAATTTATATCTCATATAAATCATTAAAAATATAAAATTTTCAACATCGCTCTTGATGCCAATTGTAGGAAACGTTTTCACTCGCAGAGCGGAAGCGATTTAGGCATCGAAATTGACCTAGAAAATATTTTTTGCCCTGTCCCTTTGGTTGCTGATTCTGACCAGCCCCTGATATGATGTTTTGCTTCTGTTTTTAACAATATTTAAACCCTGGAACAGCCCCCAAACAACTCCCAAATAGCATCTCAGATATGATACTTTTGCACCCAAAATGCGCGCACAGCTCCTCTAAATCAGCCTCTGAAATCTGTGTGGTTTAGCAGCGTTTCAGGTCTGATTTTTCTAAAAAAACAGCCCCACAACACCCTTGAAATATCCTTTTATATTCCCCAATTTTTCTGGACAAAAATAACTCTGAATGGTCTTCCGTACTATGGCTCGTTACCAACAAAAAAGAGCGTGGGCTTCACTCACAAAGCAAAATCCCTACACTCTTTAGAGATTGAAACAAACTTTTGTTACACCCGAATTTTTATTTTCTCTTTTGCTATTATTCTTTTTCTTTCAACACTTGAGAGAAAACAAGAATAAGGGTGGATAGGTTTTTCAAGAATGAAATCGTATTAAGAAAAAATTTATTTTTTCTTTTTATACTTAGGTTTAATGTTGTCAAATATTAAACAAAACCCTAAGCACATTTCATCCACAAATTCGGCCACACCCTTTTTTATACACCTAATTTTTATAACAACTAACTTATTAATTGTATAATGACAATTAATGTAATGTTGAAAAGGTGTAAATACCATTAATATAATGTTGAATTTTTTTCAAATCATATTTAAAAACTTCTTCATTTTAATAAATGATATATTAAACAATTTAATATTTACACTAAATTAAATAATTATCTTATAATCATTTATTTAATGAAAATCTTATATTAAATATAATATAAAGTTATATTTGTGACAAAATATATTATTAATCCCATTAATAATAATATATGTATGTGAGTATATAATTGGACTATCAAATTATACTTAAGTATATCGAGCTATCACGAGACCAAATGGACCTACGGTTCCGAGCTTCAATAATCCTGGAATATTAATTAAATTCTTAATTAAATATTTCGAATTATTAACTTTAGGTTTGTAACACCCCGGTAATTCTGACAAATATTATATTATAGGTGGTATAAAACATGATATAAATCATGCTCAATCATGTATATGCTTGTGGAATTATATTTCGGATCTTCGATAAATTCTTTGCAGTTCAGATACATAATTTGTCTTATGTTCTATTACGGACAACCATTAGTATTTGGGCCCTAATATTTTCATACAATCTCTGATTTTTATGAATTTTATATCGTCGGAAATTTAAGACCGAGACCTATAACTTCCGTGTTGGATATTTTTCTAAATTTAAATAAGAAGTAGGTCCAAAATCATGATTACTGTGGCTACTACAGTAAATTTCGAGAATGACCTAGAATTGAGTGATGTGGCACAATCTCAACCTCTCACTTCATCACAAAATTAGCCACTTTGTCCTATAAATATGACACTATTTATTCATCACTCTCTCAAGCCCAGAATGTGAAGAGCAAAGACAATAATAAAGGATTTCATGCTTTCAATCTTCCTATTATCTTCATTTTCAAGTCATTCTTAATCCATCCAAGCACATTTACAAGCATGATAAGCTTCCTTTTTCTTTTATCTTCTTATTTTTCAATTTTGGGCAAAGAAAATGAAGCCCCAAATTTGCACCATGCATACTTTTAGGATTGGATTTGTCTAATTGGCCTTAATGGTGTTGTTAGCATGCATTTTGAGTAATGTCATGATAGCGCGTCGCGACGCGTGACAGCTTCCCAGGACTTGTGCTTTCCATATTTCTCATCTTCCCGCGTGCTTCTGATGTGTCTTTATAGTCCCAAAACACGTATAAATGCCTCAAGATCCATGTATTAATGCTTCATACAAATAAAACATAAAAGAACTACAAAATACATTAAATGATACAGAATCTAACAAAATAGTAAGCTAAGAATGCAGGAATAAGTGGGTATAAACCACACTTATCAAACACCCCCCAAACTTAAGATTTTGCTACTCCCGAGCAAAAGACAAAATAAAAACTAAGTAAATAAAATTAACAAAATTAACTAGGCCACTTTCGTAGGGATTACGATTGCATTTAGCGTATGCAACAAGCCTTTAAACCCCTAGGCGACCCTAGTGGACGAATTATAGTCTCGTGAGGGCTTACAGCGACGATACCCACAAACGTCATTCATAAACATGCAATCATGTAAGAATATAAAAATAAAAAGCAAATAAAATAATCCCGATAGTTATGCATATTATTGTCCTCAAAGAATGCTTGGCATTGAAATTAGAGAATCTTCAAAGTACTCAAATGCGACTCAAATCCAAGTTCTTGAATAAATTATCTAAGCCAGACTTACAGTGTCTGTGTAAGGGTTTGTTCACATCTCGACTCATAAGTAAGCCAACTCGATGGTTTGGTCTCAAAAATTGAGATCCGATAAGTCAAACAAACCTAGATATCTCAAATTTATTCTGCATTTGCCTTTCTTTGCCCAGTATGGTATGATTTTATTTTCTTTTATTCTTTTATTTTATTTTATTTTTTCAAACGCACCTACCTTTTAAGGTAGCATTTCTTCTCATGGTGGTCCTAACACTCTCCCATGGGTAGCTTCACGCTTATCGGTTATAGGTGATTTCTTTTTCTTATCATAATATACATCATAATATTAGCATATTGAGATAGATATATAAGCAAACAGTCATTCATCGGCAAATAATTTCTTCAACTAGTCACTTTGCCAACTACTTAGGTTCTTACTGCTAAAAACCTATTATTAAGTGCTTACGAGTCTAACCTATATCATCTACTCAAGGCATCTGATAAAAATCAATTGGGACTTATCGTTTCTAAGATTTCATCTAAAGCAAACAAATCCATCATTAGACTTATGTTTTACTATCAATGATTAATTTTTTTTAAAAAAAAAGTAGCAGGAACTATCACTACATGCACACACCCCCAAACTTAAAACTTGCATTGTCCTCAATGAAAGATAAACATAAAGAAACAAAATTAGGGAACAACACTACCGTGCATGGAGTTGATTAGGCTTCTGCTGGTCAGATTTTGGTTGCGCGACCTTTGTGTGTTTTGTGCTACCTGCATAAATAACATGCAAACTAATAAATAATAAATAGAACACAATAAAATAGAAATAAAGAAAATAAAAATAAAACAAATGCAAGGGTTGCCTCCCCACTAGTGTTAAGTTTAACGTCTTCAGCCGGACGCAACCACTTAAATGGTCATGGTAGCTTATACTTTTGTATCCGCTAACTGTTTTGACATGAAAAATATAGCTTGGCGACTGTGGCAGTTTATCCAAATACCCCTTACTGCTGCTTGGTCATGGAGGAAGTAATATGCCCAATCTGTGTTTCTAACGACTTCATTATTGCCCCAATATTTTCCATGTGTGTCTCAATATTGTTCAACCTTGACTCATTCTTCTCAAACCTTGCTGAACTATTAGCAACAAACGTGCTCATGAAATCTTCTAAGGAAGATTTATGTTCAGCTCTTTGATATTCAAAGCCAGATGAAGGTTGCAAGGCATTCTCTGTATTAGCATATGACATGCTCGGATGATAATGGTTAGGCACATGATTGCCTCTATAGCTGTTGAAGTTCCGATTGTTCACATACTGGACTTATTCAAAGTTCAGGTCTCCTTTCAATAACCGCATATTTGTAGCCGCCACTGATTCAATAGATGCTTGTGCTCGTGGATTTGTGAGGGCTGCTACTGTTGGGTTTCTACTATAGTCCCAAGATCATTCAAGCAATGAAAATAATGTGAATACAATAAAGAAGTATGGCGGAATCATACTTACAATGATCGGATTTTGATGCGATGAACACAAAACTTTTCTTCATTCCTTGAAGCTCTCGGCAATGGCCCTCTTTGTACTCCTTTGATTTTCGGTCAACCCCATTTGTGTGCTCCAAGTTCCAAACTTTGAAAATGGTGATTCCATGCTCAATGGTTTGTTTCCCTATCACCTTTGGATGACACTTTAGTGTGCTAGCACCCTTGAAAAATTGCCACAATTGTTCTCCTTTTCTTCTTCTTGTTCTCGGCAAAGCCAAGAACTTTGAGAGGAAAATGGCTTCAAAACCCGAATGAGAGAGAGGAGAGAAGATTGATTTTTTGTGTTGTGTATTTGGTTATTTTAATTTCAAAAATCAAATGCCAAAAATCAATTACCATTTCCCAAAAAGGTACAAGGCATTAAAGTCTTCAACCACTCACATCACTCAAAAGTGACTAGACATCACATCACTCAAAGTACGAAGCACATGTCGGATCTCTGGTAACTAGTCTCTATAATCGGATAAGCATGACCTAGTCATATTATCCCGATAGCTGCAGCATATAAGAGCACAAGTTATGTATCCTACGTGATCATCATCTCCATTATGACTAGAGTGATACTTCTATCTCGACATCACACCCAATACACTACGATTCTCAATATACCCAGAAGAGGCGTACACAGAACCGGTTAAAGCCCTGGATGACCAAAACCAAAGTATATTGATTGTCGCAAGTATTAGCGGTGCAAGTCTCAGGTTAAGACCAAATACACCTACCATGATTCGGACTTCCATAGACACATAGTCATACTACCAATGGAATTCTGAGGGGTCTATCCAGAGCGAAGCTGTTTCCGTACCATCGGTAACACAACCTCCTATTACACTTGCATAAGTATCCAATACTTAAATATATGAGAACTATGCCGTTATGCTCCCACAACGCGCACAAGTGCAATACTAGTATATTCCGCATTATCGATGTCCAATCTCGATAATACTCCGACTATGGATGTTTTAATGATTAAACCTTCATGGATTGATACTGTCTCATATCTTATCAATCCAGAACTAATCATACGGACTTTTATCATTTATATATCCCGGTAATCTAATTACAAATAATAAAAAAGCAATTTTCTTTGTCACATAGTTAATATGTACAACAACACCATGTTCTGTACAAATAGTGATGCTATAGGTCATAATTGTCCAACAATCTCCCACTTGGCCTATAGCCAATCACTCAAGTGTCCTACACTTGAACTATGTACGGTTCGCTCAAACTTCTGCTGAGAAACTGCTTTCGTCAGCGGATTTGCTAAATTATCATCTGATGCGATTTATTCGATCATCACATCGCCAAGATGTATGATCCGAACGAATCAGATAAACAGTTGAAGTGTATACTTGGATCGTTGATGAGACCATTAAATCTTTAGCCTGTGTTGTAGCCTAGCTCAGCTGCTAACAGAACTACTCATAATTTAATTAGGATTATTAAGATCCAAATGGCTTCTATTGCTGCCTCAGCTACAGCAATATTTCGCTTTTGTTGTTTATTCGGAAACAGTATCTTGCTTGGAAGATTTCCAGCTCATTGTTCCGTTATTCAAACTATATAGTACCGTTATTGCGACTTACAGTCGTTATCATCGGTTATGAAACTGCAACAGTGAACCCAATCACTTCAAGTTCTCATTCTCCATAGTATAAGAAAGCATCCTTAGTTCATCTAAGATACGTAAGGATGTTCTTAACATCAATCCAGTGACTATCACTTGGATTGGCCTGTTTGTGACTCCATATGCTCAAAGCATATGAGACACCAGGTCGAGTACATTTATTTCAATGTACGAGTACTCAGAGAGTGTCAACAACTTTTAAATCTATCCCAGTAGATCTTTATTCCTAGAATAAATGTTGTCTCTCCCAAGAATTCTACGGAGAATTTTTCATGAAAGCCAAGCTTTCACCGATTGTATTATGGGAATATCATTTCCAAGAAATGATATATCATTATTATGTAGGACAGTCACTGTCAGTGCGCTCCCACTAACCTCCTTATATACACAAGAATTATTATCCTTTTGAATTAAATCATATACCATTATGATTACATCAAAACTATAGTTCCAAGAACGCAATGTTTGCTTCAATCCATCAATGGATCGAATTAACTTGCAAACCTTGTTTGCTAGTTTTGGTATGACAAAACCGTCCGGATGTTTACAACATCCTCCAAAAGGTTTCCGTTTAAGGAAATCGATTTTGACATTCAGCTGCCATATTTCTTAAATGAAACATGCAGCATTAGCAAGCATTATCCAAATGGATTCAACCATGGCAACAGATAAAAGGTTTCGTCGTAATCAACACAATGTTGATAACGATACCTTTTCGCTACAAGCCTAGCTTTGTACGTTGGTATGTTGCCATCCATGTATGTCTTCATTGAAGAGTTATACAGTACCAATAGGCACAATGCCTTCCGATACATCAACTAGTATCCAAATTTGGTTGATTTACATGGAATCTATTTCGGAATTCATTGCACTTTGCCATAATATGGAGTCAATACCTTGTATCACTTCCTCATACGAAGTCGGTTCATGTTCCTCAATAAGATTGACATCTTTATGAGGTGAGATCAGAAACCCATACCTCCCAGGTTATTTTCTGACTCTCTCCGACTTACGCGGTTCTTGTTTATTCGAAGATTATGGTACAGTTATCCCCGATGAACTGTTTATGTTCCATTAAGGAATCGGTGCCTGGAATAATATTACTCTCCGATTTTCATCGAGTTTTACTTTCTTCCCACTTACCATTGCATATCGGTATTCCTCTTAGGAAAACCGCATGGCGACAACAATTACATTGTTCTCTTGTGAGTTGTATAAGTACTATACTTTGGTTACCCTAGAATAACCTACAATTAGGCACTTATCCGATTTGGGTTCTAGTTTGGTATCATCCAAACATATGCCTAGTATTCCCAAATCTTCAGGAATGAGAAACCTGGTTTCTTTCCTGTTCATATCTAATATTAAGTCTGTCAAACAGATTTTCATGGAACCTTATTCAAAATAAGTTTTGCACTGATTAATGCGTATCCCTAGAAGGAAAATGGTAGCTTAGAACGACTCATAATTAACCTTATCATGTCCAACAAAATTCGGTTTCTTCGTTCGGACACACCGTCATATTGAGGTGTTCCGGGAGGAGTCCACTTTGAAAGAATACTATACTCTTTCAAGTAATTGAGAAACTTATTGCTTAAGTATTTTCCATTACGGTCTAACCGTGATGGTTTAATACTTTAGCCGATCTGTCTGTCTACTTCGTGTCGAAACTCTTTGAATTTATCAAAAGTTTCCGATTTATGTTTCAAAAGAAACACATAACCATAACGTGATGCCACATCCGTAAAGGTTACGAAGTATTCATATCCACATCTAGCCTAGCTAGACATGGGCCCACTTACGTCATTATGAATGAGGGCTTACAGATCGGTGACACTTGTACTTTTACCAAGTAAAAGGTGTTATAGGCACTTTGCCTAATAAACTAGATTCGTAGACATTATTTGAATAAAATAAAATCTGTCATAGTATCCACTCTTCAAAAGTGTGGATATACGAGTCTTGTTAAATGTGTCTTAGACAACAATGCCACAAATAAGTCTCATTTGATCAAATCAGTTTGAGCTATTTGTTTGTCATGTTATACGTTTGAGATTCATTTATATTCAAAATATAAATATTGTTATTCACATCTAATGTGTTTATCTCAATATCATCTTTATAAAATAAAACACTTTAGTGTTCTAGAATATAAAGGTATATCCGCAACGGATTATACTCTGATATATAGATAATGTTTCTAGTCAAACTAGTTACATTTTAACATTTCCTAATTTAAGTACACACCCTAAAGGTAGTTCCTAAACTTAGGATTCTACGGTTAAAACATCGACTCTTGTCCCGTTTCTGATTCGCAGATCAATCTCAACTGAAGTCAGTCTCCTGCTAATCAGCAGATTCCGCACATCAATACATATTCATGTACCACATCTAGTATCAAAATCCAATTTTGAAATAATAGTGAACATGTTTATGACAAACATACTTGAAGCCAGAGCCTTGCCCCGTCTTCAATTCCTTCATGTTTGCCTTGTCCATACGGCAGTCACGCATCCAGTGACCCCGTTTGCCACAGTTTAGGCAGACATCTTGGGATATGTCATTTGTCTTCCTAGAAGACTGTGATGATTTTACCTTTGCCCTTTTCCACACCCCAGAAGCCTTCGGCCAAGCCTTGGCCTTCTGGGATGTCGAAGTAAGATGCGCCTTGCGCTTCTTGCCATTTTGCAAACTCTGGCTTTGTCTTCTTGAGCATAGCCATTAACTCTCCAAGAGTTTTCTATTGCAATTAGTAATTCTAAGATCTAAGTATAGATCTATGAAGATCCTTCAATTTCAATATCATACTATAAGGATCTAATCCTTAATTCCGACGAAGAAATTAAGGAGTATTTATGGCAAGCATAATGGATTGAGCACTAAAGTTATCATCACATGAATCTTCCAAAGATCATGTTCTACTATTTTCTCAACTCGGGGGTTAGGCCCGAGATGTAATTCTATCAAATAGAATAACTTCTCAGTTCCCAGGACTATCCTGAGGTTATATTCCCAATCTGAAAATTAAAGCCGTTTAAAAAACATTTTTACCCAGGTTTATATTTTAAACGCTAATCTTTCAGTTATCTTGATTGCTATAGTCCAACTATCCAATCAACGATTTCTGGTACTATTTATTATAATGATTACTATAGTCTAACTATATAATCAACTATAATTTAAATTGGTTTAAATTCAAATATATTGATTACTATAATCCAATTATATAATCAACTATAATTTGAAATAGTTTGAATACAGTCCAACTGTTTAGTTAAAACAACAATTAAATATTAGTCCAACTAATATATATTTATTAAAATGACGAAAAAAAATGAAATGAGCGCGTATTGGCAAGTATCTAAACGAAATTGCAAATTTAATACTTGCCTCCCACTATTTTTCGGCGAGCCTCTAACCCTCTGTTGAGTACTCGGGAAACCTTATTTCCTAGTGGGCTAGGATCCCGTTAAATAACACACAACCTTGACTTTGGCCAACAAATTGTATGATATTTAACTAGGTAGATCTCTAAGATCAATTGGATCTCATCCAATTCCTAGATCCAGTAGGTGGACATTCAAGTCTGAAACATATATAAAATATATGCCATATATCCAATATATCTTCCTAACCTTTTTTCCTCTGAATCAACTAAGCCTTGCCTTTGGCACAACAAACTTAATGATTCCAGTTAAGCGGGACCCATTGACTTTGGAAAGCTTCGTAATCGATGTCGATAGACAAGAATTGATCTTGACTTTGGCCAAAAAATCACAACTTGGACAAGACACCGATATGGAACAAAGCCTTCATGATTCAAACACATCCGCAATGGACAAAGGCCTTGACTTTGGCCAACAAACCAGTGCCAATATTGGATCTTGGGAATGAATCATTCAATAGAAGGAAAACGCTTAATATATGTTGAGGGTTTTTCGCGTAATTGGCAACCAATTAATTATCTTTAATAAGGTCTCATCATACACCCTTAAACATGCATTCTAAAAACATAATAAGGCGCGTAAATAAATTAATAATGATATGCGGATGGATATTTAAAACAACTTGTTCCTAGAACAAATATCTCCCTTTTCTCTCTCCCGCTAGCACAAATCTTACTTCTACCTAATTACATAACACTTCTAAAGAAACCTCATTTACATTGAGGGGAATAGGTGAGAAGAGTAATACAAAGAATCAAGAGGTAATAGGCTGGACACGCAGGTCCAATTTAATAAATTCTAAATTTATTACAATAATTTCCAAAATCGTCCTCACCCATCTAATATCCATCCGATATACATTATTCATACATCACATCCATGTATTCACATAAAGCATGTTATCAATCAATCTAATCCAATTAATTAATCTGAAATTAATGAACATCCAATGTTCAAACAACGATTTGATTTGCGCGAGTCAAACACGTTTTAAGAATAAGTACTCAAAGTACGAATTCTCGAATTATATTAAACTACAACATTAAATCCAATTTAATTTGTATTCAATACTAATTCTATATTTAATTCCAAATTAAATAATTACACTTTATTAATGAGCCTTTGCGACTTAGATTCTAAATCTAATCATTACGGGTCTCAAAGCCCAATTAACATCCAATGTCAATTTAATTAAAGTCCAATGGGCTTTCAATTAATTTCTTAAGGCATGGACTTTGGTCAATATGGGTCAAACTCAAATACCAAAGCCCAATTAAGGAATCACCCTTATTTGCTAAGAAACCAATTTAGGCCCATTAAAATATTAAAGGTCCATTTTATTATATTTGGACTTTATGGTATGGTTTTGGGCCCAATTGGATCCAACCAATAACCTAAACCATACTTGGCCTAACCAAGCCCATTAAGCCCAAATACAACTTTAAAAGCCCAATTCCAAATTTAGCCTAATTAATTTAAATTACAAAATTCCAATTTCACAATTAAATCAATTTAAAGTGTATAGCCATAATTAATTATTCAAATTAATATTTCCAAAATACCAATTTACATAATTAATTATGCTAATCATCATCAACACATGTCCAACATTATTGAATTAAAAATCAATTCATTTTCCATGCTTTTGGTCACGACAATTTAGGGTTTTTGTCCGATTTCGATTTCAATCAAATTAAATCCTAAATCAACATTTCCCAAGTCTTTTAAACTCATCCAATGATTCAAAAAACAAAAATCACCATGACTTTAGGGCACTCAAAGTTTCGGCCAATCCAAGTTTTTGGGGAAAATTTGATCCAATTCAATTTTCATCAAATTGATCACAAATAACTCTAAGTTATCATCATTCAAGCATACTTAAACAATCAATTTCATCCAAACATGCTCAAATCAATTTTACCCAATTTTACCCTAAATCCAATTTCATGCTTAAACCTGGCTCTGATACCATTGTTGGGTTTCTACTATAGTCCTAAGATCATTCAAGCAATGAAAATAATGTGAATACAATAAAGAAGTATGGCGTAATCATACTTACAATGATCGGATTTTGATGTGATGAACACAAAACTTTTCTTCATTCCTTGAAGCTCTCGGCAATGGCCCTCTTTGTGCTCATTTGATTTTCGGTCAACCCTATTTGTGTGCTCCAAGCTCCAAGCTTTAAAAATGGTGATTCCATACTCAATGGTTTGTTTCCCTATCACCTTTGGATGACTCCTTAGTGTGCTAGCACCTTTGAAAAATTGCCACAATTTTTCTCCTTTGCTTCTTCTTGTTCTCGGCAAAGCCAAGAACTTTGAGAGGAAAATGGCTTCAAAACCCGAATGGGAGATATGAGAGAAGATTGATTTTTTGTGTTGTGTATTTGGTTATTTTAATTTCAAAAATCAAATACCAAAAATCAATTACCATTTCCCAAAAAGGTACAAGGCATTAAAGCCTTCAACCACTCATATCTCTCAAAAGTGACTAGACATCATATCACTCAAAGTGACAAGACATCCATCACTTGAATGACTAATGATGTGACGCTTGATGTGACTTGTGGGCCCTACTCGATTCGAAATGCGAGTGGGCCCGCAAACACTCCCGAGCTCGGGTTCGCTAATTCCGAATTAACGAATTTTCCGTTGCGACGTAATTAAATCAAATTTAATTAAATAATTATGCCTAGCAAAATTACTATTCACGTCGCTAGCGAATTAATTCTAAATTAACTCGTTCGCCCGAATTAAAATCTAATTTTAATTCCGCGTCGAAATCTAATTTCGTATAATATATCGAATATATATTATTTTATCGATTAATTCCAAATTAATCGTTATCTCTCTCTTTCTTAATTTTTATCCCAGATAAAATATCTCAGTAATTAATCCTAGATTAATTTTCTCTCTCTAATAATTAATCCCAGGTTAATAATGTGCGAGTCAAACGTCATCGGTGAATCTTTGGGAAGCGACCCATGAGATCCCTGGATATGTTGGCAGTAAATCCGGTCGTCGGACTATCCGAACACGTACGTACCTAGTACTACGTTTTTACCGATTTACAAGACATGGTTGGCTTCTAGCAAAGCACCGTGCCTACCCAATTCTCCAGAAATATTCTTAAAGGAATATGTAATCTATATCAGGCGTAGTATACGTAGTATTGCGTATTGCGATCCAGTATCGGATGTCACGTGCTAAGCCTGGGGCTGGAATTGTGTCTGCCCCGTACGAAGCACATGTCGGATCTCTGGTAACTAGTCTCTATAATAGGATAAGCATGACCTAGTCATATTATCCCGATAGCTGCAGCATATAAGAGCACACCAGTTCGTATCCTACGTGATCATCATCTCCACTATGACTGGAGTGATACTTCCATCTCGACATCACACCCAATACATACGATTCTCAATATACCCAGAAGAGGAGTACACAGAACCGGTTAAAGCCCTGGACGACCAAAACCAAAGTATATTGATTGTCGCAAGTATTAGCGGTGCAAGTCTCAGGTTAAGACCAAATACACCTACCCTGATTCGGACTTCCATAGACACATAGTCATACTACCAATGGAATTCCGAGGGGTCTATCCAGAGCGAAGCTGTTTCCATACCATCGGTAAACACAACCTCCTATTACACTTGCATAAGTATCCAATACTTAAATATATGAGAACCATGTTGTTATGCTCCCACAACGCGCATAAGTGCAATACTAGTCTATTCCGCATTATCGATGTCCAATCTCGATAATACTCCAACTATGGATGTTTTAATGATTAAACCTTCATGGATTGATACGGTCTCATATCTTATCAATCCGGAACTAATCATACAGACTTTTATCATTTATATATCCCTGTAATCTAATTACAAATGATTAAAGAGCAATTTCCTTTGTCACATAGTTAATTTGTACAACAACACCATGTTCTGTACAAATAGTGATGCTATGGGTCATAATTGTCCAACAACTACTTGAGTAGATATGGTGGAAATCTGAGCTGTTAGTGCCACAAGAGGGTTCACTTCATATATTCCAGCCACTTTGGTCACCGTAGCGCGTTCACTTGGCCATTGAAAATGGTTAATGGCCATTTCTTCTAACAGATTATAGGCATCCTTAGATGATTTCTTGAATAGAGCTCCCCCAACTGCTACATCAACTACACTCATATTCGAACCATTCAACCCATTATTGAACAACTGATTCTGGACCCAGTCTGCGTAATCGTGTTGTGGGAATCTTCGTAGTAGATCCTTAAAGCGCTCTCATGCTTCATACAAAGTCTCAGTCTCCAGCTGCTTCAATATACTGATTTTTGCCCTAAGTTGAGCTAATTTAGCTGGTGGAAAGAACCTCTCAAGAAATTTCGTGGCCATATTTTTCCATGTCATGATACTCCCGTCTGTATTGATTGAAGCCAATCCCACGCTTTATCCCGTAAAGAGAATGAGAATAAGCGTATCCTAATAACCTCTTTACTCACGCCATTCATCTTTATGGTACCTGCGATCTCCAGGAACATCCTCAAGTGCATGTTGGGATCCTCTACACCTGAACCCCCAAACTGATTCCTTTATACCATGGTGATCAATGCAGGTTTTAACTCAAAATTATTGGCGTTGATTGGTTGATGGGCAATCCCAAAATAAGTATCATCTATGACCGACTTGAAGTGATCTTTGATTGCCACCTGACGTGGGTTGATCTCTCTATTTTCAGCCGCCATTGTTTCTTTTTCAATTTTTTCTTTCTTTCTGTAGTCTTCTTGTTGTTCTTTTTATTTCAGGAACAAATAGGAGCGAGTTGAGACTTGTGGATCTTCGCATTCACTGAAGCACCAAAAGATAAAAATCAATGAACAATTGAAAATAGTATTAAATAAATACAAACAAAAATAAACTAAATAATATAATTGTGATAAAAATCTAAGATTACTTGTTAATAGTATTAATGTGAATTAAACAAACAATCCCCAGCAACGGCGCCAAAAACTTGCTGTGATATTTTATATCGTATCGCAAGTGTACGGTGTCAAGTTTTAGTAAGGATAAGTTAAGAGTGTCGAACCCACAAGGATTGTGTTCACTCACACTAAATACTACAATTAATAATCCTAACTTTATTTAGAAGATAAATAATATAGATTTAAATAAATAAATAAAATAATTAGATAAGAGGAACTAATACGATAGAGATTCTAGAGTCTGATTTCACCTAACTATCCCCTATGTATTTGTCATGCCAATTAACTTGTTCAGTTGTATTGTTTATAAGTCTAGAATCTTCTAGTATTCACTCCCTCTCTCGAGTAACAGTGAAAATATTATCAACTATAGATTTCGATATCCCAATAAAAATCTAGTAATTAACAACTCATTACGTCTTATGACTCTATATTAATGACTTCAAAGGCACTATAGATTCTCTCGAATTCTATAAAATCCTTGGTCATATTCTCTAGATCTTATTCAAAACTCCATCTCTCGAGTGATAGATTGTAAACATTCATCATCTTAATTTTTGGCCAGCAAACAAGAAGCATTAAACTCAAAAGAATATAAATAAACTGAAATATAACTTCATAACAATATTAGCAAACAATACAAGGTTCAAGCATCGGTTATATCATTCTCCAGAATTAAGGAGTTAGTTCATGACTAAAGATAAAAACAATAAAAATAAGGTCATGAACCTAATGGAAATTATTAAAGTTCTAAGGAAGAAATAAGAAGATAAAACCCGAATTGAATCTATTCCTCTTCGGATGTCACCGCATTCGTCTCCTCTTGTCGCTCTTCAATCCTCCTCCTTGGATCTCTATAAAATTATGTGTTTTATGTTTTATGCTGTGTATTAGCCTCATCTCTTGAGTTTTGGACGAACTTATCTATTTATAATAGAGTCTTGGGGTCATTGTGCATGTTAAAATCCTAAAATTAGTGTTTTTGATCGCTACAGGGCATCAGAAAATGGGCGCCGCGGTGCCCAAATCTCTGGATTTTGTATGGAAATGTCGCGAAGGCGTGACGCACAGCGATGGCGCGTCGCGACGCGTGGCAACTACCCAGGATTTGTGCTTTCCGTGTTTCTTCTCTTCCCGCGTGCTTCCGATGTGTCCATATGGTCCCAGAACACGTATAAATACCCCTAGATCCATGTATTAATGCTTCCTACAAATAAAACATAAAAGAACTACAAAATACATTAAATGATACAGAATCTAATAAAATAGTAAGCTAATAATGCAGGAATAAGTGGGTATAAACCACACTTATCAGTAAGCTTCCTTTATCTTTTTAACTTCTTATTTTTCAATCTTGGGTAAAGAAAATGAAGCCCCAAATTCGCACCATACATACTCTAAGGATTGGATTTGTCTAATTGGCCTTAATGGTGTTGTTAGCATACATTTTGAGTAATGTCATGATAGTATAAGCATGGAATGAACCCTTTAAGTGTATGAATGTGTTGGGGTATTTTACTTGTGATTTAATAATACTAGATAATGGTTTGTGTTTGGGTTGAGGATATGAAATGAGTTTATGATAAGTTGAGTTGAAGCTTGGATGGGAGTGTTGTGATTTCTTTGGGTATTATCATGGAAAGGTTGATGTTTAGCCCTGAAAATGGACGAGCATCCTGACGTCGAAGAGCTTGTGTCGCGATGTATAACAAGAAGGTGCTCTCTGTTTCGATTCTGTCTGTGTGGGCGTCGCGACGCTCAACACTTGGCATCATGACGCGGAGCAATAAGATGTCTCAGGTCGGTCGTGTGGAAGACTCGAGTCAGTCGTGCAGAGGACTCGGATCAGTCATGTGGAAGACTCAGGTCAGTAATGTGGAAGACTCGGGTCGGTAGTTTGGAAGAATCGGGTCAGTCGTATGGGATCGCGATGCTCAATACCTGGCATCACGACACAGAACAAGAAATGCTCTATATTTCAGTCTGATCGTATGAGCGTCGCGATGCGCAAGACCTGGAGTCGCGACGCACATCAAAACCAGTTTCATCCCTTTTCAGTTTCGTTCTAGGATGTTAAATGTCAGTTAACATGTTAGTTATCCCGACATATATGCAACATGTGTAACATCCACTACATCCATGACCATGATTAGATTTTATTTTACATATGCTAACCATACCGAAATACAGGACATACTAGCTTTTCCGTAGGAATTTCTTTAGTCACATCCAGGATCATTGACAATAGTTATTAATCTGTGAGTGAACCTTTCTTTTTCAAGTTGATATTTACTTTCTGTTTTGATTTGAGACTTACTTTTATGCACGTTCGAGCATTAGCCAAATTGATTTCGGTTATTTTATGAATGAGTATGTTTCAGAAAACTTGGAGTTTAAAAAGAATGATTTTAGTGATTTTTTGTAGGCATGAGGGAATAATCCACCTCATATTTGACTTATAGAATTAATGGATATAGACATGTGCACATATAGATCAGGACTAGGGGGACGGCGAGACGTAACGCCTCTAGATCCTAGTTCAGGGCTATGGATGACAAATGCCCCTAGACTCTAGATTCAGGGACAAAATGATGGCATGCATTGTGGGACGGTGAGAATGACATGGATTTGCACACCTGGCTCTAGTTCAGTGGCTTGGGGATAGCGAGACGTAACGCCCCAAGGCCACTAGATATACGTATGAGGGGACAACGATATGTAATGCCCCCATGCGTGAGGTTTTCGTAGATTTTCTAGGTGTATGTGGGACGGCGATACGTAACCCCCCGTACATCAGGTTTTCTGCAGATTCTCAGAAGATGGATTTCAGAAATGATGGTTTTAGAAACAAGTTTTAGAAAGAATAGTTTTATGAAAGAGTTTTCAAGAAAAATAGTTTTATGAGAATCTCAGAGTTTTACAGACAAAAAAGATTTCTAGAAAAATTTCACAGAAAGAGATTGGTTTTTAGACAAGAGAAATTTTTTAGAAAATATCAGTTTTCTTAAGATGATTTCGATTTCAAATAAAATGAATGTTTTATAAAGTATTTCAGTTCCGTTTTAAATTTTCCACTTACTAGGTCGTTTAATCGATATAACCCCAACTCCCAGTATTTCTATTTTTCAAGTACTCGGAGGACGAGCTCGAGAGGATGGATACTGATGTTAATCATTATGGTGTTTGGGTCCATGATGTCAAGTCAGAGACAGTTTAGTCAGAGTCGAAGTAAAGTCATGTATCAAATATTATGTATGACAGTGATTGTGTGTGTACTAAGTTAAAGTGTCCAGGACATGATTATAAAATGTAATATATTTGGGTACATAGTTTTGAGTATAAGATTTTATTCTATATTGTTGAGTTGGGAAATGGTCCACATACATGAGTTTATATTTTAAAATACGATTCGTAGTGTTGGTCATAGTCATAAAGTCAGAGGCTCAAGGGGATAAGTCGACATATTCCCTGCCGATACCATCTCCAAACGGGGGATATTACCAGTTACATCCCTCTCTCGGAGATGCTACCGATAGGGAATAGGCCGATCTATCCCCATGAGCCTATGACTTTCTAACTTTGATCATCACTACTAATCTCATCTCAATCACAAACTCATGTATAGTTACCATTGCCTAACTTAATAAATGAAATGCAACTTAAATACTCATAAGAATGTACTCAATAATAATATACTTATAACTCTATCATGGACACTTTAACTCATTTTACACACAATCTTGACTATACAATTGTCTGATACATGACCTTACTCTGACTGAATTGTGCCTCTGACTTGACCTGGTGGACCCAAACAGCCTAGTGACTGCCATCAGTATCCATCCTTTTGAGCTCATCCTCCATGAATACCTGTAAAACAGAAACACTAGGAGTGAGGGGGTTAGATCGTTTGAACGACCAAGTGAGTGGACCTTTTATAGTATCAGATTTAGAACTGATAGCTCACACAGATAATTGAGTTAGGAATGTTAAACATAACTAGAGGACCAGTAATGGAGTTTCTTTGAGGCATGATAATAGTTATAGCATAACGATTGTATAGTGTGTTCAACAGAAGTTTCGTAGACTGAGAATGAAGAATTACCTCTCAGTCAAGAATTCGAGGGATTATTCACTAAAGCTCACGGACCTTGGTGTAGTATGTGCGAGCATGGAAAAAAGGTATTATATATAAAAATCAGATGTTAAGGTAAGACAAATAGTACGTATGTTTACTAGCCAATTAGTAAGTTATGATTTCTAAGTCATGGTATATAAGGTCCAACATGGTGATCATATCATCCTTTGATATACTGACATTGTATGAGAGACCGTCGGAAAGTAATGTGATATAGTTGGTGAAGCAAGGTTGGTTATGAGCATGTAGTCAGTTGGAAGTTGGTGGCCTAGGAAATAGCGTGTGAATCCGGCGATTTGTGGTTTCTATCCTAAAGGGGTTTCGATGACGAATCATATTTAAGTGGGGAGAAAATATAACACCCTGGTAATTTCGACGACTACTATGTTATAGATGGTATAAAACATGATATAAATCATTCCCAAGCATGTATATGCTTATGGAATTACATTTCGGATCTTCGATAAATTCTTTACAGTTTCGATATGGAATTTATCGTATGTTTTATTACGGACAGCCCTTAGTATTTGGGCCCTAACTGTTTCATACGATCTCTGATTTTTATGAATTTTATATCGCCGGAAATCTAAGATCGAGACCTATGACATTGTTCCAAATTCGAATCAGAAGCAGGTCCAAAATCATGATTATCATGGCTGCTATAATAAATTTCGAGAATGACCTAGAATTGAGTGATGTGGCACAATCTCAACCTCTCACTTCATCACAAAAATAAGTCACTTTGTCCTATAAATAGGACACTATTTATTCATCTCTCGTTCAAGCCCAAAAATGTGAAGATCAAAGACAAGAATGGAGGAACTCATGCTTCCAATCTTCCTCTTATCTTTATTTTCAAGTTATTCTTGATCCATCCAAGCACATTTCCAAGCAGGGTAAGCTTCCTTTCTCTTTTTAACTTCTTATTTTTCAGTTTTGGGCAAAGAAAATGAAGTCTCAAATTCGCACCATGCATACCATAATGATTGGATTTGTCTAATTGGCCTTAATGGTGTTGTTAGCATGCATTTTGAGTAATTGCATGATAATATAAGCATGGAACGAAACCTTCAAGTGTATGAATGTGTTGGGGGATTTTACTTTCTTATTTAATGATACTAGATAATGGTTTGTGTGTGGGTTGAGGATATGAAATGAGTTTATGATAAGTTGAGTTGGAGCTTAGATGAGAGTGTTGGGGATTGCTTTGGGTATTATCATGGAAAGGTTGATGTTTAGCCCTGAAAATGAGTGAGCGTCGTGACGCCGAAGAGCTTGTGTCACGATGCGTAACAAGAAGGTGCTCTTTGTTTCCATTCTGTCTATGTGGGCGTCGCAATGCTCAACATTTGGCATCGCGATACGGAGAAAGAAGATACTTCATATCCCGGGTCGGTTATATGGAAGACTCGGGTCAATCGTCGGAGGACTCGGGTCGGTCATGTGAAATACTAGCATCATGACGCCGAAGAGCTTGTGTCGTGACGCGTAATAAGGAGGTGCTCTATGTTTCCATTCTGTCTGTGTGGGCATCGCAATGCTCAACACTTGGCATCACGATACGGAGAAAGAAGATGTTTTATGTCCTGGGTCGGTTATATGGAAGACTCGGGTCAATCGTCGGAGGACTCGGGTCGGTCATGTGAAATACTAGGGTCGGTATTGTGGAAGACTCGGGTCAAGTATGTGGAAGACTCGAGTCGGTCGTATAAAAGACTTGGATCGGTCTTGTGGAAGACTCGGGTCGGTCGTGTGAAAGTCGCGACGCTTAGTACCTGACATTGCAACACAGAACAAGAAATGTTCTCTATTTCAGTCTGATCGTATGAGCATCGCGACTCGCAAGACCTGAAGTCGGGACGCACAACAATACCAATTTCATCACATTTCAGTTTCGCCCTATGATGTTAAAGTCAGTTAACACGTTAGCTATCTCAACACGTATGTAACATGCATAAGCATCCACTACATCCATGACCATGATTAGATTCTAGAATACAGGACATACTAGTTTTTCCGCATGAATCTCTTCAGTCGCATTCATGATCATTGGCAATAGTTATTAATATGTTAGTGGACCTTTCTTTTTCAAGTTGATATTTACTTTCTGTTTTGATTTGAGATTTACTTTTACGCACGTTAGGGGGTTAGCCAAATTGATTTCAGTTATTTTATGAATGAGTATGTTTCAAAAAACTTGGATTTTACAAGTATGATTTTAGTGATTTTTTGGAGACATGGGAGAAAAACCCACCTCAAATGTGACTTATGGAATTGACGGATATAGACATGTGAACATGTAGATCAAGATTGGGGAGACAGCGAGACATAACGCCCCTAGATCCTAGTTCAGGGCTAGGGATGACAGATGCCCCTGGACCCTAGATTTAGGGACAGGATGATGGCATGTATTGGGGGACGGCGAGATGTAACGCCCCAATGACATGGATTTACATATATGGATCTAGTTCAGTGGCTTGGGGACGGTGAGATGTAACACCCCAAAACCACTAGATAGGCGTATGGGGGGACGACGATACGTAACACCCCCATGCGTCAGGTTTTTCTACATATTTTCTAGACGTATGGGGGGACGACGATACGTAATGCCCCTATACGTCTGGTTTTTTACAGATTTTCAGAAGGATGGATTTCAGAAATGATGGTTTTAGAAATGAGTTTCAGAAAGAATAATTTTATGAAAGTGTTTTCAAGAAAAACAGTTTTATGAGGATCTCAGAGTTTTACAGACAAAAAAGATTTCCAGAAAAATTTCACAGAAAGAGATTGGTTTATAGATAATAGAAAATTTTCTGAAAAGATCAGTTTTCTTGAGATGATTTCGATTTCGATTTCAAATAAAATGAATGTTTTATAAATTATTTCAGTTTCGTTTTAAAATGTCAACTCACTAGGTCGTTCAAACAATCTAACCCCCCCACTCCCAGTATTTCTGTTTTGCAGGTACCTGGAGGACGAGCTCGAGATGATGGATACTGTTGGCAATCACTAGGTGTTTGGGTCCACGATGTCAAGTCAGAGACAATTTAGTCATAGTCGAAGTAAAGTCATGTATCAAACATTGTATATGACAATAACTGTGTGTGTAATAAGTTAGGGTGTCCAGGACATGATTATAAAATGTAATATATTTTGGTATACAGTTCTGAGTAGAAAGTTTTATTCTATATTATTGTGTTGGGCAATGGTCTTTATGCATGAGTTTATATTTTGAAATGGGATTAGTAGTGTTGGTCATAGTCAGAAAATCATAGGCTCAGGGGGATAAGTCAGCATATTCCCTGCCGGTAGCATCTCCAAAAGGGGATGTTACAAGGTTATTCCACTAAAAACCTGAAGATGTACTTCCATTGCTGTAGATAGATAATATAAGCCAAACAATGTCGGTGTCTATCGATATAGTCATTGCATACGGATTGGTCCTTCACGAGTATCTCATAATTAGAGCCGGGTCATATTGTTTATTACACCCCTTTAATTATTTTTATCTTAAATACCATTGATTCTCTAATGAATAATTTATTCATAACTATTATGAATATTAATCTTTCTATTCGCAGTAGAATGACTTGAGTGCTATAATCGTTCAAGTATTGAATCAACCCTTAAGGAAGATACTCCTTTACTTCTCGCAAGAATGAGTGAACTTCATATCTCTGTAAAAACGTCTCCAAATACACACCAAACCATGTCCCCAAAGTATATAGCTATTGGTCGGGATTGCTACACCAACCTCACCTTTGTAAATCAAATGACATAGCCTGCCATGCAAGAGTTCGCATTACACTCAGGATTCAGATCAATCCACATATGATCATCTAGTAGATTGAAATAAATTTCTTTATTTAATAGATATTATAATAAATTCATTTCTATATGGGTCCAGTCATATATGTCACATCATATAAGGTGCCTCCATTCTCATGTCACCACATGTACGATCCCGAATCATGGTTGCCATATAATTATAGAATGGACTGCATCTATAGATAAACCACAAATAAAGTACTTTGTTTGCTGTCTATGGACTATTTTAGATTACTAACTTCATACTTAATTCCTCTTGTGCATGACACTCATACACTAAGTCTAAAAGCACATGAGTAATCAAGGGTAAACATGATAATTTACAATATGCGATTTAAATCAAACATTTTGATAAATAAATTATGTATTATTTTTATTTCGTAATAAATAATTTCGTTTACATTACATGAAGTTCTATGGCATATATCCCAACAATCTTAGAGACTAAGAAATTATATTTTGAAGAGTTTAAGGTATTTAGAAATTTTAATTAATTACTTAATATAAAATATTTATAGTTAAAATATAATATTTATAAGCTAATTCAATTATTTTGTAGAAATACTTTTGGTGGAATGAGGCAATTAATGCCATGATGTAAATTGCATAGAAGAAGAAGGCGGATATTCAGTACAAAGATATGTTGAACGAGATTAAGTAGAAATGGAAGCAATCATGTTTCATAAACGATCCGCTATGGAATAATTTAAATCAATACTGGAAATCTCCTAACTTTCGTGTATGTTAAAAGCGGCCTCTCATAACCGACGATGATCCGCCATCGAAGGAATAGAAATGGTCAGGCATACGGGAGGCACCAGATCGCACTACGACCATTGTCGCCATCTTGTAAGTATATAAATTCCTAGTAATAAATATTTATTTGAATTACTTATTCATTTTTATAGTTAATTACTATTACATTGTTTTCAAATGGATAGGAGAAACAACTAGGTCATCAGCCCAGTGTCTTTGAGCTCTTTGTGCATACACACACGAAGAAGGGCGATGGACACACATTCGTCGATCACCGATCTCTGGACGTGCATGTAAGATTTTATATATGATTATGTTGAGTTGTATTTTTTTACTTATATAACTTTAAAAAATAATATTACGGTCTAACATTTCTTATATTTATCATAGGATCGCTATACAGTTGTTTGGTACCAGTTGTTGCAGACTGTGGAGCCATTACATGAGGACCGATTATTTATTGAAATTGTCGGAGGGTAGAGGAAGAAACATGTCTATGATTTGGGCTCCCAGTATGTACTTGAGGGTAGTTCATCATCTTCTACTGTCTTGGTTAAATAGGCTGAAATGCAAAGAGATATCACTATGCCGAGACAACAGCTGCAGCAACATGAGCAGATATGGAAGCAACATGAGCAGATGCAGCCGCAGATACAAGAACATGTTTGACTAGCTCTTCAATTGATGCAGTTGCCTCATCGTGGTATTCATCCTCCTGCTATTGTGTAGTATATTTTATTTAATGTAATACGGTACGTTAATGTAACACTATTATTTTATGTATATTATATAATGTTATTTTATTAACTTATTTTTAAATATTTATTTATAATATTAATTTTTAATTGAAAAAAGAAAATACAATTTAATAGAAAAAATCAAATATAATATAATTACTGACCGACCATTCGGTTGGTAATTATATTACAAAGTGTAAACCTTACCGACGACACTATACGGTCTGTAAATTCGAAATTACCGATCGATAAATTTTTTTTTTACCGACTGTATATTATGTAATACTTTGAGTTATTCACCGAACAAAATTCATATATCTAACCACTGGTTATTTTCCTTTTTTCCGTCATTAAGTTTTACCGACCATAAATCTATTTGGTCGGTAATCGGTCAGAAAAATCACCGATGGAAATATACTCGGTCAATATTTTGATACCGACGAGACATTTATTAACATGATATTTTGGTAGGTAATCAATCGGTAATTTATTATTTCGACCGAAATATATTATTTACCGACCAAATTATCAATCGGTAAATTGTTGTTTTCTTATAGTAATTGTTTCTTGTGATTTATTAGTATATAAGAAATACAAACATGATGGTTTGGGTTTTGAAATTGAACAAGCCAATAAATAATAATAGATATTTCATAAACAAATTGATATAAAATATATCATTTGTGAATATCCTCCTAATACCAAAAAAAAAAATGAATTATTTAATATATGCATGTCTTTTGTTAAACTTTAGTGTATATTTTTCACTCACGGAATGTATTTAAATTTAAATTTACCCCGGTCTATTATAAAATCCTTGATCTACCCTTGATGTTCCTTCATAAATAAACTATATTTTCAAAATAAAATTATAAATATTTGTTAAATATTTTAGTATCTTTACTTTGAAAGGGCTATTATCAAATAACAATACCAAATAAAGCCTAGCTAGTGTAGTTGTCAATTGCAGGATCCATTAGTAAGGTATGACCATAGTTTTTAAAATTGGACTAGATCAGTTGAATCGGGAACCGATTTTGTGTCTGGTCCGGTTAATACTTAATAATCTGTCTTGAGAAAATCAGTCAAAACTAATTAAAATCAGTAAAAACTTATCCCAACTGGCAATCCAAACTGAATCAGTTTAATTTTTTAAAAATTTTTTTTTAAATTTTTTTTTAAATTTTTAATTAAATAAAATTATTTATGACGTAAGTCGATTTTTATCAATTTTTTTCGAAATGATTTAATATATCTTATTATTGATCTATTGAATTTTTTTGGATTATCGATTTGATCGTGGGTACGATTATGAAAATACTGCTTATGACTATGATAGATAATAATAGGATTATTAAAAGGAATTATAAACTCCCAAACCACGATCACAATACATGCCCACATATGGTGGGATTGGGAAAATATCACCATCTTTTATGTTAATGCATCCTTTCACTTCAACTGTCATACTGGTCGATCTAATTATTCTGTTCCTGATTTGTTCTATTGCTCTTATCTTTAGCTTATTACTTTGTACATCTTTTTTTATAAATTATAATTAATAATTATTAGATTATAAATTAAATATAACTGAATCTTAACCGTAACAAAAGATTATTACAAGATTAACATAATTCAGCTCAATATTATTAGACACATTTTGGTGTTTAAGTCAAAACCATCGAAAGATGATTGAAAAATAAATAAATAACTTATGTGGGTGGGTGGGTCTCACACGTAAAAAATAAAATTAAAATAAAATAAAATTCACTATTTACACAGTGAATCTCATGCTTATAAATAGAGACTTCATTTCATTATTTTCTTCATTTTATTCTTAACCAAATCCTATGTATTCTAAGAGAGAAAAATATTGTTTATTCTTAGGAGCTTGTGAGAGAGTCTAAGAGAGTGTGAGATTATTCATTCATTGTGTTTAGAGAGAGGTTGTAAAATTATTTCCACTATAGTGAAATCCTTCTACATTTGTTCATGGATGTTTTCCTCACATTGAGAGTTTACCACATTAAATCTTTGTCTATTTTATTGTTAATATTTATGGTAGGCTAAGCCTCCTAATTATTATTGTATTGTTATATGGTAGACAACGCCTCCTGAACTAATAATTTTTCTCAATTTCACTTTACTTGTGTGTCAACTTCAGCCTACGATCCCCTAACTGTGGTATTAGCGCTTCAGGTTCAGGGTTACTGTTCACGAAGACTGTTCACATATACAGTATAGTACTATTCACATATATGATACTATTTATGTATACTATACTATTCACGTGTATGGTACTATTCACATATACGGTATTGTATACGGTCTTATTCACAGTGAAATAGTAAAAGCCGGTTCAGGTGAGAAGCTGATCATCATCAGAAACATGACAAGAAAGTTCGAAATTGAGAAGTTCAACGGGAGTAACTTTTCCCAATGGAAACTTAAAATAAAAAGCAATCTTGAGAAAAAACAATTGTTTAGCGACAATTGATGAGAGAACAAATGGAATGACTGATGAAAAATGGAAGGATGTGAATGACAAAGCTATGGGCAAATTGTATCTAGCCTTAACAGATTCTGTGTTATCCAGCATTGCAGAGAATAGGACTACAAAAGATATTTGGAATGCACTTACCAAATTGTACGAGGTCAAGTCACTACACAACAAGATCTTCTTGAAGAGAAGACTTTACACTCTTCATATGAGTGAGTCCATATCTATGACGGATCACATCAACAACATATATACACTATTTTCCCAACTCACTGTGTTGGATTATATTATATCTACAAGTGAACGTGCAAAGATTCTACTTCAAACAATTGTGGCAAAAAAGGGCACATCAAGAAAGATTGTTGGAATCTGAAGAAAGGTGTAGAAAAAGCTCATGTTGCAATAAAATCTCAGAGATGTGTTGCAAGTACTTCTGAAAAAAGTGGCACACTTTACAGTGAAGTAGCAATGTGTAACACCTCGCCAGAGGCAGAATGCTACCGGCGTGAGATAGGATTAACCCATCTTCATAAGCCTCGAAATCTACTGAAAATCCTGCATGATGTATCTTAAAACTGGACAACCTGGATCTCAGTCCAGCACCAAAACTAACCTAAGAAGAACATCATATATTAAAATGGACCTCAGCTCCACACCAACACATCAAAATCACCACATAAGGGCTTCGTGCCCATATTATCTATCAACACTCAAGGGCTCAGTTCCCACAACATCATAAGCAATCAAAACATTTACTTAAAATATATATACAAACCACGTGCTCAGCACGACAAAATAAAACAATAACCAAAATATCCTAAACTTTTTAAACTTCTATAACTTCTCTCGGGACACTTGCGAGGGTGACTGCCACTTGGGTGATCCGCGTCTCGAGCATGACTACCAAATTTATCGTGGTTGACCAATCTGGAAGCCAACCTACAAAACTAGCAAACTGGTTTGGTGTGAGTTTTAAAAAACTTAGTAAGTAACCATGCTAGCACTACAAATAAATCATACAAGTCAATTACATTAGAAGTTTTTCAGAGTTATTAAGTTATTACGAATCTTAGAATTATCAGCTTTCTATTATACTTTATACTTTACCCATATCAAATTTTTCATATTTACATATTGTCAATATAGTGGTTAGACATTCAAAGCACATGAAACATAGATTCGAAATCACAAAGTACGTCACATATTAATACTTATCACAGTTATATATCTTTGAAATATCATCAAATCGGTAAATCTAACAAAATTTCTTTTGTTCAGTTATAAACTATCTTTAATACCAAAACCTCTTTCTTCAATATTCAAACAATCTTTATCTAACCTTCTTTAATCCAGGATGAGCTTACAATAGTTAAACACTTGGGTTTCAAATACATTCACATATACCGTAACACACTTTTTTTATATATACATGTAAATATAATTTCAAAATCCTTACACATGTGCATACATATCAATACAACTTAGCAAACACGCTTTATAACCTCTGATATTCACATCGGTTTCAAATCATCCATTCATCTCACATAAGCATACATAATCCATACATATCACGAGTTCCATCATACATATACACACACTCAGACATATTTACAGTCATCATGCAACCAACTAAGAAGCACACATAATAATCGATACATCAAATATCATATCATCCAACAATACATACACACGGCTGGCTTACACACACAATGCTCGTATGAGACTCATTACCTATTTTGGAATAGTTATGAAATGAATTCCATCCGAACGGATTTCTAACCAGCTCGACTATTACACCGCAAATCATCCAATCAAACATACACACATGCGCACATATCATATAACATAAACTAATCAAATGATTTCTCATAAACAATCACATACGCGCAAATAATTCAAACATCATTCAAATACACATATACATACATATATTTCAAACATATGAATATAAACCTTATTACGAAATCAAAACTCTTATCTCTCACGGTCGTCATATCTCTTCATTTATCGCTCAATCATATTCATTTTCAGAATTTCGATCTAGAAACTCTTAATTCAGTATCTTTACCAAATAAAAATATTCATTCGGAGAAGACGTAGCTTATATTCATTCCTCATCTCACTTAACCATCTCAACCTCTAAACAAATAATTGCATGGGCGAAACGATAATAAACTTATTCACAGCTTATCATCACATACATATACAAACCATTACTTGTTCATATACATACATGCATCAATACATACATGTAGCCATCAAACTCTTCACTTCATATCATAAAAGGTCATACATGTGATGGTCGACTAACTCAATTGTTCACGATCTCGAAGTTCTTCCTCAAATCCATCATTCAACTATCCTAAACCTTTCAATTATTTTTACATATATGTGTATGTATGTATGTATGTATATACACGTTTAAAACACAAAAAGAACGATTCGAGCACACATCGCATGGATTACTTACCTGGCTTCGCGAGCACTCCAAGTCCTAGTCACATATGTAAAAACAAATGGTGAAATACCGTCAGAAATACGACTTACGGAGTTCTTGACTAAACTACGACAAAATCCTGGAAATTTCCGGAATAACCAAATCAAGTCCATTTTCAATACTTTCAGTTTCAGTATTCTTAAAACACAATTACAAACAATTTCAAGCCACTAGTTCACCTAAATTATCGGTTTACTTGTTTTTGGAAATTCTTCTGCAAAAGTTTCTACAACGCTACTGAAGGGTCCCGAACCCTACAAACCTACCCGGATTTATCTAAACACTATCTTATCATCATATATGACTCATATCCATCATTACGATCAAAAACATATTAATACAAGGAAAACTCACTTTTACCAAAAATTGGCATAATCTATCGGATCGATCTAATTCATTCTGTTTTCACTCGGATTCTGCCGATTGCTCATATTCAATATACTAATACTCAAATAATTCATTTTATATAATTATGCTATTCTACGAAGCTACTGGATATATCTGAACATTTAACTCTAAACTTGAAATTTGCGGATTTTTATCGGGAGGTCTTACTGAGATTTCTAGGGCATATACGGACCCCAAATGATCCACCCACGAATGTGCTGGAATCGACGAAATTCCGATCAGAGCTACTGTTCACTATGGGTCACTATTCATCTGAATCTTCTTGTCTCGTTTCACGTGCAACCGAGCACGAATATGAAAAATCGCCACCGTTATCTCTTAGTACTCTCTGAGAGCTTCGATTTTTTAGGTGGCTCGGGCCGTGAAATGAAGCGATGAGCCGATATCATGAAACCCATTCATGCGTGTGTCTCTCATCTTTTCTATCATTGCCAGCGTCCTGGGGATGCCACCGGCCACCACAAGGCGGAGGGGTGGCCGGCGCACTCCTCTGGTCGGTCGCGTAGGTTGATGGTGGCCTTCAGGACACCGGCGCGGCCAACGGTGGCCAAATGTGTTTGAGAGCGTGATGGGGTCGTGTAGGGAGTTTGTAATTGTTTTGCCATTTTCACAATATGCAGGAATTATGGTGTATTTATAAAAGAGTTTTTAAAAATTATATTCTGACTCCTGAAAATTTCAATTAGATCCATGTAATAGAACTTTCTAAAAATATCGCATTTTTGAAGCCCTTCTGATGCAAATTTCGAAAAGTGTTCAACACGAAAGTTGTTCATCTCGGAAAAATGAGTCTGAAAGAATACACTTAATTGGAGTTTGTTTGAAAGTTTTATAGTCGAAACAACAAACTTCTATGAGTATAACGATAAAATCAGAAATCGCATAACTGGTTCTCAAAACCATGCATTTTTCGACGCGACTAATTTTCACTTTAAATAATCTGAACTATTTCCCAACACATATACTCCTATTTTTGAATACCATCATATTTCAAATCTTTAACTTTAATTCAGAAATCTTCCGGAACATTCTGAAAAAAAATTGATATATTACACAATTGTGTCGAATGATAGCAGAAAACAACTAAATGATGCATAGTTGGTTGATTTTAAAGCAACATGGCACATGACTTCTAGAAGAGAATGGTTATGTAATTATGAACCTGTCTTTGGAGGATTGATTTTTCTAAAAAATGATAATGTCTTGAAAATTGCTAGGATTAGAGCCATCAAAATAAAGATTTACGATGGGACTATCTGCTCTGTACAAGATATTCGATATGTCGTGGGAATGAAGAAAAATCTTATGTCAGTTGGACAGTTAGATGACCTCAGATATAAGACCGTTGTTGAAAATGGGGTATTAAAGATGGTGAAAGTAGCACTTATAGTCTTGAAAGCTGAAAAGATCTCAACAAACTTGTATATGCTCTTGGGAGACTTAATTCAGGAAGTAACTGCATCGGTGGCATAACTGGATTCTAGAGAGGAAGCTTCTTTGTTGTGGCATCAGAAACTATGCCACATGTTAGAACAGTGAATGAAGATTTTCATCA
This sequence comes from Zanthoxylum bungeanum, assembly GCA_019454045.1. NCBI lineage: Eukaryota > Viridiplantae > Streptophyta > Magnoliopsida > Sapindales > Rutaceae > Zanthoxylum > Zanthoxylum bungeanum. The sequence continues at coordinate 204,069 of SKCR01024058.1, forward strand.
ATCAAAAGCTACTCCCAGGCTTGAAAGTGGTTAGTCTACCATTTTGTGAGCATTTTGCTACAAGTAAGTAAAATAGATTAAAATTCAGCAAGTCAAATACTCGGAGCAAAATCATTTTATATTTAATTCACTCTGATGTTTGGGAAGCACCGGTTCAATCTGTAGGGAAATTATAATATTTTGTATCATTTATTGACGACTTTTCTAGAAGATGTTGGGTATACCCGATCAAAAATAAGTCAGATATGATGTCAGTTTTCAAAAACTTCAAAGCATAATTTGAAGTAGAAACTGGAAAGAGAATCAAGTTTTTAAGGAAAGATAATGAATGAGAATATTGCAGTAAGGATTTTGATGCATATTGTCAGCAGAAGGCATAAAAAAGCAAACTATTATACCATACATTCCTTAACAAAATGGTGTGGTAGAAAGGATGAATAAAGCGCTGTCAGAAAGAGTGGGAGATATGCTCAGACAGCTAGTCTACCAAAGTGCTTTTGGGTAGAAGTAGTTCATATGACATTCTATGTTGTAAATAGATCTTTATCAACATCAAATGATTTGAAGACACCGATGGAAATGTGGAGTGGAAAGCCAGCTTATTACTCATCTCTTCACATTTTTAGTTGTCCTATATGCGTGATATACAACGCTCAAGAAAAAACAAAGTTAGATCCAAAATCTAGAAAATATAATTTCTTCGGTTATGCTAATGAAGTAAAGAGGTATCGCTTGTGGGATCCCACTACTAACAATATCATCATCAGCAAGGATGTGATATTTGTAGAAGATCAACTATAGAAAAAAGGAAATGATAACACTTCAAAAGAAAGTACATAGACTACAACAATATTGGTGGAAAATAATCCAGAATGAGAAAATTCAGATTCTTCTGAAGCAGCACCCGATCAAGAGATACTAGAACCAATTGAGTTTGAAGCTTCTGAAGTCCGTCGATCAACCTGAGAGAGAAGACCTCCGGGTTGGCACTCAGAATATGTTACGGAGAGTAACATTGCATATTGTCTTCTAACAGAAGATGGAGAGCCATCGAATTTCCATGAAGGTACAAATGACTTAAATGCATCTTTGGGGATGGTAGTAATGCAAGAAAAAATAGAAGGTTTGCACTATGGGTGTTCATAGGGTCGGGTCGACCCGCGACGACCCGACCCGCAATGACCCGACCCGACCCGGTCGGGTTCATAAAAAAATTTACAAAATTTTGACCCAACCCGACCCGAAATTTTCGGGTTGGGCAACGGGTTTGATACTAAAACCCGACCCGACCTGACCCTATACAAATATTATTATTTTTCTAAAAATTTTATTATTTTTCTAAAATTTTTATTATTATTTTTAAAGTTTTTACTATTATTTCATTTGTTTATTACTTTTTTTATATTAAAACTTTATATATATGATAATTTTTGGGACATAAAATAACTAATATTTATATTTCAAAATAATTAATTTATTAAAAAAATTATTTTTTTAAATGACTCGACGACCCGACCCGAACCCGATCGGGTTCCACTTCCCCGCGACCCGACTTTCCCTTGACCCGACCCGATCGGGTCTAACAAAATTTTAAAAAACCCGACCCGACCCGTGAACACCCCTAGTTTGCACAGAAATGATACATGGGATCTAGTACCATTACCACATAGAAGAAAAGCCATTGGTAATAAATGGGTTTACAAGATCAAGCGAGATAGAAATGATCAAGTGGAGCGGTATCGTGCACGATTGGTGGTAAAAGGTTATGTTCAGAAAGAATGGATTGATTTCCATGAGATATTTTCTCCGGTGGTTCGACTTACAATAGTCTGAGTAGTCATAGCTATATATCATACTTTTGACTTACATCTGGAACAGTTGGATGTAAAAATTATATTTTTCATGAAAAAATTGAAGAAAAAATTTATATGCTCCAACCAGAAGGTTTTGCTGAAATATGCAATGAGAACTTGGTTTGCAGGTTGAAAAAATATGTATATGGTCTCAAACAGGCACCTAGATGTTGGTATAAGAGATTTGATTCATTCATTATTTTCCTTGAGTATAACAGACTCAGTTCAGACCATTGTACATATTCAAGAGGTTTGGAAATAATGACTTTATTATTTTCTGTTGTATGTGGATGACATGTTAGTAGCAGGCCCTAAGAAAGATCGAGTCCAAGAATTAAAGGCAATGTTAGCTAGGGAGTTTGACATGAAGGATATGGGATCAACAAATAAGATTCTATGGATGTAAATACACAGAAACATAAATAACATGAAGATTTGGCTTTTTCAGAAAAATTACTTGAAGAAAATCTTACGACGGTTTGATATGGAAGATTGTAAGCCAATTTCTACCCCTCTTCTTTTTAATTTCAAGTTATCCTCTTTTATGTGTCCTAGAAATGAAGCTGAGTGGAAAGAGATGTCTCGAGTACCGTATGCATCAGCAGTGAGAAGCTTAATGTACGTCATGATTTATACAAGACCAAACATTGCACAAGCAGTGGGAGCGGTTAGTTGTTTTATGGCGAATCATGGTAGAGAGCATTGGAATGTTGTTAAGGGGATCTTTAGATATATCAAAGGAATCTCGGATGCTGCATTATTGTAACACCCTGCTACTACCGGCAGGAGACAGGATTGACCCATCTCCATAAGCCTTTAAATTTACAAAAAAAAAATGGCATGATGTATCCTAAAACTAGACAACCTGGATCTCAGCCTAGCATCAAAACGAACCTGAAATAAACATAATATATCAAAATGGACCTCAAGTCCACACCAACACATCAAAATCATCACCTAAGGGCTCCGTACCCATATCATCTATCAACATTCAAGGGCTATGTGCCCACAACATCATAAGCAATCAAAATATTTACTTAATATATATACAAACAGCGTGCTCAATACGACAAATAAAATATTAATCACAAATCCTAGACCTCTAAAACTCTTCCCATGACACTTGCGAGGGTGACTGCAACTTGAGTAATCCATCATCCCGAGCAAGATATCTGAGCCAAAGTGGATGACTGATTAGGTTTCCAACCTGCAAAACTAACGGTGGTGGCGTGAGTTATAGGAACCCAGCACACTGCAAACGAACAAGATTGAAACTTTAAATACAATACTTATGAAAATATATATGATGAGCGGAAAATATATCAATATTACCGCCCCGTTTACTTAATATTTTGTTTAGTTTCTCGGATTTGATGAACGTTTTGATGTGTTTTAGTTTATTTTGCAGATAAAATAATATTGGGACTTAATGAAATCATTTAGGATGAAATGTGGGTCAATTAAGGGAAATTATTGGACTTGATATATTAATTTTGGAGATTGGAAACTTGAAAGGGCGTTTTGACGAAGTGCAGTTTTGGAAATTCCAGTTTTGCGCATCTGTCTTATTTTGGGCATAACGTTTTACTCCGATATCTGATTGAGGTGATTCAAGTTCCAGATTAAAGAAGACTCAAAGATCTACAACTTTGAAAGAGAAAATATTTTCAAATTCTGATGATTTCATGACCGAAATTGATGAACCATCCAGAAGTGTGTGGAGTGTAATTATTAAAAGTCATTATCAATCATTTTCAAAGCAAAATATTAATTAATAAATAATTAATAAAAATTATCAAATCACCACCAAACAAGATAAGCAATTAGTGGAGCAATTATGGATTTGGTGGAGTAATTAGTGGAGAAATTAATAATGGATTTGGTGGAGAATTTGATGGATGATTTGATGGTGGCAAAATTTTGCCTATAAATACCAAGCCATTTCATTTGTAAAATTCATACTTTCTTCTAAGGAATTCCTTAAGAATACTAAGAGATTGTATCTTGTTTGTTTATTTATAGCTTTTAGTAATTAATTTCCGCTTTCGCACTTTCTTTTCTTTACTTTTCAGTTTTTACTTTCCGCAATTTTCTTTATGCACAATACTTTTCTTTCTTTAATTTTCAGCAATTTACTTTTCAGCAATTTACTTTTCAGCAATTTACTTTCAGCATTTACTTTTCAGCAATTTACTTTTCAACTTTTACTTTATGTCTTTTACTTTTCAGCATTTTTATTTTATGTCTTTTATTTTTAAGTTTTTACTAGCCCTAGTTATGTGTTAGTTATCTGGGGTTGTGATGAATTCTAATATCACCGGTTTATAAGGGGTTATTTTATAGTTTGGGTAATTTAAAGGTTTACTTATTAAGTCTTAAGCTTAATGCTTCTTGTTGTCTGATCACCAATAAGATTGATGTGGTAAATCTAAAATGAACTAGACATAGGGATTTTAGGTTTCAGCCTTAGACTTAATAGCCCACGATCTTCCTTGAGGATAGATAACCCTTTAATAGATTTCCTTACAGGATAGACATATACCTGTCAGGCGGGGGTAGCCATAATTGGAACTTAAACTTAATGAATCCAGATAATTTGGTTGACATAGACATATGGTTCAATTGGGTTAAACTGGGTATTTGCGTCTGACCATAGACAGAGGCTTTTGTATAATTTAGTGTTCCAGGTTAGTAAACTGATTTATTACACAAACATAAAATAATCACTTCATCTTTTAAAAGATATTAGAATGATTCACAACCCTAGATCTTTGTGTCTTTTATTTTCCTTAGTATTTTCTTTTGTCTTTTTATTTATTTAGCAAATCTACAATCAACCAAATCAATCAAGCAATCATTCTCTTCTCCCTTAATTAGATATCTGTAAATAAATAGATTAAATAATTAATAACAACAGTAGGAATTAAGTCCTCGTGGGATCGATATTTTTATACTACTTGAACGATACGTGCGCTTGCGTTATACGTGTGTGTTATACGCCGGTCAAGTTTTTGGCGCCGTTGCCGGGGACTTATATTTCTTGAGTTATTAATTTTGAAGCTATCTAATTTACTTGTATCTAATTTTCTTTATCTGTAATTTTTATTTCTTTATTGTATTTTCAGGTGATTGAAAAAATGGAACATTATTGGGAGATTGAGAGATCACGAGCTTTACTAGAAGATACACCCCACATTTGGGAGCAACAGTCCGGTTTTCTGAGGCCTGTTGTCCAACCCAACAATTATCACTGGATGCCAGAACCAATCAATTCCACATTTTCTCAAAAGAACGAAATGGGGAGATGTGTAATATGTGATGGTAACCACCCGAGCGATCAATGTATATACCTTTCAGAGTGGCAGAATTTTCAGAATCATTCAAAGTATGAAAAACCATCACATTTTCCATCTTATCCACCATCCATATGCGATTTTCATCAACAACCAGAACCATCAGAGGAAGATCAGTTATTAAAGATGCTTAAAGATATGTTCGAGAAACAAAAGTTGGATACAATGCTTGAAACAAGCCAGAAACAATTTGAAAGTATTCAGAGACAATCAGAATTCATTCAGAGGATGACAGATCAAATGAGACAATTCACAGAAAACCAGAACTACATACCTCAAGAACCAGTTTCAGATGACACTGATGAAGCCTTCGAGTACCAATCATTTCACAATGACACTTCAACAAAGGAGGAGGTTGAGAGGTATCAACAACCAGAGGTATCAGTTCAGGAGCCCAAACCAGCAAAGTCTCAATTTGATTTTTATTATTCTGACTCTGACGATGATAAAGCTGAGTTGTTAGTAGCAATTGAACCAACAAAGGATGATGAAACTTTTCAGCCTCAAAATGAAGATCTTGGAGAATGCTTTGCACAAATGTTTGAAGAAGATCTACCTGAGCCAATCATTTCACCCAGATCAGAGGATGAAGACCTAAAATCTAACATTTCTTTTCATTCTCAGGTTGACAATTTTGAAACATGTATTTCACAGATGACAGATGAAGAGCTGAATACAAAAATTTTAAAAGACATCTGTGAAGAAAAGGTGAAGCAAGAAGCAGAGCAAATGGAGGAGCAAATGTCTGACCTTAATAAAGATCCAGAGCATTCAGGAGAAACATCGTTGTTTTGGGGAGTACAAATCAAAGAAATCACCCAGAAGCTTGACAGAATGGAATTTCCATTTCAAGTCAAGCATCATACGAGACCTCCTGATTTTCTTTCTTCTTTGCAGGAACCACTGGAGTAACAAGGAGCAAAAAGGTGGCACGAGCACTGAATGAGACAAAACTCTTTTTGCCACTTTACCGTTGGAAGAGACCCTTCAAAAGCAACGCTCACGGGATTGTCTTTAATCGGACATCAAAACGACATTGAAACCTCCTTAACAGATGAATTTCAGTCACGTCTGGCTGAAGACGAAAAATTTAGCGCTAGCAAGGAGGCAACCCATGCAATTTGTTGTAATTTGTTTTCATATTTTGTGTGAACTTTTTAATTTTTTGTGTTATTTTTGTAGGGAAAGGCACAAACGAAGCATTTTAAGACGGAAGGAATTGTGTTTGGCAATCAAAAATGAGAAACAATTCATTAGCGATGGCTGAGTAAGGAATGAAATCTTGAGACACATCCTAATGAATTTATACTAAGCAAGTGGCGTATTGTGTACACAATTCTGTTGCCTAATTATTGCTTTGATTCGCTTTTCTATTGTAATTATCTTTATTTTCGTAGACAGGATCCAGACTTTTTGACCTTTCACGATCTCTTTTGTTGTTTAGCTAACAATCGTCCTTTGGAAGATATTAGTGCTATTATTACTCACCCTTTTTCAGGTACTATAAATTCAGCCCGTCATTGCACATTTGAAGGCATCCAGAGTTGAAAAAGAATAAAAAAAAATATGGAAGCCACTTCAAGAAGACGAGTTGAAAACGTCTGCGTGTTTTGTGGTAGTAGTGTTGGTACTAAGCCACAAAACATAGAAGCAGCACAGGAATTGGGTCGAAGTCTTAGCTGCAAGAAATATGCAATTAATATATGGCGGAGGCAATCTCGGACTTATGGGGATCGTTTCAAAGGTTGTACAGGAAGGAAGCAGTCACGTTTTAAGAATCATCCCAAAACCCTTGCAGAGGCAAATCTTATTGGATCATCAAACGGAGAGGAACTGATCGTGTCAGGTATGTCTGAACGACTGGTAGAAATGATTAACCGTGCTGATGCTTTTATCGCTTTGCCAGGTGGCTTGGGCACATTGGAGGAAATTTTTATAGTTCTATCTTGGGCGAACCTGAACATACACCAGAAACCGCTTGGACTGCTTAACGTTGATGGATTTTATGATTTTCTTGTGTGTTTCTTGATGATGCTCGGAGAAATGGGTTCGTGTCAAAACCTATGAAAGAACTCCTCTTCACTGCCAGAACTGCTTCAGATATAATAGACCAACTCATAGCCTATGAACCACAAGTTGACCCTATCCTTTCAAAGATAAATTGGTCTGGGGACGATCATGGTAAGAGGCGTCGGGTTAATCTGGATCTTAACCTTTAAATTCCTGTAGAATTTCAGTTAACCCGGTATTATCTTCTAAACTCTTCTTCTACTGTTTAAGACCTTGGGGACAATGTCTCATTTAGGTTTGGGGGAGGGAATTAGTTGATAGTACCTTGTTTTTTTAGTTTGTGTGTTATTTTTATTTTTAGTCCAAAATTTTTCGAAAAATACAAAAAAAAAATTGAAATTTTTTCAAAAATTACAAAAATATTTTGCTTTTTTGTGTTTTTATTTTGACTAAAAAGGTGAAATTGGTAAGAGATAGCCGAGTAAGGAGTTTCCACTCCTGAGACGTATCTTAAGCCTATTTCGAAACAAGTTAATTGTTGTTTATTTTATTTTAAATTATTTAATTTGTGAATTCTCCTTAAAACGGACTAAAAGGAATCTTCATATGTTCAGTTAGCAGATATTATCAACATATAGTAACATACGGACATGAGCTAAAATTGAAAAGTTTGTAATATTCAGTGCTCTAGTTTAATTGGAGGAAGCATCTAAAAAAGCAATGGAGTAAAAAAAAAAAAAAAAAAAAAAAAAAAAAAACATCCGAGATCCGAGTTATTAAGTCTGTAAGGGTGTTTTAACACCTAGTGCCCAAAACCAACTGGTTTGGGAGTCACTGGCCCAAAGCTCGCTACATGGATCAAGGATGTTGCAAAAATATATATCTGAAGTCTGAGTAATTAAGTCCATAGGGGTGTCTTAACACCTGGTGCCCTAAAGCCAACTGGTTTGGGAGCCACCGACCCAACACTCGCTACATAGATGAAAGATATTGTATATAAATAAAAAAAAAATTAGAAAAATCAGAAAAAATTATTCCATTGCTGTAAAAAATGTGTGTGAATCGGATAAAACTTTAGGACAAAAATATTACTCTCTTATCAACTGCACTTATGACTGTTGTGGGCAAAAATGAGTTGTTTAATATTGTTGGCTGTGTATATGGAGAATGGTAAAAATAATCGGAGAATTTACTTATTCGGTAATTTAGAAAGAAACAAAACAACTAGTAACTTGGAGTAGAAGTTTCACCTGATTAGTCACTAACTTCTTTATTCTCTTTTCTCTTGTCTTTTTGGTTTTGTGTGCATTAGTTTTAACTAACTTTTTACTTTTGTAAAATGTTTGTGGGTATCATTGCTGTAAACCCTCACGAGACTACAACTCGTCCACTAGGGACACCTAGGGGTTTAAAGGCTTGTTGCATACGCTAAATGCAACCGTGATCCCTACGAAAGTGGCTTAGTTTAATTTATTTTTTTTTTGTTTTGCTCGAGGACTAGCAAAATGTTAGGTTTGGGGTGTGATGAGGGGAAAATATATCAATATTTACCGCCCCGTTTACTTAATATTTTGTTAGTTTCTCGGGTTTGATGAACGTTTTGATGTGTTTTAGTTTATTTTGCACATAAAATAATATTGGGACTTAATGAAATCATTTAGGATGAAATGTGGGTCAATTAAGGGCAATTATTGGACTTGATATATTAATTTTGGAGATTGGAAACTTGAAAGGGCGTTTTGACGAAGTGCAGTTTTGGAAATTCCAGTTTTGCGCATCTGTCTTATTTTGGGCATAACTTTTTACTCCGATATCGGATTGAGCTGATTAAAGTTCCAGATTAAAGAAGACTCGAAGATCTACAACTTTGAAAGAGAAAATATTTTCAAATTCTGATGATTTCATGACCGAAATTGATGAACCATCCAGAAGTGTGTGGAGTGTAATTATTAAAAGTCATTATCAATCATTTTCAAAGCAAAATATTAATTAATAAATAATTAATAAAAATTATCAAATCACCACCAAACAAGATAAGCAATTAGTGGAGCAATTATGGATTTGGTGGAGTAATTAGTGGAGAAATTAATAATGGATTTGGTGGAGAATTTGATGGATGATTTGATGGTGGCAAAATTTTGCCTATAAATACCAAGCCATTTCATTTGTAAAATTCATACTTTCTTCTAAGGAATTCCTTAAGAATACTAAGAAGATTGTATCTTGTTTATTATTTATAGCTTTTAGTAATTAATTTCCACTTTCGCACTTTCTTTTCTTTACTTTTCAGTTTTTACTTTCCGCAATTTTCTTTTATGCACAGTACTTTTCTTTCTTTAATTTTCAGCAATTTACTTTTCAGCAATTTACTTTCAGCAATTTACTTTTAGCATTTACTTTTCAGCAATTTACTTTTCAGCTTTTACTTTATGTCTTTTACTTTTCAGCATTTTTTTTTATGTCTTTTATTTTTAAGTTTTTACTAGCCCTAGTTATGTGTTAGTTATCTGGGGTTGTGATGAATTCTAATATCACCGTTTATAAGGGGTTATTTTATAGTTTGGGTAATTTAAAGGTTTACTTATTAAGTCTTAAGCTTAATGCTTCTTGTTGTCTGATCACCAATAAGATTGATGTGGTAAATCTAAAATGAACTAGACATAGGGATTTTAGGTTTCAGCCTTAGACTTAATAGCCCACGATCTTCATTGAGGATAGATAACCCTTTAATAGATTTTCCTTACAGGATAGACATATACCTGTCAGGCGGGGGTAGCCATAATTGGAACTTAAACTTAATGAATCCAGATAATTTGGTTGACATAGACATATGGTTCAATTGGGTTAAACTGGGTATTTGCGTCTGACCATCGACAGAGGCTTTTGCATAATTTAGTGTTCCAGGTTAGTAAACTGATTTATTACACAAACATAAAATAATCACTTCATCTTTTAAAAGATATTAGAATGATTCACAACCCTAGATCTTTGTGTCTTTTATTTTCCTTAGTGTTTTCTTTTGTCTTTTTATTTATTTATTTATTTAGCAAATCTACAATCAACCAAATCAATCAAGCAATCATTCTCTTCTCCCTCAATTAGATATCTGTAAATAAATAGATTCAATAATTAATAACAACAGTAGGAATAAGTCCTCGTGGGATCGATATTTTTATACTACTTGAACGATACGTGCGCTTGCGTTATACGTGTGTGTTATACGCCGGTCAATATACATATTTACAGTTATTTATTAGAACACATTTAACTCATACTGTTCTTTTTACTTCAGGAAACATTGGTTCATAAGACGTATCTGGAGTGAACCAAAATAACTTACACGCATACCTCACCGATCATTAAAACTTCAAATTACACATAATCCAAAGTACATAACTTATGCAAGCTTCTAAATTATCTACGTTACGAACATGTCATAATCGTTAAGAGTAAAATGCATCACACATACTCATTCACGTTACCCCATGCTTATCAATAAACTTATCATGTCATTAGACCAAGTCTTACTAATAGGCTTCATGCATTCACCTCTACACAATATCCTTCTATATATAAATAATTATTTAGTACTTTACATAAGCATACAAACAAGTCATATTCAAACCTCTTACACAAGCCTATTATTAAGTTTTCCAAGTCTACATAAAACACAACTTCATTGCTTGCAATATCATTATCATCATACACTCAACTTCAAACTCACCTTACACATAAAATCTTACATCTTCAAACATAATCCATAGGTTCTGCCATACAAGAAAGTTTACAATTGATAATTAAGCACAACTCAAATCATAACATGTTCTCAAGCATGAATATTTACAAATCATCAATAAAACTCCACATATCGCTTTCCCCAAGTGAGCTTTATATTTGGCTATAACCTTAATTTTATAATCAAAAGTTTCTTTTAACCAGAACAAACTATACTCAAGTCAAGATATCATTTTAAACTTAATTCATCATCGTTTTCATCATAACATAACAAAAACAACAACCCCAACACTAATATCAAACTCAGCCGAGGTAAATTTCTTACAACTTTACTCATATTATAGCATCATTTAAAGCTCAACTCATCATCAAAACAAATAAAATATAATCTCTTCATACAAGTGTAAATTTGGCCATATAAACTAAGAAGCTATGTTTGAAGATTTCATCATTATTCAAAAAAACCCAAGCTACAACATCTCCAAACACATGACCTACCATCATATCTTATCATTGTAAAAAAACTATTTCTTAACATATGCTTGAAGGATTTGACCAACGCAAGGGAGATGCAACTTGAATCCTTTTCAACATCAAATACACAACTTATATTAAGGCTTTATTCTAAGAAAAGATCATAACACATGATCATCAAAAACAAAGAAAATCAGACCTTACCGAACAATATAAATTTCGGCCAGCCCCTATTGTTGAGGAAAATTGGGCATTTATACATAAATACTTCAATCCATGTTAATACCATCATGATATCCTCCAAAATGCATGCTAACAACTTTATTAAAGCTAAAATTCACTCATTGATATTTTAGGGTTCATGATAGATGAAAATAAGGAAGAGAAAAACATGCTTGATATCATTAAATTAGAGAAAATAATGATAGAAACTCACTTACTTGAGGAATGAGCTTGAGATTATCATCTTCATTCCATATAAATCCATACCAACGTCACTAATCACCATTCAAAAATTTAAAAATCAACCCCCATTACAAATGCTTATAATCGGCCATCACTAGAAAAATCCAACTTGGAATTTTTCATCACCACTCAAACAAACTCATACTTAATCATCAACATATACATGAAACATCTGCAAATCAACAAAAACAACTTCCATTTAAAGCTCTAAGCATTCAGCCATAACACATTTTTCACGACTATTTTGGTTTCAACACAAACTTAAGACAACACATGCTATAGCACTTCAAAGTATATGAACTATCATCACCCATTATCAAAAACAACAAAAAAAAACTCTTCCCAACATGAAGGTAGGTTCGTCCAAGGCACTACGTTTATGGTAAAATTGAGCATTTAACTAAATGAGGCTTAATCCATGCTTACTTTGCCATGAGAAGCATGATTATGCATGCTAGCTACTCCAATTAAGCTAAAAAGCAAGAATGAAGAACTAGGGTTCATGGAGACGAATTTGGGGCTTTTAATATTCATGCCCAAAACTGAAAAATATGACTAGGAAAAGAAAGAATAGCTTACAATGCATGGAATGTGAACTTGGAACCATCAAATTTGCATGATAAACTTGGAAGTATTTGAAGCAAAGTGGCATGAAGGAGAGCTCTCTCTTTTCATTTTTTTTATCATGAAAGAGATGAAGGAAAAGTACTCTTTATATAGGCAAAGTAGGGGCTGATTTTAATTGAAGAGAGTGACTTAGATAGTGCCAAGTGGTAAAAATATATGGGCAGTCCATGTTTTTACTGTTCTGAATTTTGGAAAATATTCAACATGAAGGTTGTATATCTTCGTCTTAGCTTTCCAACGATATAAAGTTCACTAAAATCGGACATCGTATGAAAATATTATGGCTAAAATACCGAATCACGTTAAAATTTAAATGCACAATAAAACTAAAAAATTTTAACTTCGTGTTTCTAAAATAATTATATAAGTAATAACATGCTAATGATGCACGTTTGAATGCTTAAAGATGTCACACAACACACAAAAAATGTAATTGTACCACGAAAATCGAGCGGTAACAATTATGTTATGGAGGATCAAAATTTGTTGTCAGGGGCTATGTGGATTTAGATTTTGCATGAGATCTTGACAAAATAAAATCCAATACAGGTTATGTGTTTGTACTTGCAGGAGGAGTAGAGAATTGGCTATCCAAGTTACAGAGTGTTGTGGCTTTGTTGAATACATAGCAGCTACACAAACTTGCAAGGAAGCTATTTGGTTTCAAAGGTTATTGGAGGAGCTCGGGCACAAACAAAAGAAGATTCCATTTTTTTTTTTGTGACAATCAGAGTGCTTTGTATAATGCAAAGAATCCAGTCTTTCATTCAAGAACAAAACATATAGGGGTACAATATCACTTTAGAGAGATGTTGTAAAATTCTTTCCACTATAGTGAAATCCTTCTACATTTGTTCGTGGATATTTCCCTCACATTGAGGGTTTTACCACGTTAAATATGTGTCTCATTGCTTTATTTTATTGTTAAAATTTATGGTTGGCTAAGCCTCCTAATTATTATTGTATTGTTATATGGTAGGCAACGGCTCCTGAACTAACATTTGTTCTTAATTTCACTTTACTTGCGTGTCAGTTTCAGCCCACGATCCCCTAATAAATACTAGATTTAAATTGTCCTTTAATTTACACTTGGAATGGAATTGAAATCAACGTGGCACGTTAAATTTTGCCAGGAATCATTAGGGTTTTAGCACGAACTCGTACGGAAAAGAACAAATTCATACTATCTATAATGGCCAGCTAGTGTGGTGGGTTCTTGTCGAAGCATCTGCTTTTGGTGTGATAGCAATATTCAGGGCCTGAGTGTTGTGGGGTAGATAGTGGCGGCGGCATAAAATGAAATGTTGCCAAAATTTTCAAAAGATAAATGATTAAAATGATAGATGATGGGGTAATGATAATACCACGTGCTTAATTTTATTGCTGTGCATAAAAAGTTAGCAAGATCTAAATTTATGTTACATTTTCTCTCGATAGTCCAAAGTATGATGGGATCAGAAATTGCTTTTTATTTGAGATTAAGATGATAATGCTGTCTTTTGAACTGAAATGACAAGCCTTTTTTTTCTTAATTTTCTTTGGGGATAATCAGTGGGTAGATATGAGTCAGCTGCAAATAATTTCATTTAAATTTTGCTTTCAATGTAACAGCAACATAACACTATCTTGATTTATTTATATGTTCCAGGTCATTGGCAATAATTTGCAATTTCAGGCTCCCCAAAATTCACTGTTTGAAATTATCTATTGATGTTGCGGGTCACCAACCAAACTAAACAAAACAAAAAAACTTTTAACATTAGGTGGAGTTGATATTGGATTCTTTAATATTATTGTACTAAACAAAAGTATAATTTTATATAGGGTTCATGTAATAGAAATTCGATAAGTTTTACATTAACCGTCGAAACCTAACATGATAGTCTGGGCTTACTACAGCTAAAAAAAAGATATCATACACATCAACATGCCCGCCCAAACAAGCAGTTCGTTACCTTTTGAATCTTTGGAGCTCATGATTTGCATCATGAGGTTAGTTAGGCCAACTTTAGAAGATTACTCTAGAAATAGTATGTTCGTTGCCTTTCAATCAAGGAGCTAGCATATTAAAAAAAAAAAAAAAAAACAGTTGTAATTAATGATCATTATTGAAGGCTTATCTTGAGATGTGAAGAATGAGTACAAAGTGTAGAGGCTAAATTTGATCTCAAGTTTAAATATTTAAGGTGAATTTTCAAAAAGATGGAGAAATGGTTGGAGACTTTTTTCATAGAATTCAATTCGGCTGGGGAAATGGAAATATATTTATGTGTCTTTAAGCAATCGCAATATTCTTATAAAACTAATACTTTTTGGAACATAATGATGGATAAGAAAATAACAACACATTTAAAAAAAGAGGGTAATTGAGATAAAAATGCTTAAATTTGTGTCGTGGACTAATAGAGACATGTTTAGAAATGATAAAATAAGGAAGATTGTGCGCGAATAAGATGATCGAGCAAGTATAATGTAAACCTCTAAATATTTTGGTGTGAAAAATTGACCACATGGGATTGCCATATGACAACCCAAGTTAACATAGATAGAGACTCTAAAAAGAGATGTATTTTAGTAAGTTTAATGAAACAATGATTTCGGATTAAACATAATGACGTCAAAAGATCCATATACTATTTCCCATCTAATAGGAAAATACTTTGGTTTGGTTTGGTTTGATTAGATTATTGAAGGCGTAATTTTTGAGAGGTGAATCTTGATGAAATGCCCAGAAGTAAATTATCAATATACATAGCACATAGTAGTGCTTTTCTCTGATATGAGCTCTACTGAGCAAAATATAAATATATAACCCATGTTTATATACAAATATATAAAAGTGATTGCATAAGTTCTTTCAATGGTTAGTAAAATGCAAATCAAGAGAGGATTCTAATTCATTTTGGCAAAGATGGAGTAATTTATGTGTAAGTCAATGTGTGGCATTGGGTTTGGGCCATTTGGCTTCTCCTATTCTAGTTATTCAATTTAAAATTGATTTTTATCCTCTCTCAAGTGTTTCCATATTCAGGGAAGAAAAGCATTGATAGAATTATGCAGATATAAATTTGAACCATCGAGGAAGTATTGTTCAGCGGCCAAGTACCAACATTTGTAATTAATTACTAAATTCATATCTCGGTAAACCTTGACCAACTGTTATCTCATTCAAAGTAAAAAAAAGAAAGCAACAGATGCATTTCATTGATAGTTAGACAAACTCAAGTAACTTTTAAGAAAACAATTAGACATATAATTGACAGTGATTTTCATTAATAACTCAACAACCCACAACAACTGAAACGATTATGATAATAGGATGTTATGCACAGTATAGCTTCAAATACAAATAAGAAACTACATTACAGATCTCAAATAAGAGTAAACAGAAACCAAGTAGTCGACAAAGTAAACACCCCCACAGAGTTAATTATACCTTTGCTTTTCCAGCCTGAAGCGATTGTATCCTCTGTTGTACTTTGAATATCTGAAAGGAAACAAATAAATTTGAAGCAATTATTAACGTCATAAGTATTATATATAATGAAACAAATATCATATTTCTGAAGCCAACTTTACTACATTGCAGATTAATGTTACCACCGTCAGCTATAAACCCCACAACTGAGAGACAGGTATTTTCTAACTTTGATTGTTTCCATCATAAAATTTCATTTAAAGAGCATCGTAAAAAAATGAAAAAGAAAGAGATAAGGGAGGAAACTAACCGCCTCTTTTTTGCTATTTTGCTTTTCTTCCAAATCCTGAAGAGTTGCATCAAGTCGCTTCCTATTAAGCAGAGTCGCAACCACAGTTAGAATGTCAAGGATATCAATAATAATATCAACTGGATCAAAACATAGTAATGATAACAATGATGATGAGAAAATAACATAAAGAAGAGGAACGTGATAATACACGGAAATATAGAACACCCTGTTAATGGCTTTCAGATAAGATCATAAGAACTTTAATCTGCATGCAGTAAGAACAACATAACTAATAGATCATGGCCTGAAAAAGGTACTTTTATTATTTCTTTTTACAGTTATGATGCACCCTACCCTGTCACAGCCCAAAATAAACTAATCCCCCTCCCGTCCAACGTTGTTGTAGGAGAAAATGATTCTTAAAAAGCATATGTCAATGAATATGAGCACATATCATTAATCTGTAGCTAAAACTAAACCAATAAAAAAGCGGTAGCAGAAAAAAGGTTTTAGAAGTTGAAAAGAAAACCTTTATGCAATCTAATGCACAAAAACAACAAGAACCATATGTGGAAGATAATAATTTTCAATGCAAAATGCTTTTGACTATATTTTGTATCCTTGTAATTCATCAATACAAATTTCAAATAAATATTACAATGTTTGGCCTTCGCAACAATGACACGGTCGATAACTTGAAGAATCTAACAAATCGAACAATATATTATAAGTTAACCCATCCTTATTCCACGACATATTAAAATATACAAGCAATGCAAGAATTGTCAATGAACCAAGTAACAAGGCACATACAATTCGGCAGAGATGTATTCAATTCTCTTGCGCACATTAGCATTAGCCTCCGCCAAATCTTGCTTCACGAGAATCGGACCAATCAATTTGTACACATTGGCTCCTTCATTTAACAAACCCAACTCCTAAAAACTCAAAAAAAAATAATCAAAATTAGAAAACCAAATTAATAACCAATAGAAAATCAAACCACAACAACTATCACATCTCAACACATTAAACAAATGAATATGAAAAGATATAAATGTGAGGGACCTTAAGGACGAGCTCGTTTTCTCCAAGTTGAATAGTGTACTTCTTCCTCACTTGATGATTTTTAGCTATGTCTGATTTAGTACAAAATAGTGTTAGGGTTTTCAAATGAATTATTAAAATACAAACCCTAAAAAAAAAATTAAAAAAAATGAAATGGTATTGAAAAGGTCTTGCCTTTTTGAAATTTACTGAGATCGTTAGCTTTGGTTTCAAGTTCGCGTTGAAGCTCCCGCTGAGCTGCGGACGATCCCATTGATGCTGTCGTTTGATTCTGCTGCCGCGTCTGCTTTTCCTTCGAGTGGAACTGCAACAAGACCTGCTTTCGGCTGGGCTGGGCCTACGTGAATATTTTGGTCTGTTTTTGCTGTGGCCCAATATAGTACGGCCCAAATTCTATAGCTTCACTTTGACCCTCAATTTATGCAACTAATAAGGGCTTGGGAAAAAAAAATTTCAATGTTGAATAAAATATTTCCATTTAACTTAAATTTTATATTTAATTCTATTGATGCTAAAATTATCAAAATAGTCATATAGAGCTAAAATAAAATTTCATATTTGCAATTATAAAATTGGCGCCGGTATGATGTGTATCATATTTATAAAACCGTTTTATAGAATTTTAGAATTTTTTTGATACCAAAAATGCCCCTAAATAAAACCGTTTTATTACCGTTATTAGGGATATATTAGGAATTTACTATTTTTTTGTATAAAGCCTTAACGGCTTTTTTTTTTTTTGCATCAGGGCAGGGAGCCGTCCCCAACGGCTACTAGCCGTTGGGGAAAGTAGGGTTCCTGTTGGAACCCTACGGTTCCAACGGTTCCGACCGGTTCGCGTTAGGCTGAAACCCCAACCGAACCGATCATTCATGGTTTCAGTTCCGGAACCGAAATCGGTTGGAACCGGAATCGTCCGATTCCAACCGGTTCGGTTCCGGTTCCGAACCGGAACCGTGGCCAGGTCTACTGGTATCTTCCTTTAAAGCACGTGATGTGTATCAAAATAATAATATTTTTTTAAAAGCACGTGATGTGTATCAAAATAATAATATTTTTTTAACTTCCAATTTAAAAAATAAATATTTCCCCAAAATATTAACTGTTTTATGATTGATTTATAAATTATAACCTTTAAAATAATTACCATTGTCAACATTTTTTGACGAAAATTGGTCAAAATACACTTATATTTATAATAGATTAATGATTTTGTACTAGTCATTTTTAAATATGAAATTTTAAGACTATTAACACATAGTTCATTGCTCAACATTGAGATGTTTAAGGTTGAAAAACCTAAAACAAAATGGTAAAAGATTTCTCATGATAACACATATCTGTGGCATCTTAGACTTTGTCATATTAGCCTTGACCGGATAGATAGATTGATAAAAAGTGGAACCTTGATTAAAGTTGGCACTTTATCAGTCTGCAAGTCTTTTCTTACTTTTTACTGGAAAAGGTCTAAGAGTCAATGAACCATTTGAGCTAATACATTCAGACGTCTACGGACCAATAAATGTAAAAGCATGAGGTCGTTATGGATACTTCATCATATTTATTGACGGATATTCTAGATATATGTATATTTACCTAATACAACACAAGTCAGATACATTTGAAAAGTTCAAAGAGTATTATGATGAGGTTGAGAACCAATTAGGACAAATGATCAAAACTCTGCAATCAGATTGTGGAGGAGAATACCTCAACAATAAATTCCAGGAGTTCTTAGTTGAGCATGAGATAGTATCCCAACTCAAAGCACAGGAAACACCACAACAGAATGGTGTTACAGAAAGGAGAAATTAGACTCTACTAGACATGATAAGAATTATGTTTAGTTACAGTTTACTACCTAGTTCATTCTGGGGATATGTATTGCATACAACAATATGTATCCTTAATGTAGTATCATCCAAGTATGTTCCTAAGACACCCTTAGAGTTGTGCAGTGGTCATAAAACTAGTTTATGATATTTCCGTATATGGGGGTGTCCAGTATATGTATTGAAGAATAAGACTACACAGTTAGAACCACGTTCACATGTATGCTGATCGGTGCGAAATCACACGCGTATAACGCAAGTGCACGTATCGTTCAAGTAGTATAAAAAGTATCGATCCCACGAGAACTTAAAACCTTTTGTTATTAATTTATGAAGTTAAATATTTACAAGTATCTAATGGATTAATTGTTTGATTGGGTGTTGACTTTAAAATTAAAAGAAGTAAATAAAACTGATTGAAAGTAGATTGAAGAAAATTCAAATTTATAAAACTATCCAGGGTTGTGAATCCTTCAAATATCATTTTTAAAGATGAAGTGGTTATCTTACGGTTGTGTAATATATTGGTTTATTAACCTGGAACACGAAATTATGTAAAAGCTTCTTCCGATGGTCAAATACAAATACACAGTGTAACCCAATTAATCATATTCCTATGTCAATTAAGTTATTTGAATTCATTAAGATTAAGTTCCAATTATGGCTACCCCCGACTGACAGGTATATTCATATCATGTAAGGAAATCTATTAAAGGGTTACCTATCCTCAAGGAAGATCGTGGGCTATTAAGTCTGAGGTCTTAAACCTAAAATCTCTTTTCCAAGTTCATTTTAAGTTTACCGAATCAATATTATTAATGGGCAGTTAACAAGATGCATTAAGACTAAGACTCAATAAATAAACTTTTATATTACCCAAACTGTAATTTAACCCCTTATAAACCGGTGATATTGGATTTCTTCACAACCTCAGAAAACTGGCTTAGTTACGACACATATTTACGGGTAGTAAAAACTTAAATAAAAGAAAAGACATAAAGTAAATACTGAAAATTAAATTACTGAAAAATAAATTGTTGAAAGGTAAATTACTGAAAGGTAATTTGCTGAAAAGTAAATTACTGAAAAGTAAATTGCTGAAAAGTAAATAAAGTAATAGTACAATAAAAGAAATGCTGGGGTTAGATGTTCCACTTTTATTACTACTATTTTAGATATCTCCATTAATATAATATATTAATTTTGCGTGATAATTACCAACCAGCCATATAGGCGGTATCCTGATTAAGCACTACAAGAATTATGGCTTTTAGCGTCCAAATATTTAGCATCGAATACTGTTTCGACGCTATAAGTGAGTTTTAGCGTCGAATATCATTTTCGACGCTATATGTCATCTTTTTAGCGACGGAATAAAACTTCGACGCAGAATATTAATGTTTTAGCGTCGAAATATTTTTTCGATGCTAAAATCAGTACTTGAGCGTCGAATAATATTCGACGCTGAATAATTCTATTATTGCAATAATTTTTGGCGCCAAATATTACACTTTTAGCGTCAAAAAACGTAGTCGATGCCACAAATATACTTTTAGCGTCGAACATATATCGTCGCTAAAGGTTTATGAAGTTTCCACCGACAAATCCTTGATTCTTTCGCGTCTAAATTAAATTCGACGCTAATTTTTTGATATTTAGCGTCGAAAAAACAGTTTCGACGCTAAAAACGGCAACAATTAGCGTCGAATTTGAATATTCGACGCTAAAGATAGATTAAAATGCAGATTGCCACCAACCCTTCTCCCGCTCTGTTTTTTCTCTCATTCTCTTCATTTTCATCCTCTGAAATCTGAGAATTTCTCCTCTACAAGCCTCACATCTCTCCTAAAAATTTTCAATAAAATTGTAATCAATTTCCGATAAGGTAATTCTTCTTTCATATTTTTTTATTATTTTCAATTTTTATGATTATATATGTTGTTTATATGTTGTTTATTAGTGATTTATGATTCATATATGTAGTGTAAGTATATTAATTAATAAAATATAATTTTTTTGTAAACTATTTAATTTATCAACCAAATATATATATATATGCTTAAATAAAGTATTACTGAATTAGTAATGTTGATTACTGTAAAATGATATCTAATAATTATATTATTATATTTAGGTATTCTGCTGAAATGGATAGAAATTGAATGAGCTCTCTGGATAGATTGAGTGTTGAATATCGTAATGGAGTGTCTGAGTTTATGGAAGTCGCAAAGCAACACATTGATGCAGAAGGTCGTGTTCGTTGTCCATGTGCAAATTGTTTGAATAGGAAAAGGAAGCGGTTAGATGAAGTTCATAATCATTTATACATGCCAGGAATATCACCAACTTACCGTACGTGGATTTATCACGGTGAGCAGTATCATTCTCAGTTACGGTTTTTTGATGTCGGCGAAGGAGCAGTAGTTACAATCAACCTGCAAACGATGAGATCACCGATATTTTGCATGACTTAAAAGGTCCACAACTTGGTCATAGTGTTAGTGGTGACATGCCTTGTTAAGTGGAAATGATCAAAATTTATTTAGTGAACTACTTGATGAGGCAAAAAAAATTCCATTCGAAGGTGCTGTAATGTCGATCTTGAATTTCGTTGTGAAATTATTACACATTAAAGTGATCAACAGAATGACCAACAAAAGTATCGATATGATGTTAGAGTTACTGGCCCAAATGTTACCGTTGGAAGCGAATTGCCTAAGTCGTACTACGAGGCAAAGAAAATGTTGCGTGATCTGGGAATGGGGTATGAATCCATTCATGCTTGTAAGTTTGATTGTGTATTATTTCGTGCCGAGTATGAATCACTTGAACATTGTCCTGATATGTGGTGAAAGTCGGTACAAAGTCCGTGGTATGGGGAAGAAAGTGCCTCAAAAGATATTGCGATATTTCCCTTTAACGCCCAGGCTGCAGAGATTGTTCATGTCACGACATACAGCGACTGATATAATGTGGCATCATGAAAAGAGGATCGGTGCGGAGGGCATACTTAGACATCCTGCGGACGGAACCGAATGGAAGGAATTTGATGACATGTACCCCCGTTTCGCTGAGGACCCCCGTAATGTCAGGTTAGATCTTGCCTCTGATGGTTTTAACCCATTTGGGAATATGTACAACTCTTATAGCATCTGGCCCGTTATTGTCATTCCATATAACTTACTCCATGGAAATGTATGAAGGATCCGTTCATGTTTATGTCATTGCTTATCCCTGGTCCACGTTCACCTGGTAAAGATATAAATATTACTTGAGACCATTGATCGAGGAGTTATACAAACATTATGGAATGTGGGTGTGCATACCTATGATGCAGCTTCAGAGCAGTATTTTCAGATGCATGCCGCATTATTATGGACCATTAATGATTTTCCAGCCTATGGTTCATTATCTGGATGGAGCACTAAGGGATACATGGCATGTCCAGTTTGTGCGGGTCATACACCTTCGCAACGATTACGGAATAAAATCGGATACACGGGGCACATGAGATTTCTTGAGTCGAGTCATCCTTGGCGGAGGAGTAAATTATTTAACGGGCAACATGAACCTCAGAGTAAGCCCAGTCGATTGTCTGCATTTGACATACTTTGCCAACATCAACATTTCAAAGACAGCACACCAGGTAAACATTCTAATAATAGAGATAAAAATCGAAAACGGTTACCTGAAGAGTTGAATTGGACAGGAAAGAGTATTTTCTTTGAGTTAGAATATTGGGGGACTCTGAGTTTGCGACATAATTTGGATGTAATGCATATAGAGAAAAATATTTGTGAGAGTTTAGTGGGTATACTATTCAATATTCCGGGTAAGACAAAAGACACTATAAATGCTAGATTGGACCTACAAGATCTTAGAATTCGCAGTGAATTACATTTACAAGTCGCCTCTCGAGGTTTTATTAAGCCTCCTGCTAGTTATGTGCTCAATCAATCGGAGAGAAAATCATTATGTGATTGGCTGAAAATGGTTAAATTCCCTGATAATTATGCATCCAATATTGGGCGTTGGTTCAGAGATGATACAATAACGGGATTAAAGAGTCACGATTGTCATGTGCTACTCGAGATTCTCCTTCCTGTTGGCATTCGACCTTATCTCCCCCCGAATGTATGTGACGTCGTACTTGATCTATGTGGCTTCTTTAAACAATTATGTCAGGGGACATTAAGCACATATGTTATTGACGACCTTGAGCGAGGAATCGTGATAATCCTATGCAAGCTGGAGCGAATTTTACCACCCGCTTTCTTTGATGTCATGGTACATCTGGCTGTGCATTTACCGGATGAAGCTAGAAATGGAGGTCTTGTCCATTACAGATGGATGTATCCCATTGAGAGGTACTATATATATATACAATTTTATATAAGAAAATTTGTAACCGTTTTTATGTGCATAGAATTTAGTCTTAATGCAAACTTGTTGTCATATCTGCAGAGCTTTGGGAGATTACAAACAATATGTGAAAAACAAGGCACGCCCTGAAGGTTCAATAGCTGAAGCTGTTATAATAAGTGAAGCAATAACATTTTGTTCGATGTACATGCAGAATATTGAAACTCATTTTAATCGTCGGCCACGAAACTATGATGGAGATGCAAGTAATAACCAAGAGATCACAGTGTTCCGTCAAAATTACAGACCATTTGGGGCAGTAGGTGTCAAATTACTAACCCTTCAGGAAGTTCAACGTGCGCATTGGTTTATATTGAGTAATTGTGATGAAGTGCAACCGTATTTAACGTAAGTTTTTCTGGTGCATCATTACTGTACTTTTTCCATACATTAACCGTGATAATTTATTGTAGGCAACATCTAACAATGCTACAATATGATGGTGACCATAATGTTGATGAAACCCACAAAAAAGTATTTCCTAAATGGTTTGAGACAACTGTAAGTTAGAATATTTTATATTTATTTTTATCCTAACATTAGACATTTCAGTTTGTTATATTAACACATATATTTCATTGTCAAATTATTAATCAAGTGCAAAATGGTCAATTGGACTCGCAATCCTCGTTGGTTTCTTTGGCTTATGGGCCTCAAAAGCAGGCTTATGAGTACAGTGGATGTATTGTCAACGGAGTTAGATTTCATACCGAACAGCGAGATGTTACTCATGTGACTCAAAATTATGGAATTGTAGTCCAAGGAGAACATGGCTCAGATGTAATTGACTTCTACGGCGTATTGCAATCGGTCATTGAGTTGATATATCGACCCAGACGACATATTGTGCTATTCCAATGTAAGTGGTTTGACACAAATGCCAGAAAGAGGAGAATTCAAGTTAGTAATCATCTCACGTCAATTAATGTTCAACGTTGTTGGTACAAGAATGATCCATACATTTTTTGTACGCAAGCACGTTCATTGATATATATACCTGATCCTAAGTTAGGAACCGGATGGATGGTGGTAGAAAAGTTACAACATAGGGCCATTTGGGACACGCAGAAGAAAGATAGAGTTGACATATCAGATGAAACACAAGAAGTCTCCGGCAATTTTGAAGTTCCTGAACAGATATTTTTTGGACCAACTGTCAACGTTCCTGAAAATATCACATTAACTCGAGCTAGTACAGACGTTGAGCTAATTCCTCATTCTGAAGTGAGCGTTGAAGTAGCAAGTGAAGAACAATTTGACACTGAAGATGACTTCGATTCCAGTCACGAATCCTCAAATACCGACGATAATAGTGATTAATTATGAAGTTACAGTATTTTGTGATTGATGAATAATTTTATGGATTATAATGTATGGTTGTTGATTTTAATTACTCTTTAGATATGGTTGAAATATTAACGTAATGATTAATAGTATAACTATGATATATTTGTTTTTAATTATTATTTTTAAAGGTAGACATTTAGCGTCGACATACAATTGTTGACGCTCGATTATTGTTCGACGCTAAATGTCTTCATTTAGCGTCGACTATTGTATTTCGACGCTATATGTCTTACATTTAGCGTCGACATACAATTGTCGACGCTAAATAAAAATTAAATTTCCCGAAAAAATAACCATAAATTTTTAATAAACCGCCCATTTTTTGGTGTCGAAATAGTTCGACGCTAAAATCAAATTAATTCGACGCTAATTGTACATTTAGCGTCGAATTATGTGTTTCGACGCTAAATATGAAAATTTAATTTCCCGGAAAAATAACCTTAAATTTTAATGAACCGCCTACTTATTTGCGTCGAAATATTCGACGTTAAAATTAAATAAATTCGACGCTAAAGGTCGTTTAAATCCCTAAAACCAGAGACCTCTTCTTCTCGGCTCAAACGAGCAAAATTCGCCCAAGGCACTCTCTTCTTCTGCATTCTCGGCTTCTAGACATCGCAAGCAACGAATTTAAGGTAAGTCTCAATTTTTGATTTTAATTTGATGATGATGATGATGGTGATGGTTGTCAATATGATTTATGGTTGTTGATGATGATGATTGTTGAAGTTGATGGTGAATTTGCATGATATGATTTATGGTTTTTGATGTATGATGATGAATTTGTATGATGATGATTGTTAAAAGAGTGGAATCATTGATGATGATGATGATGATTGTTGATGATGATTGTTGATGAATGATGATGGTGATGATTGTTGATGAATGATGATGATTGACGCTAATGAATGATGAATGATGATGATCGACATAATCTGAATGGACGACGAACATGCTGTTCTGCCCAGAACATTCCAAATTTGGAATGTTTGTATGTGTTTTGGAATTCGAAAGTTCATATAGTATAGTATGTGTTTTGGAATGTTTGTTATGGTTATGCGTGTGCATGAGAAGTCGTGTGTATTGGTTGTTAAATGTGCTTCGTGGTTGGTTGTATGATGATTGTGTGTGTGACTGTGTGTATGTACGTGTATGATGGAACTCATAGATTATATGGATAATGAATGCATATGTGAAATGAATAAATGAATGAATGAATTTGAAAACGAGAGTGAGCATTCAATGTTATAAGCGCTTTTGTTAAGTTGTATTGACTTGTATGGATATGTATGTATATGTATAAGAACTTTGGAATTTGATGACGCTAATGCGACGGGTTTTTGCAGATGGCACCGGGCAATCGCAAAAGGGCTACCGCGACTCCATCTACATCAGCAAGGGCAACTGGCCCTGGTGATTTCTCTGCTAGCACAGGTGAGTCCAGTACAGTGAAGGGTCGAGGACGCACCTGTGGCCTGGGGTTGGCTAAGTACGTTAAGGCTCACGGCCGTATCCAGATAGAGATATCAGATGATGGACACACTCAAGTCGGACAACATAATTCAGCGTTTAATACAGCCATAGGAGCTACAGCTCGATATGAAGCTCCCCAAAACTACGTATCTTGGAGAAAGATACCGTGGGAGACGAAAATGAATCACCTATTCCCTTCGTTACTTGTAAGTTTTCGATATTGTTTGTTATTTAACATTTTCATTTTATACTTATTTTTACTCGAATTTTCATGTAGGAATGGTTCGACTTCGATCTGACCCAAGTGAATGTCCAATAATATATTGACTACCACATGGGGAAAAGTTATAAAGATTATAGAACAAAAGTCCTGAAACCAATATTCGACGAACATGGACCTTCAAATGCTCCACAACACAAGCCTGATTTTATAGAGGAACAAGATTGGACATTCTTATGTGAGCTTTGGTCTAGCAAAAAACACGAGGTAAATTTTGAAATAAACGGAAATTTATAATTGTCTTTGTTTTCGGTACTTACAGTGTTGGTAAATACAGGATAAATGTCACGCAAATGCGGAAAATCGAAGTCACTTGCGTTTTAACCACCGTGGAGGTTCGAAGCCATTTATCCAACATCGTGCCAAACATTCTGAGGTAAATATATCCTAACGTAAAATTTAACAGTTAATTGTTTTTACTAATCTGGAATAATATTGAATTTATTTTATGTTTATAACAGAGTAGCACAGGTGAGGTGCAATCATTTCCAGATTTTTTCCGTGTGACGCATTACAATGAGAGGAACAGATGCATAAATGAAGAAGCTGAACGCTGCTATGTAAGTTTCAGTTTTTAAAATAAAATAATTAATATTATATATGTTAATTTTTTTTCTCAAATTCTAATATTAACTTATTTTTTGAAACAGAACGAAATGATGGAACTTCAACATCAAACTCAGGAGACAGGGTCCGACCCCATACCAGATGAGTAGCTGTCGCAATTGGTTTTCAAGAATCAGACAGCTTACAACGTTGGTCTTGGCACTCGTAAGAAGCCAACGTCATCTGCACGCAATAGTGGTAATTCGGACAATGTCTCTCTTCGAGACGAGTTAGTCACCACCAAAGACGAGCTGCAGCAGACTAAGGAGAAGCTAGAACAGGTCACGGTGGACCACGAGAAGAAGATGATGGACCACGAGAAGAAGATGGAGCAGTTGGAACAGCAACTGCTGGCTTTCCGTCAGATGTTCGAGGCCTCAATGAGTCATGGTGCATCGGGCTCGAGCGTCCCCCCATCACAGTATCAATTAATTTTATATTTGGTTTTGTATAAACATTTTGAACAAATAGATTTAATATAATATTTCTTTTTTCTAAAAAAAATTTCAATATAATATTTCGTCATTTTGTTATTAATTACATTTTTTTTCAACTAAATTAAATATTTTAGACCAAAAAAATAAGTAAATTACTAATTTTTAAAAAATTAAATTTTTTACTTTTAGCGTCGAATATTTCGACGCTAATAGTATAAAAAATGGCCGCTGTAAGCGTACATATAATACTTTTTTAATATACGTTAGCATCGAATTTTTCGACGCTAAAATTCAAACTTTTAGCTTCGAATATTTCGACGGTAATAGTAAAAAAAATGGTCGCTGTAAGCTTACATATATTACTTTTTTAATATACTTTAGCGTCGTTAATTTGCGACGCTAAAAGTTTGAATTTTTGCGTCGAATTATTTCGTCGCGAAATATAAAATATAGCGTCGGACAATTTACTTTAGCGTCGAAAAAAATTGGACGCAGAATACTGTTTTTTAGCGTCGCATTTAATTATTTCGACGCTAAAAGTGATTTTCGTCGACATTTTATCGTCCATTTTTTGCGTCTAATTTTTTCGACGCTAAATTCCTTTTGCGTCGAAACCGTAACTTATGGCGTCGAAATAATTCGACGCTAAATGGTCTAATTCTTGTAGTGAAGTCAAATTAATAATTAATTACCAACCGACCAATCAGGCGGTATCCTCGCTTAGTCAGGTTAAAACCAATTTATAATTAATTACCAACCGTCCAATATGGCGGTATCCTCGTTAAGTCAGATTTTAAATAGTTATTATATTATAATTAAGGGAGATTAATCTAAATAGCAATAATAAAAGCTTTATCTTTTACCCCAGCAAGGGGGAGTTACCTCCCCATTGCTTGAAAAGTAAAAACTGAAAAGTAAAGAAAGGAAAGTACTGTGCGTAAAAGTAAATTGCGGAAAGTAAAAACTAAAAAGTAAAGAAAAGAAAGTGCGAAAGCGGAAATTAATTACTGAAAGCTGTAAATAAAATAAACAAGATACAATCTTCTTAGTTATTCTTAAGGAATTTCAAAAAAGAATGTATGAATTTACAAATGAAATGGCTTGGTATTTATAGGCAAAATTTTGCCTCCATCAAATGCTCCACCTAATCCATTATTAATTGCTCCACCAAATCCATTATTAATTGCTCCACTAATTGCTATCATGTTTGGTGTTGATTTGATAATTTTTATTATTTATTTATTTATTTATTTTTTGCTTTGAAAATGACTTTAATAATTACATACAACACACTTTTGGATTTTTCATCAATTTTGGTCATGAACTATTCAGAATTCGAAAAGAGTTAAAGCTTCAAAGTTGTAGATCTCTGAGTTTTCTTTAATCTGCAACTTGAATCAGCTCAATCGGGTATCGGATGAGAAATTTATGGCCAAAATACCAAACTTGCGCAAATTGGAATTTCCAAAACTGCACTTCGTTAAAACGCCCTTTCAAGTTTCCAATCTCCAAAATTAATATGTCAAGTCCAATATTTGCCCTTATTTGACCCACATTTCGTCCTAAATGATTTCATTGAGTCCCAATATTATTTTATCTGCAAAATAAACTAAAACACATCAAAACGTTCATCAAACCCGAGAAATTAAACAAAATATTAAGTAAAAGGGGCGGTAAATATTAATATATTTTCCGCTCATCATATGTCTATTTGTAGGCGATCCTAATGAGACTATGGGTGATTTTTTCTATATTCTAAAAGGTAACAAAGTGTTTGTATCAAAAAATGACATGTTTCTTTAAAAGAACTATACAAGAGAGTTCAAACCTCGTACTAAAGTGGTACTCGATGGGTTACTTGATGGTTCGATCAGAACACAATCAACAACAGTTGATGAAAAAAGCATAGCACCTTCGACATCTGAGCGTCAGAAGCAAGTATATCAAAATGATCTACCACCTAGATGTAGTGGGAGGGTTGTGAGACAACTTGAATGCTATCTAGGAATTGGAGAGGCGCGAGTTGTCACATCTAATGATGGTTAGATGATATATTGACCTATCATAGTGCAATGGGTGATTCTGATAAGAGGAATGACTCAAAGTCATGAATCTCGAGATGAAGTCGATGTACTCCAACTTAGTCTGTGAACTTGTGGACCAACCCGATGGGGATAAAACCTATAGGTTGTAAATGGATCTATAAGATTAAGAGGGGAGAAGATGAGAAGGTTCAGACCTTCAAGGTTAGGCCGGTGACTAATGGTTATACCCAGAAAGAGAGAGTCAACTATGAGAAGACTTTCTCGCTAGTAGTCATGCTTAAATCCATTCACACTCTTCTTTCCATTGCCGCATATTATGACTATGAGATTTTGCAAATGGATGTCAAGACAACATTCTTGAATGGTAGTCTTGATGAGTATATCTATGTGGTACAACTAGATGGATTCATTGCCCAATGTCAAGAGCAAAAGGTTTGCAAGCAGTAAATGATCATTTATAAATTCAAGCAAGCGTGTCAAACTTGGAATATAAGATTTGATACGATGATCAAGTCTTATGATTTTGAGCAGAACGTCGATGAGCCTTATGTATATAAGCACGTCATTAACGGAAATGTGGTTTTTCTTATGTTGTATGTTGATGATATTTTACTTATTGGGAATGGTGTAAAAATATTGTCTGACGTAAAATCCTCGCTAGCTAGTCAATTCCAAATGAAATATTTGGGAGAGGCCAATTATGAACTTAGGTCCAAATTATTCGGGATCACAAGAGACGATTGTTAGATATGTCTCTAGCATCATATATTGACAAGATCCTTGTATGATTTGGGATGCATAATTCCAAGAAAGACAAATTGCTCTCCTTATAAAAAATTCATTTGTTGAAAGAATAGTCTCCTAAGACACCTTAAGCAATTGAGGAAACAAGACATATCACATATGCCTCGGAAGCTGGTAGTCTCACTATTTATACATGAGACCGGATATATACTATTGGGGCAGATGTGGAACCCCTAAAGTTGGATCGGTACCCCACGCAACGGAAGTGGGTCTAACCCATGGATATCTAGCATGGGTATATTTTAAAATATTTATATGTAAAACTAAATTCTGTTTCGAGTCCGTAAGAAAAAATGGGGACCAAAACGGAGAAAATGAAGTTTCAGTAAGTATCAGCTCTGCGTGTCGCGACGCGGGAGCTTGGGCGTCGAGACACGCCAAAATGCGAGAGCTGAACGTCTTGGTGTCACGACGTGGAAGGGTGGGCGTCACGACGCTCTTAGGTTTGATGCTCGGTGTCACGACACTGAGAGGTCAGATTCATGACGCTTTTTTCTACTTCAAACTATTACTAAACACTTCCAATTTTCTCTTAATACTTCAAATACACCTAAAATCCAATTTTAGCTTCATAACCACATCGACACATGTTATAAAACTAGCATATATGTATTCTAAATATTTATATGTATTTTTTTGAATTAAACTATAAAATAATTTAGAATCCCACTATGAAATATCTCATGAACAATTATAGTTCACCCAAAGGTGTTCAAGTGATTCTAGAATGGTAGCCATAACTCTAAGCTTTAATATAGAGTTCCAATCTCTTATTAATTGTTTTATGTCCAACATTAACATCTTTGACCTAATTAACAAACATATTGTGTTTATACTTCCAAAGTATCCTAACACAATTTATTAGCCTTATTTCAACTTTAAGCTATGTAATCATGCATCTAATACATAATTCATCACCATATGTCTCACTAATGAAAAACTCACTAATGTAAAACATAACTTCAGAGAAGTTCAAACTTACCTAGTAAGCTTGATGCAAAGATCCAATCTCATTCTCTTTGTTGAAATGGTTGGGGAACTTCCAAGGTTTGCAAGCTTGAATCCAAGATCCAATCTTGATTCCAATGCTACAAGCTTCACTCCAAGATCCAATCTTGATTTCTCCTAGATGAAATATTGTAGAGACCTCACAAAACTTCTCTAAACACTTCTTTAACTTAGGCTAATTTCCTCAAGAATTGCTTGTATTTAGTTTTCTTAAGCTTAATTAAATTCTTCCTAAAGCTTGCTATTTATAGCAAAACTTAGGCAATTTTTAATTAATAAAAGTTATAATCAACTTTTATGTGGGCTTAATCTAATTTGTCCAAATATACATAATTAGATATGACTAATCACCTTTATCTACCACTTTGATTTAATCCAATTAAATCAAGATAAAAATTAAGAAATGGATTAGTTCAATGTTTGTCACTTTGATTTAATCCAATTAAATCAAGCTAAAAACATATATGATTATATACTTGTAATTACCATAATATCCTCAAATGGTAGAGATAATTATGAAATTATGACAAAGCCCTTGTGTAAATATTGAATTAATTCAATTAGGTCAAAGTAAATAATCAATGTTATTCAATAACATTTGATTATCTTAGTTGATAATTATAATATCGAATATTATCTTTTATCAAAATTAATCAGCTACCCAAGTGCTCAACAAGTACATTTCATATTGGGACTCTCTAAGTTCAGACACGTTCATCATATAAGCCTAGCTAATATGTACACAATTCGGCCACCTCCGAATTCGTGAAGAATACAAACAACCTTTCTGAACTATACAAGTCGAGGTCATCACATATATTTATTAATCCATATGTCGTAGGTTATCTGAGTTTTGCTTATGAAACATAGAATACACCGTCAGTTTCCGAGGTGCACATCTCATGTCGACATGTCCACGATTCTTTACAACTGATGCGATCCATTCTAGGTGATTGGCTTTGGCCAAAGGCTTAAGAATCGTGACTTACTCATATGGATACATAAACCTCTTATGGTACACACCCAACGAACATCTGAAGGCCAGACTATGAAAAGTTTCTGATATATATTGCGTCAAAGTGTGGAGGATCTCACACAAAATCAATGTTATCCTATAGTCAAATGATCACATATACTACTCGACTCGAGGATATTCTTATTGACGGTGATGTGTACTTTCAATTATTAGAAATCACTTGTGAGTCATTCAGTATTCGATCCAACCAATACCCACACATCTATACGAGCTTCCAAAGCTTATAGTACATCGGGTTTAAACCATTGGAACTCCAATTCCAATATACAACATGTTATAGACTTCTAGGTTATAGGAATTCGACTGTATTCCAAAACCAATGACTAGGAATATTTACTTTAAGGCTAGTTTACAATAGGGATACTTATCCCAATGTCAGACCACCTAGTGTCCAATATTACTACAAGTCTATTCTAAGGTCGATGATATTCTTAGTATATTTATACATAAATCTAATATGCATAATGGCAATACCATTAATAAGATATGAAATGAAAATGTAGTTATTTTATTAATAAATAATAAAATGTACAATACATTATTCGGATTGGCACTCTAAGCACCAACTCCAACATATGTTTTGCAGTGGGAGTAGTTAGTAGGTTTCAGTCTAACCCATGAATAGATCATTGGGTAGTTGTGAAATACATTCTCAAGTATCTTAAGAGAACGATAAAGTATATGCTTATATATTCTGGTGAGAATATGATCCTTAAAGGATATACAGATTTTGATTTTCGGACGGATGTAGATTCTAGGAAATCAACATCTGGATCAGTATTCACCCTAGGTGATGGGCTATTGTGTGGAGGAGCATAAAATAATCTTTTATTATTTACTCCACCATGAAGGCTGAATATGTAGCATCTAAGGAATCAGTCTAGCTCTGAAAATTCTTGAGAGATCTGGAAGTTGTTCCGGATATGGATAAAATCGTTCACACTTTATTCTGATAATAGTGATGCAGTGACAAACTCCAAAAAATCAAGAAGCCATAAAAAGAGAAGTATATAAAGAGGAAATATCATCTCATCAGTGAGATAGTGTAGGGGGAAATTATTATTGTCACAAAAATAACATCTATAGAGAACCTAACTTATCTGTGTACAAAGACCTTGACGAGTAAAGTTTTTGAAGGTCACCTAAAGGGTCTAGATTACGTGATATATCCCATTTTCTCTAGTGTAAGTGGGAGATTGTTGGGATATATGCTCTAGAATTTTATGTAATATATAAGCGGAATTATTTATTTTAATAAAATATGCTTTATTCATTTATCAAATTGTTTTGATTTAAATTGCATATTATAAATGTTGGGGTTGGTGCTCAGAGCGCCAATTCCCGATTGTATTTCTTTGAGAATACTTCTGTAAAACGTTATTATTATGAATAATATATGCAGTTTCTATAATATATATATATATATATATATATATATATATATATCTTTTAATATGGTAAAGACGTAATAGACCTTAGGATGATTAGTCATGATACTGTTACAAAACGTCCCAACTGACATTGAGTTGTATCATGACGTTGTCATTCTTAGACAGTTCCTGGTCAAGGTTTACACTACTTGGTCAGAATAGTAAACTTGTTGAGATTGGTACATGTCGTATACTGGAATATATGATTCCAATGGTTTCTCAATGAACCATAAATCTTGGAGACTAGTATAGACGTGTAGGTGTTTATAGCGGATAAACACTGAACTACTCACCGAAGATTCTTAATGGATGGTACACCAACGTCAATAAGAATCTTCTCGGATTGAGTAGCTTTTGTGTTTCTTCGACTTGAGATACCACTATGGGCGCAAGAGACATCTTCCACACTTATATGGCAATCACGTCACCGATCTATTTATATCAGACCTCCACCTGTTCGTTGGGTGTGGATAGATCCTCAGGGTGTCCTGTGTGTATCGAGATAGGATCCGTCAGTTCCGTGTACATAGCATAGGTAGTCTATATGATTAGCAATCAGATAAAAACCATGGGCCCGTGGTACACTTTAGAAGTCAGTTCTAAGTGTTCTTTTAGAGATTGCTAATAGAGACGTCGACGAGATTATCCCCCATAG
Organism: Zanthoxylum bungeanum; assembly: GCA_019454045.1. Lineage (NCBI taxonomy): Eukaryota > Viridiplantae > Streptophyta > Magnoliopsida > Sapindales > Rutaceae > Zanthoxylum > Zanthoxylum bungeanum. The sequence continues at coordinate 238,739 of SKCR01024058.1, forward strand.
AGATTTGACGTTTACATCTATATCTCTGGGATATATCTGGATACCTGTTACGGAGGAATTATACATTTGCCATGACCTCGACCTGTATGATTCAGTGAGTTTATCTGTGGTCGTTATAATTTACGGGTGGATAAATTATGGACACGAAATTGGATTTCGTAACGGATATGCATGAATCTAGAGAGTCTCAATAATGAAATATACTCGTAGAGCACTAGGGCAACGTTTATAAATAATATTGATGATTTATAAAGTCGTTTAAAGGTTAAACGAAAAATAAATGTGATAGGACCTAATAGTCATTTCCTATTTTTTGTGTATATGCATTTAATGTTAGATTTTATCAAATACACATTAATTAATTGTCAAATTGAGATATTTGACTATTATCATAAATATATATATATATATATGTATTTGTATATTTAATGTAAATATAATACATATATTTAATATATTTGTATTTAAATAATTAAATAATTAATTAATTATTAAATGATTAAATTAATTAAAATATAAATATACTAAAGTTATGATAAATGTGAGATGACCTAAAGATGCTTTACTTGACTTTAAGGAATTCATTAAAGTGTTAATGATTTCAAAAGTAAGTGGACAAGTGGGCTTTAATTAAACAAATTGAAAAATATACCTTGATATTTTTTCTTTGTTGAATTCGGCCAAGGCATAAAATATCTAAGTGTTAGATATTTTTTAATTAACCAAAATCATGTACAAAACTCCATTAAAACAAAACAAAAGAAGCTTGGGAGAAAGAAGAAGAAAGACAAAGATAAAATCAAAGAAAGCTTGGAATTTAGTAAGTATTTCCAACTTGCCATTAGAGAAAAAAATGTTCCTCTTGTTGTTGGCTTCATCTTGTGATGTTCTTAAGTTTTTCTATTCTTTATTCTTTGTGTTTTTGTTGTATAGAAGTTTGATGATAGGGTTATGCATGTATAAAGATCATAGAATGTTACTAATGAGTTAATAAGCATTATTTTGATGGTTTGAGAAACTTGTTGCCATTCTAGAGTTATTGACCCACTCTTAAATGACCTAGATTTGTTCTATAGTTATTTCATTGTGGTGAGGCTTGATTGGTGTGGAAGAAACGTGATTGAAGTGTTGGATTTTACTAATTTGGTCTAATTTGTCCAATTTGATGAAATTGAAAAATTAGGGTTTAAGACCACTTCCAAATTTGGGGCTTTTCATTTATGTTGTGTATTTGGATGTTTATATGATACATATAAAATTTTATGTTTATTGGATATCATCTTGATGTGTTTTGAACATTAAAAGAGCAAAATGCACAATTTCGACAAAAAAGGGGCTCACAGCAATTTCACTAAAATTGGGGTTCATGTTGCAATTTGATTTTTGATGTGCATGACATGTTAAATTCATCTTAGAAATGATTTAGAATCATCCAAAATTATTTCGAACAATTTATGACTAAAATGAACAAAATGTAAAGTTTTGGGGCAATTTGGTAATTACACAAAAATTTGATTTCTTGTGTAATATTTCATAATTTGATAATTGGGTAATTAAATAAATAAGTTTATTTAATTGATCCGAGAAAAAGTTTTGAAATCGGAAAATTCTGATTTTCCAGTGTTCCGATGCGTGACCGGATTTCCGCCATAAAACCCGTACAATAAATTGTCTCGTATACCCTTGTTTACTCATATACATTTAGGCTTAGTGTATGAGTGTTATACACAAGAAGATATAAGTCTGAAATTAGTACTCTAAACTAGTCCAAAGAGATCAAACAAAACAGGTATTTTGTTTGCAGTTTATCATAGTTGCGGTCTATTTTATAAATAAATGACGACCTTGATCCGATATTGTTCATGTGGTGACATGAAAATAAAGGCATCTTATATAATGTGATCACATAGGACTAGACCCAGACATAGATGAATTTTTTTATAATATCAATTAGATAAAGAAATTTATATCAATTTGTTATATGGTCATATATGGATTTATCTGAATCCTGAGTGTACTACGAACTCCTGCTTGCCAGGCTATATCCTTTGATTTACATGAGTGAGATTGATGTAGTATTCCTAATCAATAACTTCATACTTTGGGGGTATGGTTTAGTGTGTGGTTGAGAACATTTTACATAGATATGAAATCCACTAATTATTACAAGAAATATATGAGTATCTTCCTTAAGGGTTGATTAAGTATTTGAACGATTAGAGCGCTAATGTCTGTCTATTACAAATAGAAAGATTAATATTCATAATAGTTATGAATAAACCGTTCATTAGAGAATCAATGGTACTTAAGGTGCATAAATAATTAGAAGGGTATAATGGACATAATGACTCGACTTTAATTATGAGATATTCATGGAGAACCAATCTATATGTAATGATTATATCGATGGACACCAACGAATTCGGCATATATAAAATATCTCCAGCGACGAGAGTGTAATTTTAAGTGTTTAGTGGAATCGGCTAAAGTTAATAATTCGGAATATTTAATTAATGAGTTTTAATTAATTTTCCAAGATTATTTGAGCTTAAAAATGTAGGTTCATTTGGTCATCGTGCTAGCTCGATATACTGTAGCAAATTATATATAATTGGATAGTCTAATTATAAATGCACATGCATTATAATTATTAATATGATTGATAATTAAAATCACACTTGAAAACTATATTAAATAAATTTAATATAAAGTTTTCAAAATTCATGATTATGAGATAATCATTTATTTTAAAAATTTTAAATTTACAATATTTGAATTATATTTGATAATTTAATTCAAAATTTTTTAATTTAACAAGTATTGAAAATTGATTTCAATACATGTATTGATTCAAATTTTATGTTACAAATCTTAAAATGTAGATTTTTGAATTTAATGTGTTTCTTTTAATAACACATTAAATAAATATTTTATAGTTACCAAAACTAAATGGGTGGCCGAGAATTGATTTAATTTTATGGGGTTGAAATTATAATTTTAGTTACAATTAAATTAACCTAAATCTTAGGATATAAAAGCATAAGTTTGATTTAATTTTAACCAAATTCTTTTTTTCATAAGCACTAGTATGTTTCCCAAATGATGTATGCCAGTTAGAGGAATACAAAAAGACCTTAATTCTGGACAAGATTCGATTAAGCGTTATGAATTCGTAATAAACTTAAAGTTCTTCCTGATCGTTTGACCGTCTGACACCTTCGTTCTGATTTTATGATTGAGTACGTCCATTACTATCAGAATTCTAGATTACTAGTGCAGTTTAAGGTTTACAGATGCAGATAAGACTATGACTTGGCTATCGTTCGTTCTTTTTAAAGGTACTTGTTAGAAAAAATATCCTGACAACGTCCATCTCATACCTATTCTAAAATAGGTAATGGGTTCCACCAGTGTAATTTATGCATGTAAGCTAGTACACATATGTTAATCTTTGTCAATGTAGATCACCTTTTTTTGCTTGATTAGACTGCTAAAAATGTCTTCAAGTAAGCTTAACACCTATTGTAGAATATCTCAAAATAGAAACTGATGGTCCTAAGAGATGTGTGCCCTCTAGGGCGAACCCCACTCCTCATTTCTAATCAAGACCCATTAAAGACCCCAAGAATCAGTATGAGAACCTAGTGCAGCCCATGACGTGGGCGGTCTCACTCGAAACATGTAGCACATGTAGGAATTCATGGACTGGTTGGTGGAATTGTTACCCGCCAACAATAACAGTTGACCGGCGTAAACACACACGTATAACGCAAGCGCACGTATCGTTCAAGTAGTATAAAAATATCGATCCCACGCGGACTTAATATCTAATCTATTAATTTTATGAGGTCAAATGATTACTAGTATCTAACAAGTTGTTTGATTGATTTGAAATGGTGACGATTCTAAATTTTAAAACAAGTAAATAAAATTATTCGAAAGTAGGTTTTAAGAAAATTCAATATTAAAAACTATCTAGGGTTGTGATTTCTTCCAATATCATTTAAAAGATGAAGTGGTTATCTTAAAGTTGGGTAATATATTGATTTATTAACCTGGAACACTAAATTATGTGTAAGCCTCTGTCGATGGTCAGACACAAATACCCAATTTAACCCAATTGAACCATATGTCTATGTCAACCAAATTATCTGGATTCATTAAGTTTAAGATCCAATTATGGCTACCCCTGCCCGACAGGTATATGTCTATCCTGTAAGGAAATCTATTAAAGGGTTATCTATCCTCAAGGAAGATCGTGGGCTATTGAGTCTAAGGTCTTAAACTTAAAATCCCTATGTCTAGTTCATTTTAAATTTCCCAGTTCAATTTTATTAATGGCCAGTTAATGAAAAAGCATTAAGATTAAGACTCAATAAATAAATCTTTATATTACCCAAACTATAATCTAACCCCTTATAAACCGGTGATATTAAAAGTCATCACAACCCCAGATAACTAATTTAGCTACAACACATAATTAGGGCTAGTAAAAACTTGAAAATAAAAGACATAAAGTAAAAATGCGGTAAAGTAAATACTGAAAAGTAAATTACAATAAAATAAAATGCTAAGGTAAAAGGAATTACTTTTACTACTACTAATTTAGATATCTCCCATAATATAATATATAAACTTGTGATAACATTACCAACCAGCCATATAGGCGGTATCCTGATTAAGTCAAATTAAGTCCAACCAGCCATTAAGGCGGTAAAAAGATTTGTCCATGAACCTGCCATATAGGCGGTAAGAAAGTTTAATTACCAACCGACCAATCTGGCGGTATCCTTGATTAGTCAGGTTTAAACCAGATTAAAATGAATTACCAACCAACCAATCTGGCGGCATCCTTTTTAAGTCAATATTTTAAATAGTGAATATATTATATTTAAGGGAGATTAATCTAAATAGCAATAGTAAAATAATTACCTTTCACCATAGCTGGGGAAGTTACCTCCTCATGGTGAATAGTAAAAACTGTAAAAAGTAAAAAAAAAAGTAATTACTATTATTAAAAAACGTAATTAAAATTAATTACATAACTAAAAACTAAAAACTAAAAGAAACTAGAGAGAGAAACTCATTCTTTACATCAAAGAGATGGGAGGGAGTGATACAACTGAAACTGGAATTTCGCGCTCTATTTATAGGCATCAGTAAGGGTCGCGCGTCGCGACGCTCGTTTGGTCGACGTGGCATCTTCTGGTTCGTCGGTTGAAGATTCTAGATAAGGTGATAAGGTGACACGTGGCAATGTGGTTGGAGCTCAATTATTGTGACACGTGGCGACTTCTGATTAGTCGGCTAGATTCTTATCCGCCACGTGTCAGATAGGGATAAGAGAGCCAATAATTGATGCTGATGTGGTAGTGACGTGGCGACATATGGTAAAGTGGTTGTCGGCACTATAGAATTGTGACACGTGGCACTTCGTGATTGGCTGATGGTGACGTGGCAGTTTGACTCGGTCAACCTGGTGATGTGGACGATGACGTGGAGTGACACGTGGTGACACATGGCGATGGTGACTGTCGGCACCGTAGGATGATGACACGTGGCACGACGCATGTTAGCAGATCGGCTGTGATGGTGACACGTGGCACGGCGCACTTTAGCAAAGACAAACTTTTCTCAGATTCTGACACGTAGACCCGGTGCACGTTAGCACTGTTCGGCGCACGTTAGGCGTCGCGACGCTGAAGTCTTGCGACGCGTCCAAATTACCAAAATGCCATTTTTCCAATTTTCACTGTTTTGGTCCAAATCACCTCCAGAATGTCCTGAAACTTTATTTATCTACAAAATAACACAAAACACATTAAAATATTCACAAAACTCAAGAAACTATACAAAATATTAGGTTAAATGAGTGGGAAATAGTGATAGATTTACCACTCATCACACCCCCAAACCTAACATTTTGCTAGTCCTCGAGCAAAACACAAATAAATAACATAATAAAATTTAACTAAGCCACTTTCGTAGGGATCACGGTTGCATTTAGCGTATGCAACAAGCCTTTAAACCCCTAGGTGTCCCTAGTGGACGAGTTGTAGTCTCGTGGGGGTTTACAGCAATGATACCCACAAACATTTTATAAAAGTAAAAATATAGTGAAACTAATGCACACAAAAGCAAAAAGACAAGTGAAAAGAGAATAAAGAAGTTAGTGACTAATCAGGTAAAATTTCTACTCCAAGTTACTAGTTGTTTTGTTTCTTTCTAAATTACTGAATAAGTAAATTCTCCGATCATTTTTACCATTCTTCATATACACAGCCAACATAATATTAAACAACTCATTTTTGCCCACAACAGTCATAAGTGTAGTTGATAAGAAAATAATATTTTTGTCCTAAAGTTCTATCAGATTTCACACATTTTTGCAACAATGGAATAATTTTTCGGATTTTTCTGATTTTTTCTTTGATTTTTTTTTATTATTTATATACAATATCTTCCATCTATGTAACGAGTGTTGGGTCAATGGCTCCCAAACCAGTTGGCTTTAGGACACCCCTAAGGACTTAATTACTCAGACTTCATATATTTTTACAGCATCTTTGATCCATGTAGCGAGCTTTGGGCCAGTGATTCCCAAACCAGTTGGTTTTAGGGCACTAGGTGTTAAAACACCCTTACAGACTTAATAACTCGGATCTCAGATGTTTTTTTTTTTTTTTTTTTTTTTACTCCATTACTTTTTGAGATGCTTCCTCCAATTAAACTAGAGCACTGAATATTACAAACTTTTTAATTTTAACTCATGTCTGTATGTTACTATGCATGTTGATAATACCTGTCAACTGAGTATATGAAGATCCATTTTAGTCCGTTTTATGGAGAATTAACAAATTAAATAATTTAAAATGAAATAAACAAAAATTAACTTGTTCCGAAAATGGGTTTGAGACACGTATCAGGAGTGGGAACTCCTTACTCAGCTATCTCTCACCAATTTCACCATTTTTAGTCAAAATAAAAACACAAAAACGCAAAATATTTTTGTAATTTTTGAAATTTTTCAATTTTTTTTTGTATTTTTCGAAAAATTTTGAACTAAAAATAGAAACAACACACAACTAAAAACAAGGTACTGATCAGCAGTAACCCATACAACCCCCAACAGGATAACAACATTTCACTTGTCTCAGCACCTCCTCTGATGTTGTCTAGTCACCCAACCAAATCCCAGTTGAATTGAGACAGGTAGTAGCAGTAACAATCCCAAATTTCGTATGATGCATTCTCTCACCTTTCGGATATAGGATATGGCGTAGACCAAAGTGGGTTCATTGAGGAATCTAACAAAATTTGTGTAGCTATTGGCTACACGTCGGTCAGGAGAGTTGAACTTGTAAGCTTTCAACTAAGAGGTATTGCCTACAAATGGTCCACCTCTTTCATTTGTAAATGGAGTGCTTCAGACCCACTTTGGCTTGGCCAAAATTTAGTAAATCTATCCTATCTCGTTTCTTTATTAAAAGTGTTCAGGATGCTAGGGCCCCGGAATTTGAGCACCTGGAGCAGACAGAGCATATAACAGCCACATGAATACGATACACGCTTTATGAGACTTTCCAGTTACGTAAATGGGAGTCTAAGAATAAGAGTAAGACTGAGTCATCTACGAAAATGCAATTAATAGGGTATTAAAAAGCCTTAGAGAAAGTCTATACCTTCAGATATTCCTGTTAAGAAGAGTGTGACTATCAGTAAAAGGTCGAGCTAGAATTCGAGTCAAGAAACTACTTCTTAAGCGGCCTCTTCAACACTAGCAATCCCACATGATAACCTTTTACATTAGACCTACGAAATGTTGGAGACAGCTTCAACGTGAGCTGTGCATGAAGACTTCATGCAGAAAACACCAAGCCGAAAGTTGAAAGTGACAGAAGGTTGGAAGCCAACTGAAGACAGCTTGTTTTGTAAGCTGTGTGTGAGAGTGCCAAACCGCGTGACACTGTTCACGCGGTTTGGGCACTATAAAAGAGAGCCCTCCCATTGTTATCAGTATCCCAAAACGTGAGAGTATTAGAGAGTAAAGTGGTGTGAGAGTTTTTTGTTAAGCTTAATGTTGTAAGCTTTGTAATTCTTTGTTTGTTGATATAAAGAAGAATTTTCTCTCATTTCATCTCTATTAGTGTGTGTTTATTCACAACAAGTGGTATCAGAGCTACGGTTCCACGGAGGGATCCCGAAATTCAGAAACGAAGTTTCGGTTCGGAAAGTCGATTCCGACGAAAGTTGTCGAAAATCGATTTTGAGCATATCATCGGACTTTTCACGGAGAGACGAGCACGGTGATATTTTCCGGCGATCGAACGGAGGTCGGACGATCCACGCGCACACACTCCGCACGCGCTCTGGAGGTTGAAGACGACGCCACGTCAGCAGCCCAGTCAGCGCCACGTCAGCGCACAGTCAGCGCCCAGTCAGCGCACAGTCAGCAGCCCAGTCAGCCGCCATGTCAGCGCCACGTCAGCGCACAGTCAGCAGCCCAGTCAGCTGCCACGTCAGCGGTGCCTGGTAAATTTCAGATAGGTCCCTGAACTTTCTGAAAATTACAGTTTAGCCCCTACACTTTCAGATATTTACAATTTAGTCCCTGAACTTTTTGTAAATTGCAAATTAGTCCCTGAACTTTTCCGTAATTTCACTTTGGCCCCTGAACTTTCGGAAATTGCACTTTGACCCCTTGTAATTTCTGGAATTTGCAATTTGGTCCCTGTGTCGGATTTTGACAAACGAAGTGTCATTTCCACCATTTTCGACCATTCCGGACGCAACGTGAGGTCCGTTTTTTGAAATTTTGCTTATAATTTTTTATGATGGAGGGGAGCAACGGAAAAATGATTTTGTTAACCAGTACAAACTATTTCACATGGAGAGGAAGGATGAAAGACCTTCTGTATGTGAAGGACTATGATGGACCGGTATTTCTGGAGGAGAAACCAGAAGGAATGACCGATGGAAAATGGGCTAATCTTCACCAGAAAACATGCAGTACTATTCGTCAGTGGATCGACGATAGTATCGTCAACCATGTCAGTGGAGATGTAAATGCACGTACCTTATGGGGAAAGCTGGAGGAGCTTTTCCGAGCAAAGACTGGAAACAACAAGCTGTACTACATCAAGAAGATGATGGGTTTGAAATACCAGGAGGGTACAGCTGTGGCGGATCATATCAACGATTTCCTCGGAACCATGAAGGAATTGTCTGGATTGGGCATAGACTTCGGAGATGAGGTAAATGGCTTAATACTTCTTAATACGTTACCAGAATCTTGGGAAACGTTCAGATCTACGGTGATCAATTCAGCCGCAGATGGGAAGTCACTATGGAGATGGCAAAGACCAGGATCTTCGAGGAAGAAAAGAGGACGAGAATGCAGGAGTCAGCATCAGCCTCAACCTCAGAAGCTCTAGTGACAGAAAAGAACACCAGAAGGGGGAGGAGTAAAAACCGAGGCCCAGGGAGATCAGACAAGAACCGAGGTAAGTCAAGAACTAGAGATATTGAGTGCTATCATTGTAAAAAGAAAGGCCATATGAAGAGGGACTGTTACAAGTTGAAGAACGAGCAGTCCATGAGAAGAGATGGTGACTCTAATCAAGAAAGAGTTGCTACAACCATCGAGAAAACCTCCAAAGACTTCTGCATAATGTATGAAGAAAATGTTGTGAATCTTGCCAGCCACGAGACCAGTTGGGTGATAGATAGTGGCGCCTCCATACACGCCACATCTCGCAGAGACTTCTTTTCATCTTACACACCAGGGGACTACGGTGCTGTAAGGATGGGGAATGACGGACAGTCCAAAGCCGTCGGTATTGGAGACATCTGCCTTGAAACAGAGAACGGGACAAGGCTAGTGTTGAAGGGAGTCAAGCACATCCCAGATATCCGGTTAAACCTGATCTCAACAGGCAAGCTGGATGATGAAGGTTTCTGCAGCACCTTTAGTGATGGATGCTGGAAGCTCACTAAAGGATCAATGGTCGTGGCACGAGGTAAGAAAGATTCAACTTTGTATTTGATGCATGCTAAGCTTTCAAATAGTAGCATAAATACAGTCAACAGCAATGAGGCAGCCGAGTTATGGCACAAAAAGCTCGGTCACATGAGCCAAACAGGGATGGAGATACTACGCAGGCGGAATGTTCTTCCGGAATTGAAGAACTCACACTTACGGAAGTGTGAACACTGCATGGCTGGAAAGCAGAACAGAGTATCCTTCCAGAGCTCCCCGCCTCAACGGAAACCGGAGGTACTAGATCTCATACATTCAGATGTATGCGGTCCGATGCAGATACGAACACTCGGAGGGTCACTGTATTTTGTGACATTTATTGATGATCATTCAAGGAAGATCTGGGCATACACCTTGAAGAGAAAAGACCAAGTGCTTGGAGTGTTCAAGGAGTTTCATGCTTTGGTGGAGAGAGAAACCAGCAAGAAACTGAAGTGCATCAGAACAGACAATGGTGGAGAATACAGAGGTCCGTTTGATCAGTACTGCAAGATGCAAGGAATCAGACATCAAACGACACCTCCGAAGACACCTCAGCTGAATGGCCTAGCTGAGAGGATGAACATAACCTTGTGCGAGAGGATCAGAAGCTTGCTGTCACAAGCCAAGCTGCCGAAGACATTCTGGGGGGAGGCACTCATCACAGCAGTTCATGTTTTAAACATGTCCCCAGCGGTCGCACTGAAAGGTAATGTTCCTAACCAAGCTTGGACAGGTAAAGAAGTGTCGTACAAGCACTTACATGTCTTTGGGTGCAAAGCATTTGTACACATCCCAAAGGACGAGAGATCCAAGCTTGATGCGAAGACGCGACAGTGTGTCTTTATTGGCTATGGTCAGGATGATTTCGGCTACAATTGTATGATCCTGTGGAGAAGAAGATTGTCAGAAGCCGAGATGTTGTCTTTGTTGAAGACCAGACCATAGAAGATATCAGAAAGGAGATGAAGACAATGCCCCAGCAATACAGAAATGTGAATCCAGAACCTCAGACACCGGTGCCAGTTCGAGTTGAAGATGAGGTTCCCAGACATGAGGGTACAGGTGATGAAGCTCCCAGAGATGATGATCATGATCAACCACCAGTACCAGAAGTTCCACCAACAGTTCCACAGAGAAGGTCTGACAGAGAGAGGCGACCTTCAAACAAATACTCTGCATATGAGTATGTGCTGCTTACTGACGGAGGAGAACCCGAGAGCTACCAGGAGGCTGTGGAAACAGAGGACAGAGAAAAGTGGGAGGAAGCCATGCAAGATGAGATGAAATCTTTGCATGACAATCACACTTTTGAGTTGGTGAAATTGCCAAGAGGCAAAAGGGCTTTGAAGAACAAATGGGTGTATAGGGTGAAGCAACAGGAGCACACTTCACAACCCCGGTACAAAGCCAGACTAGTTGTCAGGGATTCAATCAGAGGAAAGGCATTGACTTCGATGAAATCTTCTCTCCAGTTGTGAAGATGTCATCCATCAGAGTGGTACTCAGCTTAGCAGCAAGCCTCGACCTGGAAGTTGAGCAGATGGATGTCAAGACCGCATTTCTTCACGGGGATCTGGAAGAAGAAATTTACATGGAGCAACCAGAAGGCTTCAGAGTCAGCGGGAAAGAGGCTATGTGTGCAGACTCAGGAAAAGCCTATACGGTTTGAAAACAGGCACCGAGACAGTGGTACGTGAAGTTTGAGTCAGTTATGGGGGAGCAGGGATACAAGAAGACTACTTCAGACCATTGTGTTTTCGTTCAGAAGTTTTCTGACGATGGCTTTATCATCTTACTGTTATATGTAGATGATATGTTGATAGTTGGCCGGAATCAATCGAGGATTGATAATTTGAAGCAGCAACTGAGTAAGTCTTTTGAGATGAAAGACTTGGGGCCAGCTAAGCAGATTCTTGGCATCAGGATCGGACGTGATCGGAAAGCCAGGAAGTTATACTTGTCACAGGAGGAGTACATCGAGAAAGTACTTCAGAGATTCCAGATGGACAAGGCTAAAGCGGTTAGCACTCCTCTGCTACCCACTTTAGATTGAGTACGCAGCAGAGTCCCTCTACTGAGACAGGGAAGGAGGAAATGAAACAGGTTCCATACACCTCAGCAGTGGGAAGTCTAATGTATGCCATGGTGTGCACAAGGCCAGACTTAGCACACGCAGTTGGATTGGTCAGCCGGTTTATGTCAAACCCAGGACGGGAACACTGGAATGCTGTCAAATGGATTATGCGGTATCTTCGAGGCACTTCCAGATGAGGCTATGTTTTGGAAGCAGCGACAAACCAGTGTTGATGGGCTAACACTGATTCAGATATGGCAGGAGATGTAGATACCCGAAAGTCTACTTCGGGGTATCTGATTACTCTCTCAGGAGGAGCTGTGGCATGGCAGTCTAGGTTGCAGAGATGTGTTGCACTTTCTCTACAACAGAGGCGGAATTTATTGCAGCGACGGAAGCTTGCAAGGAATTGCTGTGGATGAAGACATTCGTCCAGGAATTGGGTTTCAAGCAGGAAAAGTACATTTTATACTGTGATAGTCAGAGTGCTATCTCTCGGTAAAAATTCCACATTTCATTCGAGGTCAAAACATATCGATGTGAGGTATCACTGGATACGGGACGTCCTGAGCTCAAGGTGTTAGAACTCAGGAAAATTCACACCGACGACAACGGTGCCGATATGTTCACGAAGGTTTTACCGAAGGAAAAACTTGAAATCTATCGTGCCATAGCCGGGATGACAAAACTCTCCACATAGTCAGAGTGGGGAGATTCAGAGAACTACGATTGGCTTGATCCCAACTCATGGTACGTAGGCAGTCATACAGATGCAGCCAGGGGAGGATCCTTTGGAGGATCCGATTTGGGTGATTGATGGTCGGCTCAGATTTTAGGGAAATCTTCACCGAGGGGGAGATTTGTTGGAGACAGCTTCAACGTGAGCTGTGCATGAAGACTTCATGCAGAAAACACCAAGCCGAAAGTTGAAAGTGACAGAAGGTTGGAAGCCAACTGAAGACAGCTTGTTTTGTAAGCTGTGTGTGAGAGTGCCAAACCGCGTGACACTGTTCACGCGTTTGGGCACTATAAAAGAGAGCCCTCCCATTGTTATCAGTATCCCAAAACGTGAGAGTATTAGAGAGTAAAGTGGTGTGAGAGTTTTTTGTTAAGCTTAATGTTGTAAGCTTTGTAATTCTTTGTTTGTTGATATAAAGAAGAATTTTCTCTCATTTCATCTCTATTAGTGTGTGTTTATTCACAACACGAAAAGAGGCACCTATGGCCATGCATGAGAGGTAAATGTGGCTATTTCTAGTGCAACCAGTCAGGCCATGTAATCAGAGATTGTCCATAGTTTCCCGACACTTTTCAATTCTAATCAAATAGTACTCGCATGCAACGTCAACACTACTTACTATAGGTCGAGGGTACGGTGATCGAGACTGATATCAAGCAAGCAATGACAGACTTTAATAGATATAGGCCAGGTCAAGAATATTATTTGATCCTAAAGTTATGCACTATTTTATATCATGGTAATTTTGCAGTCCTAGTTAGGTATGGAAGCATTATTTTAGATACATCCCTTTCAGTTGCCTCTTTTATTAAGTATGTTGCTCCAACATATAAGGTTATTAGGTCACATGCGATTCATGTGAAAGATGACACCTTGATTTATTTTCCCTCGTTCACAAGGATATAAGATGCATCTGCATATCACTTGTAGATTCTGAGATATGGAAAGCTTTATGCCAAATTTCCCAAATGTGAATTTTGGCTATCTGAAGTGGTATTCCTAAGCCATGTTGTAGTGAAAATGGAATTTCAGTTGATTTCAAGGAAGTTGAAGCAGTCTAGAATTGGCCTAAACCTAGAAGTGTTACAAGAATCAAGAGCTTTCAAGGATTAGTGGGTTACTACTATAAATGCTTAGAGAACTCCTTCTGGATTATGGCACTATGGTAAAAGTTGACTCAGAAGAATGTTAAATTCTCATGGTTAGGTTCATATGAGCCGAGCTTTCATAAGCATAAATAACGATTGACCATAACGTCTGTCCTTACGTTACTATCAGGAACATGTGGATTCATAGTATATTACAATACCCTTAGGGTCAGCCTGAGGTACACATTGATGCGGCATGGTAAGATCATTGCATATACTTCCAAATAGCTACAGAGGTATGAACAGAAATACCCTATGCATGACCAGGAGTTGGCGGAAATCATCTTTGCCCTAAAAAGATGGAGGCATTATCCTTATGATGAGACATTTGAGGTTTACATAGATAAAAAAAAGGCTTAAATTCATCACAGAACATGAGAGATATGAACTTAAGGCAGAGGCGTTAGGGTGGAGCTATTGAAGGAATACGACTCAACCTATTGTCATTTAGTTAAGCCTAATGATTTTGCCGATACCTCAAGCAGGAAACTCACATGTTGTCTATTTCTCCTATCGGTAAATAGAAGAGTACTAGTCAGGCAATGACAGAAGTGCATGAACAACAAGATACAATTTTAGTTATTAGATTCAGCAGTACCAGCTGCTAACGTACAAGTTAAGTCTTGGAATGTTGGACTCAATTATGGAAGCTCAAGAGTCGAACCCTTTCATTCAGAGGTTAAAGAAGAAAGTATAGCATGATAGTAATTACATAGTATGTGACAGTGGACTTTTTATATTCAGGACAATGTTATTATCCTACCAGTCACAGACCTGAAAGAAAAGCTATTCGATATAGTTTATGTACAATCTTCCGTGATATACCCAGGCATGACTAAGATGTATCACGACGTGGAACAATTTTACTAGTGCAAAAGCATGACCACGAGGCCGAATAATTTGTACACTTGTATATATTGTTAGGGTTGGTGCTCAGAGCGCCAATTTCCTATTGTATTTCCCGGTAAATACTCTTGTAAACATTTTATTATGAATAAAATAAACAGTTTCTATAATATAATATATCTCTTTATATGGTAAAGACGTAACTGACCTTAGAATGATTAGTTATGATACAATTGTAAAAGCGTCGCAACTGACATTGAGTTGTATCATGACATTTTCATTCTTAGATAGTTCCTAGTCAAGGTTTACACTACTTGGTCAGTAAAGTAAATCTGTTGAGACTGGTGCATGTCGCATACTGGAATATTGGATTCCAATAGTTTCTCAATGAACCATGAGTCTTGGAGACTCATATAGACGTGTAGGTGTTTATGGCGGATAAACACTGAACGACTCACCTAAGATTCTTAATGGATAGTACACCAACGTCAATAAGAATCTTCTCGGGTTGAGTAGCATAAGTGATTCTTCGACTTGAGATGTCACTGTGGGTATATGAGACATCTTTAACACTTAGATGCCAGTCACGTCACTGACCTATTTAGGTCAAACCTCCTCATGTTCATTGGGTGTTGACAGATCATCATGATATCATGTGTAGGTCAAGATATGATCTGTTAGTTCTGTGTACAGAGCTTAGGTAGTCCATATATGATTAGCAATCAGATAAAAACCATGGGCCCGTGGTACACTTTAGAAGTAAGTTCTAAGTGTTGTTTTAGAGATTGCTAATAGAGACGTCGATGAGATTTTCCCTATAGAGATTTGACGTTTACATTTATATCTCTGGGATAAATCCGGATACCTGTGACGGAGGAATTAAACATATGCAATGACCTCGACCTGTATGATTCAGTGAATTTATCTGTGGTCATCATAATTTACGGGTGGGTGAATTATGGACACGAAATTAGATTTCGTGACGGATGTGCTTGAATCTAGAGAGTCTCACTAATAAAATATATTCATAGAGCACTAGGGTAACTTTTATGAATAATGTTGATTATTTATACATCGTTTAAATGTTAAACGAAAGATACATGCATCAGGGGTCGAACCGTCATTTCCTAATTAATGTGTATTTGTATTTAATATATGATATTATTAAATACACATTAATTAATTATCAAATTATGATATTTGACATATATCATTAATATATGTATTTGAGATATTTAAAGTAATATAATACATATATTTGAGATATTTGTATTTAATTAATTATTAATTATTAAATTATTAAATAATTAAAATATAAATATCTAACATTATGAAAAAGTTAGGAAATGATTACAAGTGTAAATTTTTTACTTTTCATTTAAGGAAAATGTTATCAAATTGATTTTGTATTCTTTAAATTGGTTTTAAAAATTACAAAAATCCTTTAGATATTTTTCCTTGAATTTCGGCCAAACCCTATTACTATATAAAGTGTTATATTTTTTATTTGCCTTACTTTATCAAAGCTTTTCAAAGAAAAACAAAAATACTTGAGGAAAAAGTGAAGAAACAAGAATCAAATTCAAGAAAGGCAGAGATTTAGTAAGTATTTCCAACCTTTCATTAGAGAGAAATTTGTTCCTTTCATTCTTGGCTACAACATATGTGGTTCTTAGGTTTTTCTACTCATGTTTGTTTATGTTTTTAATGGTTGGAAACTTTGATGATAGGTTTTTGCATGTATGATATTGAAAGGAAGTTTATAAGGAGTTATTAAGCATACTTTTGATCATTTGATGATCTAGTTGCCATTCTAGAGTTGTTAGGCCACTCATTGATGACCTAGAATTTTTATAGAGTTTTTTCAAAGTGGTAAGACTTGTTTGGTGTGGTAGAGACTTGATTGAAGTATTGGATTTATTTAATTTGGTGTAATTTGTTTAATTTGAAGAAATTATAAAATTAGGGTTATACCCTTTCCAAATTTGGGGCTTTTCATATATGTTATGTGTATTTATGTATATGTGATGTATATTACATTTGGGATTGATTGGATTTGATCTTGACTTATTTTGAACAAGATTAGACTAAAATGCACAAAATGAAATCCTTGGAGGGGCTCTCGGCTATTTTCGAATTTTCCGGGGTTTTTCTTGCAATTTATATTTTCATGAATTGGATATTTTGAAAATCATTTTGGTACTGATTTGGAATCATCCAAATTTATATTTGACAATTTGGGGACTAAAATTAACAAAATCCAACGTTTTGGGGCAATTCGGTAATTAAGAAAAAATATGATTTCTTGGGTAAAAATTTTAGATTTTAAGTATTGAGTAATTAAAATAAATAAGTTTATTTTAATTGACCAAAAAAAATTTTGAAATTGAAAAATTTTGATTTTACGCGTTATGTTGCGTTACCCGGTAATACCCTTTAAACCCCAACAAAAATGATATCAGAGCGAATCTGATTCTAGGCCCTTGATATGATTAGTCCTTTAAATTCAATTTTTAATCTTGTCTTTGCTTGATACATGCATGTTTTAATGTGATTTGATTAAATTTAGGGTGTATGACACTTTGCAAAAAATCCCTAATTAATAAGGTTATATGTTAATTATGTATTTGATGCATGTTACATTGTCTGTCTTCTCAATACGATTTATAGATATCTTTTCTATGACTACATCTGAGAATGTGCCAAAGCTGTGAGGATGTGGCCGATAGAAATTTATTTATGCCGGATGTATATTGGATACTAGATAAATTCAAGCGAAAGCGGAATCCTGAACATGCCAAAGCTGTCAGGGTTATGCAAGTAACTTGAGTTTATCATTGACAAGTTTAACCTTGGTACGCCTCATTGTGAACGTGCCAAATCTTTCACAATGAGAAACGACAAGGACCGGAACCCATGAGTCACTAGTGAGTGATTTACAATGAGTTTTCTACCTAATGAATATATGTAGGTGAGAACATGCCAAAGCTGTGAGCTGAAATATATTCATGGGATCCACCTTTCACTATTTGTATTTAATTTAATTATTTAATCTTTGTATTCTGTTTAGGGATTACAGTATTCCATGATTTAGTGGGAGAGGCATTTTTAGATTAAAAATCCATGATCTAGTTAATGCTTTTGATATTATATGAAACTATTTAATTCTGCTAACCGTTTTTCGTATTCTATATGATAGATTTGAGATGGCGGCACAATCGACTAATCCGTTTGCGCGTATATTGGATACGAACAAACTGAAAGACGCTGAAAACTTTGTCGATTGGGATATGGATTTAAGGATTGTCATTGAATCCAAAAACTTGAGATATGTACTTGAGGGTCCGCTGCCTCTTGATGTGTCTGAGGATGCAACACCGGATGAACTACAAATTCCAGTCTTGGAAAGACGATGATTTAAAAGTTAAATCATACATTTTAAGTTCACTGGCATCGGAACTCAAGAGGCAGTACTATGGCATGGCAGATGCATATAGTATGATGATGCGATTAAGAGAATCGTACATGAACCAAGAACAAGTTGTTGTTCATAAAGTGGCAATGGAACTGTTCCATGCCACTGGATGAGGGGCAAGCTATGAGCTCACATGTTCTTCACCTGATCGATTTGATCGAACAACTGAGGCAACATAATCTCCCTCTGAATGACATTCTAGATAGGTGTGTCATTCTTGGTTCACTCCCAGCATCTTATCGCCGAATGTGATTGGTTGTTCCTACTATGAACTGCATAGGATGCTGATCACATTGGATGAGGACCTATTGAAGGGAGTACCGACTAGCCCTCTGAAACCTACTTCACTTTCTGCTTCTTCCCAAGCTAGGCCAAAGGGAAAGAAGACGAAAATGAAGAAGAAGGGTTTCGGTCCTCCACTACAAGGAAATATAGCTAAGCCCAAGAGGGCGTCTGAAGACAAATGCCATCATTGCAGCAAAATCGGGCACTGGAAAAGGAACTGTCCTGACTACATTGCCCAGATAAGGAGAGAGAGAGCATCTACATCCAGTATATTTATTTTTCCAGTTATTGATATCTCACTAGCTTGTGAAGCTGTTACATCCAGTTGATTTTAGATTCTGCTTGTTCTGTTCACATTTACAATTTGTTGCAAGTGCTGAAGGAAAGTAAGAAGCTAAAGCCTGGAGAGATGTAGTTGCGTTTGGGGAATGGAGACTCTCTGGATGCAGTGGCAGATATAGTATGCGATATCCCCTTGCCGAGTGGGAGCCTTTTGTTAAATAATTGCTACTTTGTACCTGGATGTGTAGTAAATATTATATCTCTTTTTGTATTAGATATAGAAGGCTATCATGTTAATATTAAGAACTGTTCATTTATTTATATGATAGACGTAATATCCTGATCCTTTGTTGTCCAAATGAATATGGTCATTACATATTTCATACTTCCAGAGATATTTTGAATACTATGATTAATAAACGTAGTTTGCCTATAGTTAATAATAATGAATTATGGCATATGAGGCTAGGTCATATATGCGTGAAATGCCTTACCCAATTGGTTAGGAATGGTTTGATACCAGATATCACCGTTGAACCATATCCAACTTGTGACTCATGTATTCAGGGTAAGATGACCAAAGCCTTATTTTCTGGTATTGGACATCGTAATCATGTATTCATGGTAAGATGACCAAAGCCCTATTTTCTGATGTGTGTGGTGCACTAAGTCAGACTGCTCACAGTGGTTATTCGAACTTCGTTACCTTTACTGATGATCTGTTACGGTACGATTATGTCTATCTGATGAGACATAAATCAAAAACCTTTGAAAAGTTCAAAGAGTTCCATAATGAAGTAGAAAAACAGACTGGTTAATATATTAAATGCATTTGATATGATCGAGGCGACGAATATATGAGTAGTGAGTTCATGGATGATATGAAAGAGAATGAGATTATCGCTCAATATACTCACTCATGTTCTCCACAGCACAATGGAGTGTCTGAGAGGAGAAATCGGACTTTATTGGATATAGTTCGATCTATGTTGAGTTTTACTTATTTGTCCTATTATTTATAGGACTGCTCTATTTTAATAACTGTACATCTTTTGAATAAGATTCCTTCAAAAGTTGTTCCTACGACTCCATATGAGATATGGACCGGTAGGAAACCAAATCTTAATTATGTTAAGGTTTGGGGTTGTCCTGTCTATGTCAGGATGGCTCAACAAAATAAATTTTCATCTCGATGGCAAAAGTTTAGGTTTGTTGGATATCCTTCGAATACGAAGGGATATATGTTCTATGATACCGAGCATCGAAATGTGTTCGTAGCTCACTTCGCAAAATTTCTAGAGGTAGAATTTTTGTCAGAAGGTGGTAATCATAAACATGTTGAACTTGATGAAGTCCAACCTAAAAATAATGAACCAACGGAGGAACCTAAAGTTCAAGTAGATGAAGAACCTTCAACACACACTCTGTAGGTCATAAAGGGTATCTAGACCTCCTAAACGCTTGTATTTGATACAAGAAAAGAGTCTCGATGTTCTCTTAGTTGAAGAGACTGACCCTTTTACCTATAGAGAATCGATGTTGGACATTGACTCCGTGAAATGGCAGAATTCCATGAAATCCGAGTTAGACTCAATGCATGAGAATCAAGTTTGGGACTTGATTCCGCTTCCTGAAGGAATTGTTCCTTTCGGTTGTAAATGGGTTTACAAGAGGAAGTGCATGACTGATGGAAAGGTTGGAACCTATAAGGCCCGACTGGTAGTAAAATGTTACATACAGCGACCTAGGGTCGACTACGATGAAACTTTTTTGCCAGTAGCGATGCTTAAGTCTATTAGGATTTTGCTTTATATAGCTGCTTATCATGATTACGAGATTTGGTAAAGGGATGTCAAAACGGCCTTTCTAAATAGATTTCTTGATGAAGAAATCTATATGGAATAGCCGGAGGGTTTTGCATCCAGCGAGAACTCGGGTATGGTATATAAGCTTAAGAAGTCCATTTATGGACTTAAATAAGCTTCACGAAGTTGGAATCTTCGATTCGACGAGATTATTAGATTGTCTGATTTTCTCAAGAACTCAGAAGAATCTTGTGTGTATCAAAAGGCTAGTGGGAGCATGGTGGTATTTTTAATCCTCTATGTTAACGAAAACCTAATCATTGGGAATGATATAGAGATGATGCAAGACGTCAAAGCTGACCTCTGTAAGAATTTCTTCATGAAGGACCTGGGAGAAACTTCTTATATTTTAGGCATAAAAATTTATAGAGATAGAAAAAAGAAGCTGATTGGGTTATCCCAATCAACGTACATATATAAGATCTTGGAACGGTACAATTTTGGTAACTGTAAGACAGCAAATATGCCATTCAGACATGAGATTCATCTTTCGACAAAGTTGTGTCCGTAAACAAAAGATGAGAATGTTAGAATGTCTAACCAAACTTATATTTCGTATTTGGGTAGCATAATGTATGCCATGTTATGTACTAGGCCTGATATCAGTTTCGTTGTTAGCGTAAATAGTAGATATCAATCCAATCCAGACAATGACCATTATATGTCCATTTAACATATCCTGAAGTATCTTAAAGGTACTAAGGATAGGTTGATTATATATGGAGGAAATGAACTACAAGTTAATGGGTATACGGATTCTGATTTTCAATCGGATTCTGATGATAGAATTTCTGCATCAGGATTGTGTTTACCCTTAATAGAGGTGCAGTTTGTTGGATGAGTTCCAAACATGGGTCAACAGCTGAATCCACCACAGAGGCGGAATACATTGTAGCTTCTGAAGCTGCAAAGGAAGCTGCATGGATTATGAACTTTATCACAGAGTTGAGTTTGGTCCCAAGTATCGAGAATGCAATTCTGTTATACTATGATAATACTGGAGCCATTGCGCAAGCAAAGGAACCGAGGGCGTATAAGAAGTCGAAGCATATGGAACGAAAGTACCACATCATTCGAGAGATTGTGTCGTGAGGGGACATTATCGTGTGCAAGGTACCGAGTGAAGATAACATAGCAGACCCGCTTACCAAGGCCATACCTCTAAAGTTATTTGATAAACATGTCGAGTTGATGGTGTTGGACAGTTATGACCCATAGCATCACTATTTATACAGATCATGGTGTTGTTGTACAAATTAACTATGTGACAAAGGAAATTGCCCTTTTATCATTTGTGATTAGATCACCAAGATGTATAAATGATAGAATGCCCATATGATTAGTTCCTGGATTGAGATGATATGAGACAGTATCAATCCACGAAGGTTTAATCATTAAATATCCCTAGTCAGAGTATTATCGAGATTGGACATCGATAATGCGTAAAAGACTAGTATTACACGTGTGCGCGTTGTGAGGGAATAACGGCATAGTTCTCATATATTTGGGAATAGGATACTCATGCAAGTGTAATATGAGGTTGTGTTTACCGATGGTACGGAAACAGCTTCGCTCGGATAGACCCCTCAGAATTCCATTGGTAATATGACTATGTGTCTATGGAAGTCCGAAATCAGGGTAGGTGTATTTGGTCTTAACTGAGACTTGCACCGCTAATACTTGCGACAATCAATATACTTGGTTTTAGGTCGTCCAGGGCTTTAACAGGTTATGTGTACACCTCTGCTGGGTATATTGAGAATCGTAGTGTGTGGGTGTGATGTCGAGATGGAAGTATCACTCCAGTCATAGTGGAGATGATGATCACGTAGGATACGGTACTGGTTCTCTTATTTACTGCAGTCATCGGGATAATATGACTAGGTCATGATTATCCGATTATAGAGACTAGTTTCCAGAGATCCGATATGTGCTTCGTACGGGGCAGACACATTTCCAGCCTCAGGCCTTGCACGTGACATCTGATACTGGATCGTAATACGCAATACTACGTATACTACGCCTGATATAGATCACATATTCCTGTAAGGATATTTCTGAAGAATTGGGTAGGCATGGCGCTTTACTAGAAGCCAATCTTATCTTGTAAATCGGTAAAAATGTAGTACTAGGTACGTACGTGTTCGGATAGTCCGACGACCGGATTTACTGCCAACATATCCGGGGATCTCATGGGTCACTTCCCGAAGACTCACCGATGACGTATGACTCGCACTTTATTAATCTGGGATTAATTAGATGAGAGAAAATTAATCTGGGATTAATTACAGAGATATTTTATTTGGGATAAAATATTAATTAAAGAGAGAGAACGATTAATTTGGAATTAATCGATAAAATAAAATATTCGATATATTATACGAAATTGGATTTCAACGCGGAATTAAAATTAGATTTTAATTCGGGGGCGAACGAGTTAATTTAGAATTAATTCGTTAGCGACATGAATAGTGATTTTGCTAGGCATAATTATTTAATTACGTCGCAACGGAAAATTCGTTAATTTGGAATTAGCGAACCCGAGACGGGAGTGTTTGCGAGCGCACTCGCATTTCGAATTCAAGTGCGGCCAGGAAGTCACATCAAGCGTCAAATCACTTGTCACTTTGATTGATGTGACAACTTGTCACTTGATTCAGTGAATTGTGATGGAAGTTGTTGGAGTTGTTGGATGGCTTAAAGCCTTTGACTTTTGGAAAGCCAAAAATTTGGTAATTGAATTTTGAATTCAATATTTGTGTATTAGATACAAAATTCATCCAACCACCAACACTTAACACACAACTCTCCTATCTCCTTCTTCTCCCCATCTTCACGCCCAAGGGGCAGAATTTCTTCTTCTATTTTGCCCACTGCCGTGAGCTAAGGAGAAGCAAGATGATGATTTTGTTGCAAAATCAGAGTGCTGCTAGCACACAATGGAGACATACAAAGGTGATAGGGAAACCCACTTGTGAGCTTGGAATCATCAAACAAAGCTTGGAGCTTGATGAATGACCATGCCGAAAATTTGGAAGCTCAAAAATAGTGCACTGCCGAGAGCACCATGGAAGGGAGCTTGAAGTTTTGTTCTTCGACGCATCGCCTCTACCGATCGATGTAAGTATTCCGCAACTTCTTCGTGTATTCACATGTATGTTTCATCGCTTTATTCGATCCTCGGGACCGTAGTAGAAATCCCAATAATGGTATCAGAGCGAGTTAAAGCATGAAACTTGAATTTAGGGTTAAAATTGGGTAAATGATTTGAGCATATTTGAAGAAATTGGATGTTTGAGTATGCTTAAATATGATAATGGTGTATGCATTGTCAATTGATGAATTTTGAATGGACAAATTTTCCCAAAATGGTTTGCTTGGCCGAATCTTGGATGAACCCTAATGTCTTGGTATTTTTGATTTTGATTCATTGGATGACTTGAAATCAATTGGGAATTGTTGATTTGAAAATTAATTGGATTGAATTTGAAATTGAAAAAAAATTCCCCTTATTGCCGAGACAATATGAGCATGTGTAAATGGGTTTGATTTTTGATTAAAATGTGTTGGACATGTTTTGATCATAATAACCATAATTAATTAGGCTAATTGATGTTTTGGAATGTTAATTTAGTTGATTAATTATGGCATTACACTTTGAGTAATTAAATTGTGAATTGGAATTTTGGAATTTAATTATGTTGGGCTTAAATTGGATTTGGGCTTGTAAAGTTGTAAATGGGCTAATTGGGCTTGGTTGTACCAAGATGGTTTAGGCTAAATTGGTTGGATCCAATTGGGCCCAAAACCGTTTCCATAAAGTCCAATTATGACTTAATTGACATTTAACTTTAATTGGGCCTAATGAGCCTAAATTGGTTTCTAGGCATATAAGGGTGATTCCTTAAATGGGCTTTAGTCTTTGGGTTTGACCCAAGTTGACAAAATTCGATGCCTTAAGAAATTAATTGAAAGCCCATTGGACTTTAATTAAATTAACATTGGATGTTAATCGGGCTTGAGACCCCTACGATTAGATTTGGAATCTAAGTCGCAAGGTTTTTAATAAAGTGTAATATTTAATTTGAAATTAAATAAATGAATTAGTATTAAAAGCAAATTAAATTGGATTTAATGTTGTAGTTTAATTAATTCAAGAATTCGTACTTTGAGTACTTATTCGTAAAACGAGTTTGACTCGCGCAAAATCAAATCATTGTTTGAACATTGGATGGTCATTAATAATCAGATTAATTAATTGGATTAGATTGATTGATAACATGCTTGTGTGAATACATGGTTGCGATGCATGAATAATGTATATCAGATGGATATTAGAAAGGTGGGGCAATTTTAGAAATTGTTGTAATAAATTTAGAATTTTTAATTGGACCTGCGTGTCCAGCCTATTACCTCCTTACTCTTTGTATTTCTGTTCTCACCTATTCCCCTCAATGTAAATGAGGTTTCTTTAAAAGTGTTATGTAACGGGTAGAAGCAATACTTGTGCTAGCGGGAGAGAGGAAAGAGAGAGATTTGTTCTAGGAACAATGTGTAAAGTATCCATCCGCTAATCATTATTATTTATTTTACGCGCCTTATTATGTGTTTAGAATGCATGTTTAAGGGTGTATGATGATGAGACCTTAACAAAGATAATAAATTGGTTGCCAATTTGCACGCGAAAAACCTCACAAAATATTAAGCGTTTTTCCTTCCATTGAGTGATTCTTACTCAAGATCCAAGACTGGCATTGGTTTGTTGGCCAAAGTCAAGGCCTTTGTCCGTCGAGGATGTGTTTGAATCATGAAAGCTTTGTTCTATATCGGTGTCTTGTCCAAGTTGTGATTTGTTGGCCAAAGTCAAGATCACTTCTTGTCCATCGACATTGATTACGAAGCTTTCCATGGTCAATGAGTTCCCCTTAACTGGGATCACTAAGTTTGTTGTGCCAAAGCCAAGACTTAGTTGATTCAGAGGAAAAAGGTTAGGCAATATATTGGATATATTGGCATATATAAGATATATGTTTCGGACTTGGATGTCCACCTACTGGATCTAGGAATTGGATGGGATCCAATTGATCTTAGAGATCTACCTAGTTAATTATCATACAATTTGTTGGACAAAGTCAAGATTGTGTGTTATTTAACGGGATCCTAACCCACTAGGAAACAAGGTTTCCCGAGTACTCAACAGAGGGTTGGAGGCTCGCCGAAAAATAGTGGGAGGCAAGTATTAAATTTGCAATATTCGTTTAGTAACTTGCCATACGCGCTCATTCAATTATTCGTCGTTAAATTAATATATTAGTTGGACTAATATTTAATTGTTGTTTTAATTAAACAGTTGGACTGTATTCAAACTATTCATTATAGTTGATTATATAATTAGATTATAGTAATCAATATATTTGAATTTAATTGATCATTTATAGTTGATTTTATAATTGGATTATAGAAATCAATATAATTGAATTAACCTATTAAATTATAGTTGATTATATAGTTGGACTATAGTAATCATTATAATAAATAGTACCTAAAATCGTTGATTAAATAGTTGGACTATTAGAATCAAGATAATTGAAAGATTGTGTGTTTAAAACATAATCCTGGGTGAAAATGTATTTAAACGACTTTAATTTCCAAATTGGGAATAAATTTCAGGATGGTCCTAGAAACTAATAAGTTACTTTATTTGATAAAATAACATATTAGGCCTAAGCCCGGAG
Source organism: Zanthoxylum bungeanum (assembly GCA_019454045.1). NCBI lineage: Eukaryota > Viridiplantae > Streptophyta > Magnoliopsida > Sapindales > Rutaceae > Zanthoxylum > Zanthoxylum bungeanum. The sequence goes on from SKCR01024058.1 coordinate 265,209, forward strand.
TTAAGCAAATAGTAAAGCATGATATTTGGAATATTCATGTGATGATAACTTTAGTGTTTAATCTGTTATGCTTGCCAAATAGACTCCTTAATTCTTAATCAGAACTAAGGATTAGATCCTTAAAGTATGATAATGAAATTGAAGGATCTTCATAGATCTATTTTAGATATTTGAAGTACTAAATTGCAATAGTAACTCTTGGAGAGTTAATGGCTATCTCAATTAGTCAAAGCCAAAGTTTGCAATAAGGCAAGAAGCACAAGGCGCACTTTACTTGATATTCTAGAAGGCCAAGGCTTGGCCAAAGGCTTCTGGAGTGTGAAAAGGGCAAAAGGCAAAATCATTATAATCTTCTGGGAAGACAAATGACATATCCCAAAATATCTGCCTAAACTGTGGCAAACGGGGACACGGAAGCGTGACTGCCGTATGGACAAGGCAGACATAAAGGAATTGAAGACGGGCAAGACTCTAACTTCAAATATGTTTGTCATAAACGTGTTCACTGCTAGTATTAAAATTGGATTTTAGATACTGGAAGTGGTACATAAATATGTACTGCTGTGCATAATCTGCTATGAGCAGGATACTGACTTCAGTTGAGATTAATCTGCGAATCGTAAACGGGACGACAATCGCTGTTTTAACCGTAGATACCTAAGTTTAGGAACTACCATTTGGGTGTGTACTTAAATTAGAAAACTGTTACAATGTAACTAGTTTGACTAGATACATTATCTCTGTATCAGGGTTTAACCCGTTGCGGGTATACCTTTATATTCTAAAACACTAAAGTGTTTTATTATATAAAGATGATATTGAGATAAACACATTAGATGTGAATAACAGTATTTATATTTTGAATATAAATAAATCTCAAACATATAACATGACAAACAAATAGATCAAACTGATTTGATCAGTTAAAACTTAAATGTGGCATTGTTGTCTGGGACACAATTTAAACAAGACTAGTATATCCACACTTTAGAAGAGTGGGTACTAGGACAAATTTGATTCCAATCAAATAAAGTCTACGAATCTAGTTTATTGGGCAAAGTGCCTAAAACACCTTTACTTGGTAAAAGTGCAAAATGCCACCGATCTGTTAGCCCTAGTTCATAGTGGAGCAGGTGGGCCCATATCTAGCTAGGCTAGATGTGGATATGAATATTTCGTGACCTTTACGGATGTGGCATCGCGTTATGGTTATGTGTTTCTTTTGAAACACAAATCAGAAACTCTTAGAGTTTCGACACGAAGTAAAAAAACAGATCGGCTAAAGTAAAAAAAACACATCACAGTTAGACCATGATGGAAAATACTTAAGCAATAAGATTCTAGTATACTTGAAAGAGTATAGTATTCTTTCAATGAGGACTCCTCCCGGAACACGTCTATCTCACATTGTGTCCGAACAGAGAAACCGAATTTTGTTGGACATGATAAGGTTAATCATGAGTCGCTTTGAGCTACCATTTCCTTCAACGGATAAGCATTAAACAGTGCAAAACTTATTTTGAATAAGGTTCCATAAAAATCTGTTGACAGACTTCATATTAGATACGGGAAAGAAACTAGGTTTTCTCATTCCTGAAGATTTGGGTATGCTGGGCATATGTTTGGAGAATACCAAACTAGAACCCAAATCGGATAAGTGCCTAAGTTGTAGGTTATCCTAGGGATACCAAAGTATAGTACTTATACAACTCACTAGAGAACAATGTAATTGTTGCTCGCCATGCAAATTTCCTATTATAAGCAGTGGTAAGTGGGAGGAAAGTAAAACTTGATGAAAATCGGAGTAATACTGTTTCAGGCACCGAGTCCTTAATGGAACACAAATAGTTCATCAGGGATGAAACTATACCAATAATCTTCGAATACACAAGAACTGCGTAAGTCGGAGAGAGTCAGAAAATAACCTGGGGTATGGGTTTCTGATCTCACCTCGTTAAGATGTCAATCTTATTGAGGAATACGAACTGACTATGTATGAGGAAGTGATACAAGGTATCGACTCCCTATTATGGCAAAGTGCCATGATATCCGAAATGGATTCCATGTAAACCAACTATGTTTGGACACTAGATGTTGTACCGCAAGGCATTGTGCCTATTGGTACTGTATAAGTCTTCAAGGAAGACATACATGGAATGCAACATACCAACGTACTAAGCTAGGCTTGTAACGAAAAGGTATCGTTATCAACATTGTGTCGATTACGACGAAACCTTTTAACTGTTGCCATGGTAAATCTATTTGGATAATGCTTACAACTGTTGCATGTTTCATTTATGAAATATGACAGCTGAACGTCAAAATCGATTTCCTTAAAGGGAAACCTTTTGGAGGATGTTTACAACATCCTGACGGTTTTGTCGTACCAAAACTAGCAAACAAGGTTGCAGGTTATTCGATCCATGTATAGATTGAAGCAAGCATTACGTTCTTGGAATTATCGTTTTGATGTAATCATAATGGTGTATGATTTAATTCAAAACGAAAATGATTCTTGTGTATATAAGAGGGTTAGTGTGAGCGCACTGAAAGTGACTGTCCTATAAATAATGATAATATATATCATTTCTTGGAAATGATATTCCCAAATACAATCGGTGAAAGCTAGGCTTTCGAGAAAATTCTCTGTAGAATTCTTTGGAGAAACAACCTTTACGAAAATGATTCTTGTGTATATAAGAGGGTTAGTGGGAGCGCACTGAAAGTGACTGTCCTATAAATAATGATAATATATATCATTTCTTGGAAATGATATTCCCAAATACAATCGGTGAAAGCTAGGCTTTCGAGAAAATTCTCTGTAGAATTCTTTGGAGAAACAACCTTTTATTCTAGGAATAAAAATCTACTGGGATAGATTTAAAGTTGTTGATACTCTCCGAGAACTCGTACTTTGAAATAAATGTACGCGACCTGGTGTCTCATACGCTTTGAACATATGGAGTCACAATCGGGCCAATCCAAGTGATGGTCACTGGATTGATGTTAAGAACATCCTTGAGTATCTTAGGTGTTTATGGCGGATAAACACTGAACGAATCACCGAAGATTCTTAATGGATAGTACACCAACGTCAATAAGAATCTTCTCGGGTTGAGTAGCATAAGTGATTCTTCGACTTGAGATACCACTGTGCGTATATGAGACATCTTTCACACATAGATGACAGTCATGTCACCGACCTATTTAGGTCAGACCTCCGCCTGTTCATTGGGTGTTGACAGATCATCAGGATATCCTGTGTGGGTCAAGATAGGATCCGTCAATTCTGTGTAAAGAGCATAGGTAGTCCATATATGATTAGCAATCAGATAAAAACCATGGGCCCAAGGTACACTTTAGAAGTAAGTTCTAAGTGTTATTTTAGAGATTGCTAATAGAGACGTCGACGAGATTTTCCCTCTAGAGATTTGACGTTTACATCTATATCTCTGGGATAAATCCGGATACCTGTGACAGAGGAATTAAACATATGCAATGACCTCGACCTGTATGATTCATCGAGTTTATCAGTGGTCATCATAATTTACAGGTGGGTGAATTATAGACACGAAATTGGATTTCGTAACGGATATGCCTGAATCTAGAGAGTCTCACTAATGAAATTTACTCGTAGAGCATTATGGAAACTTGTATGAATAATGTTGATTATTTATAAATCGTTTAAAGGTTAAACGAAAGATACATGCATTAGGGGTCGAACCGTCATTTCCTAATTAATGTGTATTTGTATTTAATATATGATATTATTAAATACACATTAATTAATTGTCAATTATGATATTTGACATATATCATTAATATATGTATTTGAGATATTTAAAGTAAATATAATACATATATTTGAGATATTTATATTTAATTAATTATTAATTATTTAATTGTTAAATAATTAAAATATAAAAATCTAACATTATGACACTGTTAGGAAATGATTACAAGTGTAAATTGTTGACTTTTCATTTAAGGAAAATGTTATCAAATTGATTTTGTATTCTTTAAAATTGGTTTTAAAAATTACAAAAATCCTTTAGATATTTTTCCCTTCAATTTCGGCCAAACCATATTACTATATAAAGTGTTATATTTTTAACTTGCCTTACTTTATCAAAGCTTTTCAAAAGAAAAACAAAAATACTTGAGAGAAAAAGTGAAGAAACAAGAATCAAATTCAATAAAGGCAAAGATTTAATAAGTATTTCCAACCTTTCATTAGAGGGAAATTTGTTCCTTTCATTCTTGGCTACAACATATGTGGTTCTTAGGTTTTTCTACTCATGTTTGTTTATGTTTTTAACGGTTGGAAACTTTGATGATGGGGCTTTGCATGTATGATATTGAAAGGAAGCTTATAAGGAGTTATTAAGCATACTTTTGATCATTTGATGATCTAGTTACCATTCTAGAATTTTTGGGCCACTCATTGATGACCTAGAAATGTTCTAGAGTTATTTCAAAGTGGTGAGACTTGTTTGGTGTGGTAGAGACTTGATTAAAGTATTGGATTTATTTAATTTGGTGTAATTTATTCAATTTGAAGAAATTATAAAATTAGGGTTTATACCCTTTCCAAATTTGGGGCTTTCATATATGTGATGTGTATTGATGTATATATGATGTATATTAAATTTGGGATTGATTGGATTTGATCTGGACTTGTTTTGAATAAGATTTGACTAAAATGCACAAAATGAAATCCTTGGAGGAGCTCCCGACTATTTTGGAATTTTATGGGGATTTTGTTACAATTTGTATTTTCATGTATTGGATATGTTGAAAATCATTTTGGTACCGATTTGGAATCATCCAAAATTATATTTGACAATTCGAGGACTAAAATGAACAAAATCTAAAGTTTTGGGGCAATTCGGCAAGTAAGAAGAAATGTGATTCTTGGGTAAAAATTTCAGATTTTAAGTATTGAGTAAGTTTATTTTAATTCATCAAGAAAAATTTTTGAAATCGAAAAATTTTGATTTTCCGCACTTCCGCTGCGTTATCCGGTAATACCCTTAAAACCCCAACATAGATTACGTTGAATTAATCTTATTTCATGAAATTTATGAATTTTTATGCATGGGCCATGCATGTATTCAAAATCATACATACCATTTTTAGATCATGTCACGTTATGCATATTCAAGTTAGAGACTTATGAAGATAATATCACTGTCTCCTGCCGATCATGTCCTAAATAATCTGGGATGTGACAAAAAATGTACTTTTAAAATTCAGTTGGTGGAAAAATGATAATTTCCCCTTGTTAAAATAGTAATTTTAAGTAAGCAATATTAAATGAGTGAATTACCCTTGTGACATCAGCACTTGTTTAATGTTGTTAATGAAATGGTATAAATGAAACAATTTTCAAACAACACACGGAAAAGATCTCACTTTTAAACTTTTTGTGAAAAATAATACTTCTCATATTCATCAAGTGAAAAAAAAGATATTTCTTTTAAATAAAATAAGTAATTAAAGAGATATCTAAAAAGTAAAATTATATGAGTTTTTTTGGAGTTGTTCTCAAGAATAGTTTCAGTCTCTCATCAGTTTTAAGAGTTTACAAGAATATAAAATATCTTGCAAATAAAAGTAAAATTTTATCCACTGATGATATGATAAGCGTTGAGTATTGTGGATTGGACAACCAAAAGCTGTCCTGCCGCACATCACAATATCAAAATTAGGGGTGTTCACGGTGCGGTTCGGAGCGATTTTTTCGTTTTTTACTTTAAACCGCGCGGGTTGGCGGTTTGAGAAATTAGAAAATGAAACCTCAAATTTGATAAGGAAAATCACGACGGTTCGGGTTGGCGGTTTAGCGGTTTGGCGGGTTCGGGTCGGCGGTTCGGATTATAATTTTTAAAGAAAATTTTGTGTTTTTTCACATTATAATTGAAGAAAAAATTACATAATTTTCATTTATTCATTACATATTGTTATATGATCATTACATATCTTAATTTTCATAGTTAAAGAAGAAGAAAAATATAAAATAATATTTAATTTGAACGCGGGTCGGCGGTTTAGGCGGTTTGTGTCGCGGTTCGAGTCAGAATTTGCGTTTTGGCGGGTTCGCTGTTTGACATGGGTCAAAACCGCACACCGACCCGAAATTTGCGGTTCGATCGGTGCGGTTCAAAATCATTTTTTAATATTTTTTCAAACCGCACGATTTGGTTCGGTTCAGTGCGGTTCGCGGTTTGACCCGAAATTGTGTTCACCCCTAATCAAAACACACAATCCAAGCAATAGTAATAATAATATTTATGAAAATCATTTACATAAAATATAGGGATAAAATCCTATGAGTCCCTAATTTTTTTCATAATATCCGTCAAATCCTCTATTTTTCATAATACCTCATAAAATCTCTGTAGTTAAAAATTAATTGTAACATCCATTTATTTTTTTTTCTTTTTTTTGCCATTTATCAAATTTAAGTATAATAAAAAGATTATAACATCAATAATTATGAGACTCATATGACATATTAAAAGCATAAAAAACCTTAAATGTAAATTTTATAAGGTAACTATGATCACTTAAATAGAATTACAGTAATGAAAAGAGGCAGTAAGAATCTAGATTTCCTCTTAAAAAAAATCTCTCACCTAAATTATAAATAAACTGGTGGTACTTAATGCATATCATTTTCACAGTCTGATTCAACATGATGCATATAGTTTTTTTCGTTTCCCTAACATACGTGGAAATTCAGCAAATTAAACAAACAAAACTCTCCAACAAATTCAAAATTTTGACAAAAATTAAACAATGTAGCGTGTACATAATCTCATTGGCAAATAAAACAATTTTTAATAAAAATAGAATAATAAAAGAAGAAATTATCAATTTGTCAGATTTTAGGTTTTCAGATTACTTTAATGCAAGTCTTATGTTTTTTTTTAAAAAAACTCTGCGTTCGTAAATAAGAGCCAATACTTGTGTTTCAATCCCATAAAAAAGAAAATAATATTTTTTAAATAAATATAAGAATTTTGAAATGAAAAATATATTAGAAAAAAATTGATGGTTCTATTGGAGCTGACATCTTAAGAATAATTGACTGAGTTATGAGTATGTTGGAGAGAAAAATTATAGAAATGTAAAGAGAAAAAACGAAAGATAGATTTTTTTTTTAAAATTTATTGTATATGCTCCAGTCAAATTTTGAGTACAAATTTATTTATCCTTCTTTTGTAATGATTTTGTTTCAGGGTTATGCTAATAAGTGCCCTCAGGGCACTCGTTAATAATATATTTAAGGAAAGTTTTGATATTATTTTGATGAGAATACAAAAAATTATCAAATCATTAATGTATTTTTCTTTTTTCAATTAAATTTTTGCTTAAATGGATTCTTAAGAATATTTCCCCCTATCAAATCAACCATAGAAAAAGTACTTACAACTGAATAAAGTTAACAGCTAGTTAAGCTAAAGACGATAGAGCTGGAATCTTGCATAAAAGGACACTGCTGCCTCTCTCTTTTCTCTCTGTCCCTAAAACCGGAGTACAAAGCTAGGCTAGTGAGAGAGAAAAAACTGAGAAGTGAGAAATTTGACAGAGAGAATGGTGAAAAGATCTTCAATAGCCAGATGGGTTTCTCTGTTTATGCTTGTTGTTGCTCATTTGGCTTCCTCAATCCTTGCTGAAGATGGTATGTTTTCACTCTTTTCTTAGTCTAATTATATTTTGGGTTTTGGTATTATTTTCTATCTATAGCTTTGATGATAGTTTCAGTTTTCATTAAAGCTTTGATTTCTTGTTCATCCAAAATTACACAGTGTGTCTGTTTTCTGTTTTTGTTTCTAGGTGGCTCTAATTTTTCTGAGATTTATGCTTTCTGGGTTTTTTTGTTACTTCTGAGTAGACCGGGAAGGCGGTTCGGTTCGGTTCCGAACCGGAACCGAACCTCCGGTTCCGGTTCCATTCAAACCGGTTACATAATTACACTAATTATGTTAAATTACATTACATAATTACACTAAATTACAAATAAAATTCTTATCTAAAAAATTAAAAAATATATTATTGTATAAATTCAAACCGGTTCCAACCGGTTCGGCTAGGGGGGAAACCCTAACCGAACCGGTTAGGTTCCGGTTCAGTTCCAGAACCGTTGGAACCGACAGCGGTTACATTCCATTCACGTTTCTTATTAACTGACCCCCTCCTTACAATCTCGAAACTTTCATATTCTAGATGATTGTCCTGCTTAAAGAAATTGAAAGTAATTAATATGGTGTCTCATCCATTGTTCAGTAGATTTGTGTTAAGGAGTTGATATCTCAAGCTCAATATTTGCATGATCTTTGCTTGTATGTATTGGAACCAAGTCGAAGATGGAACTCCTATATGGTAGCTCTGAATTCGGACTCTGACAGAGGTCCTGACTTCAGATTATGATGATAGATTATGCGCTCAGACTCTGATGATAGATTCTGCGCTCAGACTCTGATGGTAGGTTTCGCCCTCAGACTCTGGTGATAGGTGAAAATTCAATTTCGTCCAAGATTTTGACCCTATGCAGAATTAAGCACAATATTTTGAGATAAGTCCTAAATATTGTTTCTATGGATCAATCAAATTAACAAACATCCTTATATCTAATGGTTTATAAATCAATCCAAATATAAATCAATACAAATAAATTAATGCAAAAAAAAAAAAAAAAATCAACACAAGTATTTTAGTGACAAAGTGGAAAATTCGTGCGAATAAAAAACTACTATGGGTATCCCGGCTACTAGTCCAAAGTCCACTATAATAGAGAAAAATTTACAGTGATGGTAAAAGATCTATGGCGGTAAGTCCACCGACTCTAGTACTTCTAGACTGCAAGAACTCGAAGAACTCATCGAGCCCGTACCCCATAATTTTCTTCAAAACCTTTGAAGTCTATGAGCGGATTAATTCTGCAAGCACGTCGGAACTCTGACTATCAATCTTCATCCTTGAGAACTCTGAAGGTTTAGGAAATTGGGTTTGGTTGTGTTGAATGTCTATCAAAGATGAATCTCACCAAAACAGCGAAAACAGAAGAATCAAAAAGTCTTCAAGGTGAAATCACTAAGGTTGAAAGGTTTTAGGCTTTAAGATATTGTGTTTTCAACACTTGTGAATGAGGTTATATGTTTTTTTATATATGTTGGGCAATAATGACCGGCGTAAACACACAAGTATAACGCAAGCGTACGTATCGTTCAAGTAGTATAAAAATATCGATCCAACGAGGACTTAATTCTTACTGTTGTTATAATTATTGAATCTATTTATTTACAGATATCTAATTGAGGGAGAAGAGAATGTTTGCTTGATTGATTTGGTTGATTGTAGTTTTGCAAAATAAATAAAAGACAAAAGAAAATACTAAGGAAAATAACAAAAGACACAAGATCTAGGGTTGTGAATCATTCTAATATCTTTTAAAAGATGAAGTGATTATTTTATGTTTGTGTAATAAATCAGTTTACTAACCTAGAACACGAAATTATGCAAAAGCCTCTGTCGATGGTCAGACGCAAATACCCAGTTTAACCCAATTGAACCATATGTCTATGTCAACCAAATTATCTGGATTCATTAAGTTTAAGTTCCAATTATGGCTACCCCCGCCCGACAGGTATATGTCTATCCTGTAAGGAAATCTATTAAAGGGTTATCTATCCTCAAGGAAGATCGTGGGCTATTAAGTCTAAGGCTGAAACCTAAAATCCCTATGTCTAGTTCATTTTAGATTTACCACATCAATCTTATTGGTAATCAGACAACAAGAAGCATTAAACTTAAGACTTAATAAGTAAACCTTTAAATTACCCAAACTATAAAATAACCCCTTATAAACCGGTGATATTAGAATTCATCACAATCCAAGCTAACTAACACATAACTAGGGCTAGTAACAACTTAAAAGTAAAAGACATAAAGTAAAAATGCTGAAAAGTAAAAGACATAAAGTAAAAGCTGAAAAGTAAAATAAAATAAAATGCTGAGGTAAAAGGAATTACTTTTACTATTTGCTATTTTAGATATCTCTCATAAAATAATATATAAACTTGTGATAATATTACCAACCGACCAATCTGGCGATATCCTTTATTAGTCAGGTTTAAACCAGATTAAAATGAATTACCAACCGACCAATTTGGCGGTATCCTTTTTAAGTCAATATTTTAAATAGTGAATATATTATTTTTAATGGAGATTAATCTAAATAGTAACAGTAAAAGAATTACCTTTCACCCTAGCTGGGGAAGTACATCTTCATGGTGAATAGTAAAAACTGTAAAAAGTAAAAATTAAATTACTATTATTACAGAACGTAATTAAAATTATTTACAAAACTAAAAAAACTAAAAAAAACTAAAAACTAAAAGAAACTAGAGAGAGAAACTCTCTCTTTACATCAAAGAGATGAGAGAGAGTGGTGCATCTAAAACTGAAATTTGAAGCTCTATTTATAGGTGCGGATAGGCATCTGGCGTCGCGACGCCAAGGCCTTTGGCGTCGCTACGCTGGAACAGTGACACGTGTCACGCGTTGGTTTGTCAGTTTCAGATTCTTATCTGATGACGTGGCACTGTTCATGATAACTCAATAATTGTGATGACGTCATGATGATGTGGCGGTGACGTCATGATGATGTGGCGGTGGTGATTGTCGGCAACTTGAGATGATGACACGTGGCATGCGCACGTTAGCAGATCTTCTGTGATGGTGACACGTGGCACGGCGCACGTTAGCAAAGTCAACTTTTCAGATTCTGACATGTGGACCAGGCGCACGTTAGCAAGGACTCGGCACACGTTAGGCGTCGCGACGCGTAGAGTCTTGGCGTCGCGACGCGGACAATTTACCGAATTGCCCTTTTTTCAATTTTTCTCTATTTTGGCCCCAAATTGCTTCCAATGATTTCCCAACTTTATTTATCTGCAAAATAACACAAAACACATCAAAATGTTCACAAAACCCGAGAAACTATACAAAATATTAGGTTAAATGAGTGGGAAATAGTGATATAAATACCACTCATCAAATAGCTAGGGTTTCCTAGTTTTAAATTGACTTGAAAACGCGTTTAAAATAGTTCACTTACGCACATGCGTTCGAACGCCACTCGAACGCGTGCTCTTTGGAAGATTTCATTCGAACGCATACTCAAACGCACATCGAATGCACACTTACTGGAAGGTTTCGTTTGAACGCACTGTTGAACGCACTACGCACGAGAACCTTCTGTCAAGTTTCGTTCGAACTCGAACGTGGGACTAACGCTCTTTTGAATCCAAACACGAACATGACACTAATGCTGATTGTTCAAACGCTTCAACGAACGCAGCGCTAACGCATATATGATCTTTATGCATAACTTTGCCAAAATATCAGTGCAATTATATCGAGATATTCAAGACATATTACAACTCAATTGAATTTATTTTATTACGAATATTGCTAATAAAAATAAAACTAACAAAGGACGTGTACTAGATTCTGAAGACATATTCTGTATCTCTGTTGTTTGGTGGTATAGATTTGCTTTGAAATGTGTTTGGCTTTATTTCAACCAATCGACAATTGATGCACTATCCTTATGTTTTTAAACTCAATTTGTTATCAAATGAAGTGACCGTGCAAGTAAAAAGCACTTTCTCACTCAGTCGTGTTGTGTTGAAAATACGGGCCAAAGCTGAACAAATAAAAGTAGGGTCCACACAGTCTTGTTTGTCCTTTACTTTGATTGGACGATCTTGTTTGATTGGACCAGGTCTCAAGGTTTTGTTTGTCTTTTACTTTGAGATTTTAATATCACATCATTTGTCCTCTAGCTATGATATGACACAGTAGCTAGCAATAGAAAATTGATCTTCCCCTCCCAACTGACACATTCCCTTCCCCGCCAATTGACACATTCCCCTCCCCCTTGTCTCCTTTTGAATTTACAAAAAACCCTTATCAATATTTAAAATGACTTTTTTTGTTTTTTTTTTTGAAAAATTTACACATTATAAAATTAAATATTTTATTAATAATTAATAAAATGTTAATTATTTTTTTATTTTTTATTTTTTTTATTTTTGTTAATAATATTACATATTTTTTATCTATTCATTTATTTTTTTTAATTCATTTTAATTTAATTATAATACTTATGTATAAAAAAAAATATTTTAAACAATATAATTTTTTTTTATTTTTGAAATTAAAAAAAAAAAGTACCAAAAATTGGCCCCACACGATGATCGTCCCCCCCCCCCCCCCCTTTTTTAATTATTATATATTATTTTTTTAATTCCGAAAAAAAAAAGTTTAATAATTTTTAAAAATATATATATATATATATTAAATTTAAGTTGTATTGATTTTGATTTTGATTTTGATTTCGATTTTATGTTTTCTTTATTAAAAGTTGTTTGTCTTATTTAATTCGTAAATCAGTATTCATATCTACTTTTACTTTTAAAAAAAATATTTTATTAAAAGTTGGTTGATTCTGATTCTGATTCTGATTTTATATTTTCTTTATTAAAAATTTTTTGTCTTATTTAATTTCGTAAATCAGTATCCATATCTACTTTTACTTTTTTTTTAAATATTTTATTAAAAGTTGTATTGATTCTGATTCTGATTTTATATTTTCTTTATTAAAAGTTGTTTGTCTTATTTAATTTCGTAAATCAGTATCCATATCTTCTTTTACTTTTAAAAAATCTATTTTATTAAAAGATGTGTTGATTCTGATTCTGATTCTGATTCTGATTTTATATTTTCTTTATTAAAAATTGTTTGTCTTATTTAATTTCCTAAATCAGTATCCATATCTACTTTTACTTTTTTTTAAGTTATTTGTTTTATTTGTGTTTATTTCTTATATAAAGAGGTAGTTTGTAAGTTTGAAGGTAATATCATTTGAGCCTCTCTCATCTCATTCTCTTTTTCTCCTTCAACATATCATTCTCTCTTCTTATAATATAGTTATCATCTTCGGGATGACATGGTATTAAAGTCATTGAGTCCATCCAATGTACATTTGCTGATAATGTTTGGAGTTGTTTTACTCACTTGCCATTAAGGTCCCCTGCAGTTCCAGAGCAAGAGCGTCAAGAAATAGCTATTGCTCATGTTGGCAGACACTTTGTGCAAGTTTTTTTACACCCTCATTACCATGTACCACTCATCCCAATGTGGTGGTGGGAACATTCATCGTATGAAGCTAAAGAATGGGCCACTCGTTATATGATTCGTAATCAATTATGGTACGAAGTATTTGGTATATCACCAAGTGCGCCAGAAGGAGAATTTGGAGGCAACATAGATTAGAATTTATGTTTTTATATTTTTAAGTGTAACTTTTTATGTTGTTATTTGTACTATTTTCAAATAAATATTTTTCTAATACATGAGAATATTTTTATAATAATTAAATTATAAAATATATATTTTTTAAAAAAAAATTAAAAGAAAAAAAAAACAAGAGGGGCGAAGGGCGATCGCCCTTCTCTTCAATTTTTTTTTTAAATTAATCAAATATATATAAATATAAATATAAATATAGATATATAGATATATATATGTATATATCAACAAATAAAAAAAATTAGATATATATGGTTTATTTGAAAATTGAAAATAGAATTTTGGTGAAAGGAAGATGGTAAATAGGGAATTATAGGGGAGACAAAAAAGTCAAATGTGTAAGAGGGAGAGGGGAAGATAAGCCCTCCTAGCAATAGCATGAAAAAACTTTGACTCGCTCTTATTAGGGTTTATTATTATTATTATTTCTTGTTCGCAACTTATTTTTTCTTTTCCCCTTGATAATGCTTTCTTATTTTAACGAGTTCGGTTCCGGTTCCATTCGTTTTTTTTTTTTTTTACTTTTTTGAAAATAAAAGTTAAATTACAAATAATTACATTAAATTATTTTTTTTTGAAAATAATTACAAATAAAATTACATAATTACAAATAAAATTATGTAAATTACAAATTACGTTAAATTACATTACATAATTATACTAAATTACAAATAAAATTTTTATCTAAAAATTAAAAAAATATATTATTATAAAAATTCAAACCGGTTCCAACCGGAACCGTACGGTTCCGGTTGGAACCGTTCGGTTCCAACCGGTTCGGCTAGGGGAGGAACCCTAACCGAACCGGTTCGGTTCCGGTTCCGAACCGGTTGGGTCTAACTGGGTGGTTGTATTGCATATGGTTTCTTATGTATTCACATCACAATCTCTTGTATCACTATCACATGGTATATTTAACCGGTGGTGGCAATTGGTTTATTCGTGTGGTAATAATATTGTTCTAATTTAAACAAATATGAATATGATCTATTTAATAATCTTGTCAAAATTATCAAACACGAACATGATCTGTTTAATAAATGAATTGATACGATACGACATGACATGTTGATACAATTATTCGATTAACATGATTATATGAACATGATTATAAATCGTGTCAAGTACCGAAAAATTTCCATAAATGCTGCCTATTTTTCAACCACTAGTGCAGAGCAGTGTTAGGTTACATGGTTCCATATAATGCTTTATTATGTTAGGTGAATCCATTAGAATTCTTCATAGATTCCCTTACAAGGGGCCAGCTTGTTTTCGTTGGTGAGCCCGTTTATAATGTTCCTTTAAAAACAAAAAAATTGTTGGAAATTCTTCCGCCAAATCCTCTCTTCCGGACTCCAGTGGAGTAGGTAAAACCTCCGATTCTCTCACATTCTTATAAGAAACGTGTATACAACAATTATTACAATTATTACACGGTAATTGGGAAATCCAAATATGACAAAATTACAATTATAATTATTATCCTCAAACAGACCCTAACGGCGGACCCTGAGAGTAGACCCTGACGGTAGAGGCTGAGAGCGGAGGCTGAGGGCAGAGGCAGACCCTGAGAGCGGAGGCAGAGGCTGAAGGGCAGAGGCAGACCTTGATAGCGGAGGCAGAGGCTGAAGGGCAGAGGCTGATGGCAGAGGCTGACAGCAGAGGCTGATGGCAGAGGCTGACAACAGAGGCTGATGGCAGAGGCTGACAGCAGAGGCTGATGGCAGAGGCAGAGGCTGACAGCAGAGGCTGATGGCAGAGGCTGACAGCAGAGGCTGATGGCAGATGCAGAGGCTGACAGCAGAGGCTGATGGCAGAGGCTGACAGCAGAGGCTGATGGCAGAGGCAGATGATGAAGCTGAGGCAGAGGCTGAAGCTGAGGCAGAGGCTGTTGGCAGATGCTGATGCTGAGGCAGAGGCTGTTGGCAGATGCTAATGGCAGGCAGAGGCAGAAGATGAAGCTGAGGCTGAAGCTGAAGCTGAAGCTGAGGCAAAGGCTGTTGGCAGATGCTGAACTTTCCCGAGGCTTGTTGTAAAACAACAATATCCTTAAAACAAATTCGTCCCCTACCGTAGGTGCAGTAGTAGAACGTGAGACGATTGTTTCCCAGGATACAACGGAAACGTACGAGAAAGGGCACCACCAGACTCGTATCCAACGAACCACAAAGTGTTTGAACTCTCCTTTTAACAAAACAAAGAAAATGATCTTTCGTGTGTGCTATGTCTTTCTCTATTTTCTATTTCATATCTTGAAAACAAGAACTGATGTTGTTTATATAGGAAAAGAAAAACACATCTCAATTAATAGAAATTAACTTGCCAATTAAATTTCATAATGGGAGATGTTACACATTGTTGTAACCACTAAGCTAATTAACTTAGCACTAATGGAAATTAAACTATATAACCACAAGCTAATTAGATTAGCACTTATGGAGATTAAACTTTGTAACCACCAAGCTAATTAAATTAGCTGTTATGGAATTACAAAAGGCTTGAAAATTGTGAACTTTGAGCAACAATTTCTCATTCACCCAAGCACCATTTTAAGCATATGAATATACCATTTCGAAGTACTCACGGAGGAGTATCCGAATCATTCAATAACAACCACTAACACGAAGTGGGCCATGCTTAAAATTGAGCCTCAAAATGCTTATAAATAAGCATTTTTCCAACAATCCCCCACATGAATGAAATTGGCGAAAAACGTCGAATAAAATTATTTTTATAAAACATTTTATTTTGACCTAGAAGAGTTCAACGGTTCAACACCTGCATAGGATAGGTAGGCCACAGCCTTTGAACCTTCCGTTGTGAAAATATATCTCATTACTGGATGACAGTTGACGCGATGTCATTGAACTGTACTGCCGTTCATGTAATTGGAGAACACATATCACACAGATATTTTACCTACACATTTGAGTTCTCATTATTATGTTCATTTTTGGCCATGAACATCTACCTGGTTCTGCAAGAGTTTCTAAAATTGTGCCCCGTACAATTCCCTTTGAAGCGGCCCCACTTTTCTCTCACATAGGTGATTTCTTATTTAAGAGTATCTCGTAATACTCTGCTCGGATTCCCGACGCATAAGAATCATTAAAAGCTTTTGCTTAACCTCTATCCATACGAGCATCACTGTTTCATTTCATCATAGGAATGGACTAGAGGGTAACCCCCCACAGTGATCCAATTATGTCTTTTACGAGTAGGTTGTCCCATTGAACCTAGATCTTGGATCTCCAGTCAACAAGGTTGGGTTTTCCTTCGTAATAAACATTTATCTAATGGGCTTCAGTCCCATTCCCCTCGATGATTTCACAACTAACTCTCTATTTAACCCTTTGGTTAGCGGATCCGCAATGTTATCCTTTGACTTTACATAGTCAATCGAAATAACTCCAGTAGAGAGTAATTGTCTAACGGTATTGTGTCTACGACGAATATGTCTAGACTTACCATTATACATATTGTTATGTGCCCTTCCAATTGCAGATTGACTATCGAATGAATGCAAATTGCTGGCACTGGCTTAGGCCAACTTGGAATATCCTCTAGAAAATTTCGAAGCCATTCTGCTTCTTCAGCACACTTGTCTAATGCAATGAATTCTGATTCCATTGTAGATTGGCTATCACAGTCTGTTTGGAGGATTTCCATGATATAGCTGCACCTGCTAGTGTAAACACATAACCACTAGTAGACTTTGAGTCTTTCATGTCAGATATCCAATTAGCATCACTGTATCCTTCGACTACAGCTGGATATCTATGATAGTGCAACCCATAATTACGAGTAAAACGTAAGTACCTAAGTACTCTCACTATTGCTTTCCAGTGATCAACCCCTGGATTACTCGTATATCTGCTGAGCTTGTTTACTGTACAGGCTATATCAGGCCTTGTACAACTCGATAGATACATCAAACTCCCAATCACTCTAGAGTATTCTACTTGAGATATACCATCTCCCCTATTCTTTGATAGGTGTACACTCACATCTAAGGGAGTTCTAGCCACAGCTGAATCATCAATGTTGAATTTACCAAGAATTTTGTCCACATAGTGCGACTGATCAAGAATAAGTCCATCTGGACTTCTCGAGATCTTTATTCCCAGAATGACATCTGCAAGACCCATGTCTTTCATGTCAAACTTGGATTTCAGCATATTCTTGGTAGATTTCACCATTTTGACATTACTCCCGACAATCAGTATGTCATCAACGTAGAGACATAAAATGACATAGCCAACTTCTGTCTCTCTGACATAAATGCATTTATCACATTCATTGATTTTGAAACCATTTGCCAACATGGTGTCATCAAACTTTTTATGCCACTGTTTCGGGGCTTGTTTCAATCCATACAAGGATTTAACTAACTTACAGACTTTCTTTTCTTGTCCTGGAGCTATAAAGCCTTCAGGTTGTTCCATGTAGATTTCTTCATCTAAATCTCCATTCAGAAAGGCTGTTTTCACATCCATCTGATGTACCTCAAGATTGCGCAAAGCTGCAATCGCTAGTATCATCCTTATGGAATTTATTCTCGTTACAGGAGAATAAGTATCAAAGTAATCAAGACCTTCACGTTGTCTATAACCTTTAATTACAAGTCTTGCTTTGTACTTGTCAATTGATCCATCTGCCTTTATTTTCTTTTGAAAATCCACTTGGACCCTAAAGGTCTACATCCTGGAGGAAGATTCACTAACTCCCAGGTGTGATTTTGTAAGATGGATTCAATTTCACTATTGATGGCATCTTTCCACAAGGCACCATCAGCTGACCTTACAGCTTCGTTATAGCTTTGAGGATCATTCTCTAACAAGAATGTCAGAAAATCTGGACCAAATGATTTTTCCGTTCTAGCTCTTTTGCTACGTCTTAGTTCAGGTTCAACAACTTGTTGATCCTCTGGAACATTAATTTGTTCTCGGTCCTGACTATCTTCAATGATAGTCTCATGTGCCCTTTTGTGCACATCTGAATTCGAATTAGTTTTACAAGGAAAAACGTATTCGAAAAAAGATGCATTCCTCGATTCCATTATCGTATTCTTGTGAATATCTGGTACATTAGACTCATGCACAAGAAATCGATAAGCATTACTGTTATGTGCATATCCTATGAAAATGCAATCAACAGTTTTTGGTCCTATCTTCACCTTTTTAGGTGGAGGAATGACTACCTTGGCAAGACACCCCCACACTCGAAGGAATTTATAGGAAGGTACTCTTCCTTTCCACATTTCATAAGGAGTTTTCCCTGCTTCTTTCCGTGGTACCTTATTTAAAAGGTAATTAGCTGATAAGACAGCTTCTCCCCACATAGTCTGAGGTAAGCCAGAACTGATTAACATAGCGTTCATCATCTCTTTCAAGGTACGATTCTTACGTTCCGCAATCCCATTGGATTGAGGCGAATAAGGAGCTGTGGTTTGATGTATGATTCCATTTTGTTCACAAAGTGATTCAAAAGGGAAAACATACTCACCACCACGATCACTTCTTAACTCCTTAATTCTTTTATTCAGTTGGTTCTCAACTTCATTCTTATAGAGAACAAATTTCTCTATAGCTTCGTCATTGCTTTTCATTAAATACACATAGCAAAATCTTGTGCAATCATCAATAAAGGTAATAAAATATTTATTACCGCCTCTCGATTGTATTGAATTAAAATCACATACATCGGTATGAATTAGATCAAGTGGTTCAGAGTTTCTTTCAATACTATATGAAAAGATGATCTTGTTAGTTTTGCCTCAACACAAGTATCACACTTATGTTTGTTATCAATTTTAAAATTGGGAATATGATTCATGTTAATTAACTTTCGCAATGAATTAAAATTAACATGTCCTAATCTACCATGCCAAAGATTAGAATACTCAACAATATAAGCAGAAGAACTAGCTTTATTGATATTTTTGGGTTTAACAACCATTACATTGAGCTTAAAAAGCCCATCAGTTACATACCCTTTTCCCACATACATCCCATTTTTAGTCAAAACTACTTTATCAGACTCGAACACCATCCGGAATCCATGCTTGTTCAGAAGCGATCCAGACACAAGATTCTTCCGTATTTCAGGTACATACAGAACATTGTTCAGAGTCAACTCTTTCCCAGAGGTCATCTTCAGAATCACTTTCCTTGACCTTCTATCTCAGATGTTGCTGAATTTCCCATGTATATCTTTTCCCCATTTTCAGCAGGCTCAAATGAAGAAAACATGCTCTTGTCTGAGCATACATGTCGAGTGGCACCAGTATCAATCCACCACTCTCTTGGGTTAGAACCCACCAGATTCACCTCAGAAACCACAGCAGAAAGGTTAATGTCTGAAACATCTTGAGTCATGTTTTCTTCTAGCCTCATTAGCCTCTTGTTTCTTTCTTCTTCGGCAGTCTGCACTCAGAAGACTTGTGACCCATTTTGTCACAGTTGAAGCATTTTCCTTGAAATTTTGATTTCTTGGAAACTCCTCCTTTAGGGCCCATCTTTGACCCTTTGTTCTTGAGGTTCTTGTTCTTATGGCCATGTTCGACAACATTTGCTTTGGCCTCATGAGTCATTCCTCTCTTTTCAGAAACTCGGTTATCTTCCTCAATTCTTAGCTTAAGAACCAAGTCTTCAATGCTCATTTCTTTTCGCTTATGCTTTAAATAATTCTTGAAATCTTTCCAACCAGGTGGTAGTTTCTCAATTATCGAGGCTACTTGGAAGGTTTCACTTAAACTCATCCCCTCAGCATGAATTTCTGCTAGAATAATCTGCAGTTCTTGTACTTGGCTTATCACAGTTTTGGAATCAATCATTTTAAACTCTAGGAAACGGCCTACGACAAATTTCTTAGTACCAGCATCCTCAGTTTTATATTTTCGATCTAAAGATTCCCAAAGCCCTTTAGCTGTTTTCATTCCAGCGTACACACTGTACAAGGAATCACTTAGCCCATTCAGCACATAATTCCGACATAGGAATTCAGAATGTTTCCAAGCTTCAATGGCACTGATGACTTGGATATCAATCTCACCCTCTTTGGGTACATGAGCATCTTCCTTTAGAAACCTCGCAAGGTTCAACGTGGTCAGGTAGAAGAACATTTTCTGTTGCCACCTTTTGAAATTCTGACCACTGAATTTTTCAGGTTTTTCCGCAGCAGGATTGACATGGCTCACATGTCCAACAGGTTGTCTAGCCATTGAGGCAGAAACACCTTGGCCAGCCACAACGGCTTCCATATTAAGCCCAGAGGCTGATGCAAGTTGGCCAGCCGAAGGGGCTGCCACTGCACTTTGGTCAACCACGGGGGCTGCCACAATATTCTGGCCAGCCGAAGAGGCTGCCATATTCGGATCTACTGTGTTTGGACTGATTTCCATATCCACAGAGTCTCGAATTTGTTTTAAGACTGTATACAACAATTATTACAATTATTACACGGTAATTGGGAAATCCAAATATGACAAAATTACAATTATAATTATTATCCTCAAACAGACCCTAACGGCGGACCCTGAGAGTAGACCCTGACGGTAGAGGCTGAGAGCGAGGCAGGCTGAGGGCAGAGGCAGACCTGAGAGCGGAGGCGCAGAGGCTGAAGGGCAGAGGCAGACCTGAGAGCGGAGGCAGAGGCTGAAGGCAGAGCTGACAGCAGAGGCTGATGGCAGAGGCTGACAGCAGAGGCTGATGGCAGAGCTGATGGCAGAGGCTGACAGCAGAGGCTGATGGCAGAGGCTGACAGCAGAGGCTGATGGCAGAGGCAGAGGCTGACAGCAGAGGCTGATGGCAGAGGCTGACAGCAGAGGCTGATGGCAGATGCAGAGGTGACAGCAGAGGCTGATGGCAGAGGCTGACAGCAGAGGCTGATGGCAGAGGCAGAGGATGAAGCTGAGGCAGAGGCTGAAGTGAGGCAGAGGCTGTTGGCAGATGCTGATGCTGAGGCAGAGGCTGTTGGCAGATGCTGATGGCATGCAGAGGCAGAAGATGAAGCTGAGCTGCTGAAGCTGAAGCTGAAGCTGAGGCAGAGGCTGTTGGCAGATGATGATGCTGAACTTTCCCGAGGCTTGTTTAAAACAACAATATCCTTAAAACAAATTCGTCCCCTACCGTAGGTGCAGTAGAACGTGAGACGATTGTTTCCTAGGATACAACGGAAACGTACGAGAAATGGCACCACCAGACTCGTATCCAACGAACCACAAAGTGTTTGAACTCTCCTTTTAACAAAACAAAGAAAATGATCTTTCGTGTGTGTGCTATGTCTTTCTCTATTTTCTATTCATATCTTGAAAAAAGAACTGATGTTGTTTATATAGGAAAAGAAAAACACATCTCAATTAATAGAAATTAACTTGCCAATTAAATTCATAATGGGAGATGTTACACATTGTTGTAACCACTAAGCTAATTAACTTAGCACTAATGGAAATTAAACTATAACCACCAAGCTAATTTGATTAGCACTTATGGAGATTAAACTTGTAACCACCAAGCTAATTAAATTAGCTGTTATGGAATTACAAAAGGCTTGAAAATTGTGAACTTTGAGCAACAATTTCTCATTCACCCAAGCACCATTTTAAGCATATGAATATACCATTTCGAAGTACTCACGGAGGAGTATCCGAATCATTCAATAACAACCACTAACACAAAGTGGACCATGCTTAAAATTGAGCCTCAAAATGCTTATAAATAAGCATTTTTCCAACAAAACGTACTCATTAGATTCGAACTAGATGAAACTATGAGTCCTACATGTTGAAGACAGCAAAGGAAGACAAAGTCTCCACAGCTTGCATGCAGTATGCAGTGGCAAGCAAAATCATGCGCCGAAAGCATGATAAAGACTAAAGTTGTCAAGTTGGCAAAGTTGCCAACTGTCAAACCGTGTGACACTGTTCACACGGTTTTGGCATTATAAAATGGAGCTTCTGAGTTCATTTGTTATCATCCCAGTAATCCCAAACGTGAGAGTATTAGAGAGTAAAGTGGTGTGAGAGTTTTTTGTAAAGCTTGACATTGAAGCTTTGTAATTCTTTGTTTGTGAATATAAGAAGAATTTTCTCTCATTTCATCTCTATTGTGTGTGTTTTATCACAAGAAGTGGTATCAGTAGCTAAGGTTACTTGGAGGGATCCCGAAACTCAGTAACAGAGGTTCGGTTCGGAAAGTCGGTTCCGATAAAAGTTGTCAAAAATCGATTTTGAGCATACCATCGGATTTTTCACGGAGAGACGAGCATGATGGTATTTTTCGGCGATCGATCGGAGGTCCCAGCCGCCCACACGCGCCGCACGCGCCATCCAGAGGATTCTCCACGCGCTCCCAGTCGCGACACGCGCCGCACGCGCTCTGGAGGTTGAAGACGACGCTGAGTCAGCGCCACGTCAGCAGAGCCCTGCACAGTCAGCAGCCCAGTCAGCAGGACACATCAGCAACACAATCAGCAGACACGTGGCATCCAGTCAGCAGCCATGTCAACATTTGCCACGTCAGCAGTGCCTGGTAATTTCAGATAAGTCCCTGAACTTTCTGGAAATTACAATTTAGTCCCTGAACTTTTTTGAAATTGTAATTTAGTCCCTGAAATTTTCCGTAATTGCATTGTGGCCCCTGAACTTTCGGAAATTGAACTTTGACCCCTGTAATTTCTGAAATTTGCAATTGGTCCCTGTGTCGGATTTTGACAAACGAAGTGTCATTTCCACCATTGTTGACCATTCCGGATGCAACGGTGAGGTCCGTTTTTTGAAATTTTGCTTAGAATTTTTTTGATGGAAGGGGGCAACGGAAAAAAATGGTTTTGTTAACCAGTACAAATTATTTCACATAGAGAGGAAGGATGAAAGACCTTCTGTATGTGAAGGACTATGATGGATCGGTATTTCTGGAGCAGAAACCAGAAGGAATGACCGATGGAAAGTGGGCTAATCTTCACCAGAAAACATGCAGTACTATTCGTCAGTGGATTGACGATAGTATCGTCAACCATGTCAGTGAAGAAACAAATGCACGTGTCTTATGGGGAAAGCTGGAGGAGCTTTTCCGAGCAAAGACTGGAAACAACAAGCCGTACTACATCAAGAAGATGATGGGGTTGAAATACCAAGAAGGTACAGCTGTGGCGGACCATATCAACGATTTCCTCGGAACAATGAAAGAACTGTCTGGATTGGGCATAGACTTCGGAGATGAGGTAAATTGCTTAATACTCCTTAATACGTTACTAGAATCTTGGGAAATGTTCAGATCTACGGTGATAAATTTAGCCGCAGATGGGAAAGTCACTATGGAGATGGCAAAGACCAGGATCTTCGAGGAAGAAAAGAGGACGAGAATGCAGGAGTCAGCATCAGCCTCAACCTCAGAAGCTCTAGTGACAGAAAAGAACACCAGAAGGGGGATGAGTAAAAGCCGAGGCCCAGGGAGATCAGGCAAGAACCGAGGTAAGTCAAGAATTAGAGATATTGAGTGCTATCACTGCAAAAAGAAAGGCCATATGAAGCGGGATTGCTACAAACTGAAAAACGAGCAGTCTAGGAGAGATGGTGACTCTAACCAAGAAAAAGTTGCTACTACCACCGAGAAAACCTCCAAAGACTTCTGCATAATAAATGAAGAAGATGTTGTGAATCTTGCCAGCCACGAGACCGGTTGGGTGATAGATATTGGCACCTCCATACACGCCACATCTCGCAGAGACTTCTTTTCATCTTACACACCAGGGGACTACGGTGCTGTAAGAATGGGGAATGACGGACAGTCCAAAGCCGTCGGTATTGGAGACATCTGCCTTGAAACAGAGAACGGGAAAAGGCTAGTGTTGAAGGGAGTCAAGCACATCCCAGACATCCGGTAAAACCTAATCTCAACAGGCAAGCTGGATGATGAAGGTTTCTGCAGCACCTTTAGTGACGGCACCTGGAAGCTAACTAAAGGATCAATGGTCGTGGCACGAGGTAAGAAAGACTCAACTCTGTATTTGATGCATGCTAAGCTTTCAAATAGTAGCATAAATACAGTCAACATCAATGAGGCAGTCGAGCTATGGCATAAAAAGCTCGGTCACATGAGTCAAACGGGGATGGAGATACTACGCAGGCAGAATGTTCTTCCCGAATTGAATAACTCACACTTACGGAAGTGTGAACACTGCATGGCTGGAAAGCAGAATAGAGTGTCCTTCCAGAGCTCTCCGCCTCAACGGAAACCGGAGGTACTTGATCTCATACATTCAGATGTATGTGGTCCGATGCAGACACGAACACTTGGTGGGTCACTGTATTTTATGACATTCATTGATGATCATTCAAGGAAGATCTTGGCATACACCTTGAAGAGAAAAGATCAAGTGTTGGGAGTGTTCAATGAGTTTCACGCCCTGGTGGAGAGAGAAACCGGTAAGAAACTCAAATGCATCAGAACAGACAACGGTGGAGAATACATAAGTCCGTTTGATCAGTACTGCAAGATGCAAGGAATCAGACATCAAACGACACCTCCTAAGACACCTCAGCTGAATGGCCTAGCTGAGAGGATGAACAGAACCTTGTGCGAAAGAGTCAGAAGCTTGCTGCCACAAGCCAAGCTGCCGAAGACATTTTGGGGGGAGGCACTCAACACAGCAGTACATGTTTTGAACATGTCCCCAGCTGTCACACTGAAAGGTAATGTTCCTAACCAAGCATGGACAGGTAAAGAAGTGTCTTATGAACACTTGTATGTCTTTGGGTGCACAGCATTTGTACACATCCCAAAGGACGAGAGATCCAAGCTTGATGCGAAGACGCGATATTGTGTCTTTATTGGCTATGGTCAGGATGATTTCGGCTACAAACTGTATGATCCTGTAGAGAAGAAGATCGTCGGGAGCCGAGATGTTGCCTTTGTTGAAGACCAGACCATAGAAGATATCCGGAAGGAGATGAAGACAATGCCCTAGCAATATAGAAATGTGAATCCAGAACCTCATACACTGGTGCCAGTACGAGTTGAAGATGAGGTTCCCAGACATGAGGGTACATGTGATGAAGCTCCCAGAGATGATGATCATGATCAACCACCAGTACCAGAAGCTACACCAACAGTTCCACAGAGAAGGTCTGACAGAGAGAGGCGACCTTCAACCAAATACTTTGCATATGAGTATGTGCTGCTTACTGACAGGGGAGAACCCGAGAGCTATCAGGAGGCTGTGGAAACAGAAGACAGAGAAAAGTTGGAGGAAGCCATACAAGATGAGATGAAATCTTTGCATGACAATCACACTTTTGAGTTGGTGAAATTGCCAAGAGGCAAACGGCTTTGAAGAACAAATGGGTGTACAGGGTGAAGCAACATGAGCACACTTCACAACCCCGGTACAAAGCCAGATTAGTTGTCAAGGGATTCAATCAGAGGAAAGGCATTGACTTCGATGAAATCTTCTCTCCAGTTGTGAAGATGCCATCCATCAGAGTGGTACTCAGCTTAGCCGCATTTCTTCACGGAGATCTGGAAGAAGAAATTTACATGGAGCAACCAGAAGGCTTCAGAGTCAGAGGGAAAGAGGACTTTGTGTGCAGACTCAGGAAAAGCCTCTACGGTTTGAAACAGGCACCGAGACAGTGGTACGTGAAGTTCGAGTCAGTTATGGGGGAGCAGGGATACAAGAAAACCACTTCATACCATTGTGTATTCGTTCAGAAGTTTTCTGACGATGACTTTATCATGTTACTGCCGTATGTAGATGATATGTTGATAGTTGGCCGGAATCAATCGATGATTGATAATTTAAAGTAGCAACTGAGTAAGTCTTTTGAGATGAAAGACTTGGGGCCAGCTAAACAGATTCTTGGCATCAAGATCGGTCGTGATCGGAAAGCCAGGAGGTTATACTTGTCACATGAGGAGTATATCGAGAAGGTACTTCAGAGATTCCAGATGGACAAGGCTAAAGTGGTTAGCACTCCTCTTGCTACCCACTTTAGATTGAGTACACAACAGAGTCCCTCTACTGAGACAGAGAATGCGGAAATGAAACAGGTTTCATACATCTCAGCAGTGGGAAGTCTTATGTATACCATGGTGTGAACGAGGCCAGACTTAGCACACGCAGTTGGATTGGTCAGCCGGTTTATGTCAAATCCATGACGGGAACACTGGAATGCGATCAAATGGATCATGCGGTATCTACGAGGCACATCCAAAATGAGGTTATGTTTTGGAAGAAGCGAACCGGTGTTGATGGGCTACACCGATTCAGATATGGCAGGAGATGTGGATACCCGAAAGTCTACTTCGGGGTATCTGATTACTCTCTTAGGAGGAGCTGTGGCATGGCAGTCAAGGTTGCAGAGGTGTGTTGCACTTTCTACAACAGAGGCAGAATTCATTGCAGTGACAGAAGCTTGCAAGGAATTGCTGTGGATGAAGACATTCGTCCAGGAATTTGGTTTCAAGCAGGAGTACATTTTGTACTGCGATAGCCAGAGCGCTATCTACCTTGGTAAAAATTCCACCTTTCATTCGAGGTCAAAACATATCGATGTGAGGTATCACTGGATACGGGACGTCCTGAGCTCAAGGCTGTTAGAACTTAGGAAAATTCACACCGATGACAACGGTGCCGATATGTTCACGAAGGTTTTACCGAAGGAGAAGCTTGAAATCTGTCGTGCTATAGCCGGGATGACAAAACTCTCCACATAGTCAGAGTGGGGAGATTCATAGAACTACGATTGGCTTGATCCCAACTCAGGGTAGGCAGTCATACAGATGCAGCCATGGGAGGATCCTTTTGAGGATCCAATTTGGATGATTGATGGTCGGCTCAGATTTTAGGGCAAATCTTCACCGAGGGGGAGATTTTTTGAAGACAGCAAAGGAAGACAAAGTCTTCACAGCTTGCATGCAGTATGCAGTGGCAAGCAAAATCATGCGTCGAAAGCATGATAAAGACTAAAGTTGTCAAGTTGGCAAAGTTGCCAACTACCAAACCGTGTGACACTGTTCACACGGTTTTGGCATTATAAAATGGAGCTTCTGAGTTCATTTGTTATCATCCCAGTAATCCCAACGTGAGAGTATTAGAGAGTAAAGTGGTGTGAGAGTTTTTTGTAAAGCTTGGTATTGAAGCTTTGTAATTCTTTGTTTGTGAATATAAGAAGAATTTTCTCTCATTTCATCTCTATTGTGTGTGTTTTATCACAACACTACACCGCCAAATCACTCTACTTGACGACGTTTATAATGTTTCCCTTTGTGGATAGATGAAAGTTATTAGCCAACTCCATTATTGTGATTTCGCCAGGCAATCCAGGTCAATTTAAACAAAAGCGAAGCAAGTTTTTATGAAAATCGTGAGAGTTTTGTTAGTTTTAGCAAAAGCAGTAGTTATATCGATTGGTTGAAAGGCATATTATTTGTAATAAAATGTAGGATGAAATAAATGAATTAATGGAGATTAAAATTGATTTAATAATTAAGGAATTCGAACGAATTTTGGACCCAACCACATATAATTTTTTTCGTAAACGGGATGTTTGGGCAAACTTTTTACCCGAAGGACATGGGCTTAAGAAATTGCACTTAGTGAGATTCGAACCTTGAATCTGAGAATGAACAAATTACTCAAACCAAAGACCTTTATCACTGAGACAATCCATTGAGGTTAAAAGAAATTATCGGTATTTTTTTTAATTATGTTCATATATATATATACACGTGACGATTTCATATTAAAATTATAAAAATAAATTAATAAATCTATTAAATGAAAATCATATTACAATAAAAATATATATTATAATTTTATCAAAATTCTATTATAATAAGAAAACATATTTTATTACAAGTTAAAACTTCTTTTCTGAATTTTAGTTAATTAACAAACTGCCAAGCCAAAGGAATTATCTTTAAGCCAAAAGATGTGTAAGCGTTGTTTGAAGTGTTATAAATACATACTTCATCTCCATATTATTACTTCATATAACAACTCATTTTTCTCTTACTCCTCTTATTCCTAAAAGAAAAAAAAAACGTTTTTTTTTAATGTTGTTATGTTGGTTTTCGGCCCCTAAAAAGTCAGAATCTCGAGAAATGGTATAAAAGAGATTTCTATTTCCCAGGTTCAAGGCCCGAGCCAAGGAACTTGGACGTTAGGTCCAGCTTAGAGGTCGTGGTTAGTTCGCATTTGTTGACCGGCCCGAGGAGTGAAGATGTTCAGAGGGGCGAATGAGTTAAGGCCTTGGGATCGACCAGACTTGCTAGTCTAGTATAGGCAGGATGTATGATGTTTCGGTTCTCGACCTGGTAGGTCGGGTCGGAATGGTAATGAAATAGTCAGGATCATTATGACGTAAGCCCTACATTGGGACTCACACTTTCCAAAGAGATCAGACGTGACCGGAGTAGGTCACCGGTTTATCTTCTAGCACACGCTATTATACGAGAAATGACAGATGACAGGCTGGAGGTAGCGTGTGGCAGTGGGCAATAGTAGTTTGGTTTAAAAATATGTCAAATTGCAGACCTACTTGCAGCGGAGCAGTTAGGAAAGAGAGCCATCGCATTAATGGTAGATTCACATAACTGACGTCATGAGATTGATGTAACAGTAGAATTTGTTCTAGTATATAAAGAGATTCAGAATTCATTGTAACGGGTTGGCTAATTCTATTTCATTCTTCACTTTTAATAGAGAGCAAAAAAGCTGAAGTGTAATGGTGAGCTTGTAAGAGGTCGGTCAGACGAGCTCGAGGGATAGGCAAGTCGGTTATACCCGACCACATTATAAAAATTTTATTTTCCCTTGTTCCCGTGGGCGTAGGTTGGATTCATTTCGTCGAACCATGTTAAACCCTCTGTCTATTATGTTTATTTTCTCGTCTTTTTTCTAAGTTTTCATTTGGTCCCCAAACTAAACAAATTCACAGTTGAGGGATGATTGTTCGATGAATGAGTGTACCGATTTTCCCCTGAAATGAAAATCAGCCGTGAACAAATGTGTTCTTGGGTGAATTTCTAGATTTGCTGTCTAAAAGTTTTGTTTGGTTTTGTCTACCTTGAAAGAATTTGCCATCAACCTAGCAGTAAAATAGTGGGGGTATAATTTCTGTAAGGATAGTGAATACAAATTCAAATTCAAAACTTCTATATGTATTTTTTCTCTAAAAATAATATTTCTTATTGTTAGAGAAAAAATAGGCTTTGAATGTTAAAATATCTTTAAGGACAATGAATACACAATTAACCTCTACAATTAATTTTTTATTATTAAATTATAAAATTAATATATCCTTACAATTATTTTTTTATTAAATAAAAAACGTATTAGAATAAAAATACATATTATAATTTTATAATAAGAAAATATATTATATTATCCTATTACCATTCAAAACACTATTAATTTAATAAATCTATTAAACAAGAACCTTATTATAACGATAAAATATATTATATCATCCGAATAATTTTTGAATAATATCATAAATAATCCGACAAAGAATATATAAAAGTTAAATATTTTTTAGTTTTCTCATCGCGTCACATGATATTTAATCTTTACAATTAATTTTTTTATTACCTATTATAATAAGAAAATATATTATAACCTTTTAATAATGTATATAATTATATAATATAAGATATATATATATATATATATATATATATATATATATATATAGTATATATATATATATATATATGACATCTAATCTATACGATTGGTTTTTATTATTAAATTATAAAATTAAAATAATAAATTATTAAAATAAAAAACATATTTCAATATAAAAATATAATGTTATATCTATCTATCTATTTATATATAATATTGTGTGCCCGTGCCTATAGCACGGTGTTACAGAATTTACAGAGAGATTGAGATTCTGTTATTTTTTGTTTATAATGAAATGATTTTATTTTTTAATTAAATGATTTTATTTTTAAATTTTTCGGTAGTTTTCATTTTCCATTAATAAATGATTTTATTCTTTAACTTATTTGGTAGTTTTCATTTTTCATTTTTATAGAGATTCTACAATAAATGATTCTTTGTCAGCCATTAGATTATAATGAAATGATCCGAGCCGCCAATTAACTTTCCCTATCGTGCTACATGCTAACATACTATTAAATTATAAAATTAAATTAATAAATTTATTAAATAATAAACCTATTGCAATAATAATACATTATTTATAAAATTAAAATATCTCTAAAATAATTTTTTATTATTAAAAATTAAAATAAGAAATTTATTATAATATAAAAATATAATTTCCTATTAAAATAAGAAATCTATTAATTCAATATATGACACATAATTGTTACAATTAATATTTTTATCATTAAATTATAAAATTGAAATATCTCTAAAATCAATTTTTTATTTTTAAATTGTAAAATTAAAATAAAAACCTATTACAATATAAAAACACAATCTCCTTTTGTAATAATAAACATAATAATTTTATTAATTAATTTTGTAGTTTATTATTTTTAATTATAAAATTAAAACGATAAACTATTAAACTATTACAATATAATAAAAAACCTAATATATATAAGTTAAATATTTTAAAGCTTTCATATATCGTCATATGATATCTAACTTTTACAATTAATTTTTTTATTACCTATTAAATAAGAAGTATATTATAATCTTCTTTTAAAATAAAAAATATATAAGTGACACATAATCTCTACGATTAATGTTTTTATTATTAAATTATAAAATTAAAATAAAAAATTATTAAAATAAAAAATATATTATAATATAAAAATATAATATTCTATTAAAATAAGAAACCTAAATAGTATACACCCATAATATCTAGCAATTTTTTTGGATTTCGGGTTTATTGTTATTTGTTATTTTATTTTGAATTATTTTTATAAGTTTTTTAAAAAATTTATTTAATGATTTTTTTATTTATATATTATACTTCAGGATGTAGACTCTGATTATTAGCTATTACATAGTTAATTATAAATATCATTTGAGAATTAAGAGAGAAAAGAGTGAGATAAATATTATGTGTAAATAAATCAATTGTCTTATTTATATTATAAAATAAATAAGATCCGAAATATTTATACATCATTACTTAAAATATATATTTAAGCCGCATAGAATGCGGGCCCTGATAGTGTAAATAATATATGAAGAAATCATTAAAAAGGGAAATTAAAATATGCATTCCATTAACGCATGCAGGTTTAGTCGGTAACGGTGATTTCGAGACAGCCCCATCAAACGGCTTCCCGAATGAGTCGATAGCAGATGGGCCCATTGAGATTCCAAGCTGGAAATCAAACGGCACCGTAGAGGTGGTCTCATCAGGGCAAAAACAAGGTGGGATGATCCTCATCGTGCCGCAGGGTTCACACGCCGTTAGATTAGGCAACGATGCGGAAATCAGCCAGGAAGTGAAAGTAGAAAAGGGATCAACATACTCCGTTACGTTCAGTGCAGCGCGCACGTGTGCACAACTGGAGTCATTGAACGTGTCTGTGCCACCTGCATCACAAACCATAGACTTGCAGACACTGTATAACGTGCAGGGGTGGGACCCTTACGCTTGGGCTTTTGAGGCAGAGGACGATAATGTGAAGCTTGTTTTTAAGAACCCGGGCATGGAAGATGACCCTACATGTGGCCCCATCATCGATGATGTTGCTATCAAGAAGCTTTTCAATCCTGATAAGCCCAAAGGTAAATTTTTTGTTTTTTTAATTATTTTATATTGGGCCTGTGGGTCGTAATCCATGAATTCGAACATACGATCTGAAGATGAGATTCTGAACTCTATACTGTAGTTTAAATTATCTTGAAAGTTCAAAGATTGACATGACTGCTTATTTTTGATGTTATACTAATGAAATAGTTGATTCCCCATTGCTATGTTCTTTGCAGACAATGCGGTTGTCAATGGTGATTTCGAAGAAGGTCCATGGATGTTCAGAAACGTATCACTAGGAGTCTTGATTCCCACCAACCTAGATAAAGAAACATCATCATTGCCTGGTTGGATAGTTGAATCAAACAGAGCTGTCCGTTACATCGACTCCTACCATTACTCAGTCCCACAGGGAAAACGTGCAATCGAATTACTCTCTGGGAAGGAAGGCATAATCTCTCAAATGGTTGAAACCGCAGCAAACAAGAATTACATCTTGACATTTTCTTTAGGCCATGCTGGGGACAAATGCAAGAAACCACTTGCAGTCATGGCATTTGCTGGGGATCAAGCTGAAATAGTCCACTACACGGAGGATGCTAACTCGACCTTCCATGATGCTAATGTCAATTTCACTGCCAAGGCTGATAGAACACGTATTGCATTCTACAGCGTGTATTACAATACAAGAACAGATGACATGAGCTCACTGTGTGGTCCGGTCGTGGATGAAGTGAGGGTGTGGTATTCAGGTTTTATTAAAAATGCATTCGCGCGATTGGGGTTAGGACTTGGGGTTGGCTTCTGGTTGCTTGTTTTGGTTTTGTTTTAGATTAGCAAGCAAGTAATGTATTGTTATTAAAGTATGGTTTAATAGGTCTGGCATGGATTGTTAATGGTAAAACCAAAATCCCATGTCTATGTTGTATGTGAGCATTGCTTCAGAGTTTTGCTATGAGAAATGATATTGATCCATCTTATTGCAATT
This sequence comes from Zanthoxylum bungeanum, assembly GCA_019454045.1. Taxonomy (NCBI): domain Eukaryota; kingdom Viridiplantae; phylum Streptophyta; class Magnoliopsida; order Sapindales; family Rutaceae; genus Zanthoxylum; species Zanthoxylum bungeanum. The sequence goes on from SKCR01024058.1 coordinate 298,274, forward strand.
GAAACTTTACTTCCTGGTAAAGGCATTAAGTTCATCAATTTGCAGTTTAAGTCCTTGCTGCTGTATTCTTCAGAAACTATGCATTTTCAAACAAAATGTGCAAAGGATATGGCTTTTAGTGCAAATTCAAATTTTTATTGAATTATTTTCTAATAGGATATCATATATCCCATTATATATTTGAATTAAAATAAAAAATATAATCAATATCATAATATTATTTATAAAAAAAAAATCAATTAATTAATTCAAATTCAAATAATTTGAATTTTCAAATGATTATCTCATAATCATTAATTATGGAAACTATTTATTAAACAATTTAATCTATAGTATCAAAGTGTGACAATATGTGATTATTAATCAAATTAATAATTACTTTGTAAATTAAATAAAGTGATTGTAGTGCATCACAAGAGATGATATGATGAGGATAAAATCTATAAAAGCTAAACTCCTTATTTGTACTAGAGTGGCCTATCATATGGTATAGGGCGAAAAAAATAAAGGAAGCAATACTTGAGCTTGTTAAGGAGACAATGGCCGAGACCCCCACAGGGAACATCAAGGCTTCAACAACATTGAAGATGAGTTTATCACATGAGGAACCTCCATTGGTTACATTGATTCAAACCTTGGATTGAATGCCCATTTATCTTGAGCGTGTGTTAGGCCACGTGTTTAGGTCTTAGTTTTATTTTTTTATTTCAGTTTATCAATTATATGTACAGGGCTAGACGTTGTTTAATTAAGGCTCTTAGTTTTAGTAGATAGTGTTTGTATGGTCTATGTTTGGTGTGACCTAGGGTTTATTATTGCCTTAGCCGTGTATAAGAGGGTTAATCATAGATAAATTACGAATTCCATATCCGTTGGTATGTTCGTTAGATTATAATTTTGCTATATAAATGATTTATTTACTTGTTTTAAAGAACTCAGACAATAATAAAGATTCAACTTTTACATGAGAAAACATCCCCTTTATATCCTTGAATTTAGAACTTAAACTCATTAAGAGATTTGCACATCTTATGACCTTATCTTGCAACTAGGGATTTTGGAGCGTCATTTTGAATGGGTCTTAGGGTCTACCAACTGATCAATTGGCCTGAGTTGTGAATAAACTTGTTCGTGGGTTCGTAATGCATAATTTTTGTTTGGTTCGCATAAAAAAAACCCACTTATATGCCACCATTAATATCTTAATTGATGACATCCTAATAATTGGGAATGATTTAGGTATGTTACAAAGCGTCAAAGCGTACCTCTATAAGAATTTCTCCATGAAGGACTTGAGAGAAGCTTCCTATGTTTTGGAGATAAAACTCTATAGAGATAGACAAAGGAAGCCGATTGGGTTATCCCAATCAACGTACATAGATAAGATCTTGGAACGGTATAATTTTGGTAACTGTAAGACAGCAAACATACCGTTCAGACATGGGATTCATCATTCAAAGAAGACGAGTCCACAAACAGAAGATGAGAAAGTTAGAATGTCTAACCAACCTTATGCTTCGTGTTTGGGTAGCATAATGTATGACATGTTATGTACAAGGCCTGATATCAGTTTCGCTGTTGCGTAACTAGTCGATATCAGTCCAATCCAGGTAATGACCATTGGATGGCCATTAAACATATCCTAAAGTATCTTAAAGGTACTAAGGATAAGTTAATAATTTATGGAGGAAATGAAGTGCAAGTTAATGGGTATACGGATTCCAATTTCCATTCGGATCCCGATGATAGAAAGTCTACATCTGGATTCGTATTTACCCTTAACGGTGGTGCAGTTTGTTGGAAGAGTTCAAAACAGGGATCAACAGCATATTCCACCACTGAGACGGAATATATTGCAGCTTTTGAAGCTGCAAAAGAGGCTGTGTGGATAAAGAACTTTATCACAGAATTGGGAGTTGTCCCAAGTATTGAGAATGCGATTCCGTTATATTGTGATAATACTGGAGCCATTGCACAAGCAAAGGAACCGAGGGCGCATCAGAAGTCATGTGGAACGCAAGTACTACATCAATCGAGAGATTGTGTCGCGAGGGGATATTGTCGTGTGCAAGGTATCGGTGAAGATAATGTAGCAGACCCGCTGAAAAAGGCCATACCTCCGAAGTTGTTTGATAAACACGTGGAGTCGATGGGTATTAGATACAATCGTTATTGGCACTAGAGCCAGTGGGAGTTTTTGTTGAGGTTGGTGCTCAGAGCGCCAATTTCCAGTTGTATTTCTTTGAGAATACTACTGTAAAACGTTATTATTATGAATAATATATGCAGTTTCTATAATGTAATGTATCTTTTAATATGGTAAAGACGTATTGACCTTAGAATGACTAGTCATGATGCTGTTGCAAAAGCGTCGCAACTAACATTGAGTAGTATCATGACGTTTTCATTCTCAGACAGTTCCTGGTCAAGGTTTACACTACTTGGTCAGTAAAGTAAACCCGTTGAGACCGGTACATGTCGTATACTGGAATATATGATTCCAATGGTTTCTCAATGAACCATAAGTCTTGGAGACTAGTATAGACGTGTAGGTGTTTATAGCGGATAAACACTGAAAGACTCACCGAAGATTCTTAATGGATGGTACAGGACTAAAAATACGACCATGCTCCCACTGGCCTTCGGATACACACATGATTCTTCCGAATTCTTGAGAAAATCAGACGATCTAATAATCTCGTCGAATCAAAGATTCCAACTTCGTGAAGCTTATTTAAGTCCATAAATGGACTTCTTAAGCTTGCATACCATACCCGAGTTTTCGTTGGACACAAAACCTTTTGGTTGTTCCATATAGATTTCTTCATCAAGAAATCCATTTAGAAAAGCCGTTTTGACATCTATTTGCCAAATCTCGTAGTCATGATACGCAGCTATAGAAAGCAAAATCCGAATAGACTTAAGCATTGCAACTGGTGAAAAAGTTTCATCATAGTCGATGCCAGGTCGTTGCGAGAAACATTTTGCTACCAGTCGGGCCTTGTAAGTTTCAACCTTATCGTCAGGCCCGCGCTTCCTTTTGTAAACCCATTTACAACCGATAGGAAGAATTCCTTCGGGAAGCGGAACCAAGTCCCAAACTTGATTCTCATGCATTTAGTCTATTTCAGATTTCATGGCACTTTGCCATTTCACGGAGTCGATGTCCAACATCGATTCTCTATAGGTAAAATGGTATGTCTCTTTAACTAAGAGAACATCCAGACTCTTTTCTTGTATCAAATACAAGCGTTCAGGAGGTCTAGATACCCTTTCTGACCTACGGAGTGTGTGTGTTGAAGGTCATTCATCTACTTGAACTTCAGGTTCCTCCGTTGGTTCGTTGTTTTCAGGTTGAACTTCATCAAGTTTAACATGTCTATGATTACCACCTTCAGACAAAAATTCTACTTCTAGAAATTTTGCGAAGCGAGCTACGAACACATTTCGATGCTCGGTATCATAGAACAGATATCCCCTCGTATTCGAAGGATATCCGACAAACCTAAACTTTTGCCCTCGAGGCGAAAGCTTATCTTGCTGAGTCACCCTGACATAGGCAGGACAACCCCAAACCTTAATGTAACTAAGATTTGGTCTCCTACCGAACCATATCTCATACGGAGTCATAAGAACAGCTTTTGAAGGAATCTTATTCAAAAGATGTGCAGCTGTTAAAATAGAGTATCCCCATAAGTAATAGGGCAAATCTGTGAAACTCAACATCGATCGGACCATATCCAATAAAGTCTGATTTCTCCTCTCAGACACTCCATTGTGTTGTGGAGTACCTGGAGGAGTATATTGAGCGAGAATCTCATTCTCCTTCATATAATCCATGAACTCACCACTCATATATTCTCCGCCTCGATCAGATCGAAGGCATTTAATATATTGACCAGTCTATTTTTCTACTTCATTTCGAAACTTTTTGAACTTTTCAAAGGTTTCCGATTTATGTCACATCAAATACACATAACTGTACCGTGACAGATCATCGGTAAAGGTAACGAAGTACGAATAACCACTATGAGCAGTCTGACTTAGTGGACCACATACATCAGAATGTACGAGTTCCAGTAAGTTAGTGGCTCGGTGTCCAACACCAGAAAATGGGGCTTTGGTCATTTTACCCCGAATACAGGATTCACAAGTTGGATATGATTCAAAGGTAAAATCTGGTATCAAACCATTCCTAACCAATTGGGTAAGGCGTTTAACGCCTATGTGACCCAGCCACATATGCCAAAGTTCAGTATTATTAATTACAGGTAAACTACGATTATTAACTATAGTATTTAAAATATATTTTGAAGTTTGCAATGTATAATGCATATTGATTTGGACAACAAAGGATATGAATATTACATTTATCATATAAATACAAAGAACAGTTCTTAATATTAATACGATAACCTTCTATATCTAATACAAAAAGAGATATAATATTAGCTACACATCCAGGTACAAAATGACAGTCATATAACAAAAGTGTCCCATTCGGCAATGAGATCTCGCATACTCCCACTGCAACTGCATCCAGAGAGTCTCCACTCCCGAATCGCAACTGCATCTCTCTAGGCTTCAGTCTTCTACTTTCCTTCAGCACCTGCAACGAATTGCAAATGTGAATGGGACAAGCAGAATCTAAAATCCAACTGGATGTAACGGCTTCACAAGCCAAAGATAAATCAATAACTGGAAAAATAAATGTATCTGATGTAGATGCTCTCTCCCTCCTCAGCTGGGTAATGTAATCAGGACAGTTCCTCTTCAAGTGCCCGACTTTGCTGCAGTGATGGCACTTGTCTTCAGAAGCCCTCTTGGGCTTAGTTATCTTTGCCTGTGGTTGAGGACCGAAACCCTTCTTCTTCCATTTCTTCTTTTTTCCTTTGTCCAAGTCTAGGAAGAAACAGATAGAGAAGTAGGTCTCGGAGGGCGAGTTGGTACTCCCTTCTTGAGGTCCTCTTCTGCCATGAGCAACATCCTATGCAGCTCCTGGTAGGTGCAGACAATCCCATTCATGTTGAAATACATCACAAACTGGCGATAAGAAGTTGGGAGTGAACCAAGAATGACACTCCTACCGAGAATGTCATTCAGGATGAGATTATGTTGCCTCAATTGATCGATCAAATTGATCATCTGAAGAACATGTGGGCTAACAGCTTTCCCCTCATCCAATCGCGCATGGAACAGTTTCATTACGACCTTGTGAACAACAACTTGTTCTTGGTTCTCAAACGATTGTCTCAATCGTGTCATCATATTATACGCATCTAACATGCAATAGTACTGTTTCTTGAGTCACGGTGAAAGTGAACTTAAGATGTATGATTTAACTTTTAAATCATCATCCTTCCAAGCTTGGAAGACTTCGCGTTCTTCCGGTGTTGCGTCCTCTGCCACAGCAAGGGGCAGTGGACCCTCAAGAACATATCATAACTTCTCGAAGTCGAGGACAATCCTCAAATCCAATTCCCAATCGGCGAAGTTATCAGTGCCTTTGAGTTTGTTCGCATCAAGCATACGCGCAAACTGATTAGTAGATGGTGCCGCCATCGCAAATCTATCATATAGATCACGAAAAACGGTTAGCAGAAATTAAGCAATTTCATATAATATCATAAGCATAAACTAGATCATGGATTTTTAATCTAAAAATGCCCCTCCCACTAAATCATGCAATACTGTAGTCCCCAAACAGAATACAAAGATTTAATAATTAAATTAAATACAAATAGTGAAAGGTGGATCCCATGAATATATTTCAGCTCACAGCAGAGGCACGGTCTCGCCTACGTATATTCATCAGGTAGACAACTCATTGTCAATCACTCACAAGTGACTCCTGGGTTTCCGGTCCTGGTCGTTTCTCGTTGTCGCTGCTAAGGCAGGCCCACAAGGACGTACCAAGTTTAAACTCGTCAATGATAAACTCAAGTTACTTGCGTAACCCTGACAGCGAGGGCACGTTCAGGATTCCACTTTCGCTTGAATTTATCTAGTATCTAATATACATCCGGTATAAATAAATCTCTATCGGATACACCCTCACAGTAGAGGCACGGTCTCAGATGTAGTCATGGAGAAATATTTATAAACCGTATTGACAAGACAGACCAAATAACATGCATCAGATACATAATTACAATTAAACCTTATTAATTAGGGATTTTTCCGCTAAGTGTCATACACCCTAAATCTAATCAAATTAGATAATAACATGCATGTATAAAGTCAAGAAAACATGATTAAATATTGAATTTAAAAGGCTAATCATTTTATGGGGCCTAGAATCAGACTCGCTCTGATACCATTTTGAAGGAGTTTTATTGCGGAAATTCGGTAACGCAGCGGAATAATAGAAAATCAAAATTTTCCGATTTCAAAACTTTTTCTCGGATTAATTAAATAAACTTATTTATTCAATTATCCAATTATCAAATTATGAAATAAAACACTATAAATCAAATTTATATGAATTTACCGAATTGCCTTTAAACATAACATTTTGTTTATTTTTAATCCGAAATTGTTCAAAATAATTTTGAATAATTCTAAATCATTTCTAATATAAATTTAATATGTCCCAAATGTCAAAACACAATTAGCAACAAAAACCCCAAAAATATGCACCAAGGCCGTGAGCCTTGTAGGAGTGGATTAATGTGCATTTTGCACTTCCAATGTTCAAAACACATAAAGCCAAAATCCAATCAACCCAATATTTTACATGCATCATATACTCATCCAAATACACCATATAAATGAAAAGCCCAAAATTTGGAAGTGGTCTTAAACCCTAATTGTTCAATTTAGACAAATTAGACCAAATTGGTTAAATCCAACACTTCAATCATGTTTCTACAACACCAATAAAGCCTCACCATAATGAAACAACTATAGAACAATTCTAGGTCATTTAAGAGTGGGTAAATAACTCTAGAATGACAACAAGGTTCTAAAACCATGAAAAGAATGTTTACTAGTTCTTTAGTAACATTCTATAAACTTTATACATGCTCAACCCCTTTATCAAACTTTCATCCACCAAAATTACAAAGAATAAAGAATAGAAAAACTTAAGAACATCACAAGATGTAGCCAAGAACAATAGGAACATTTTACTCTCTAATGGTAAGTTGGAAATACTTACTTAAATCCAAGCTTTTCTTTGATTTTTCTTTTCTTTCTCTCAAACTTCTTGCTTTCCTTTTAATGGAGTTTTTGATAAAGTGTGAAAGGTTAACAAACCCTAAATGAAACAAAACAATTTAATGAATAAAACAATCTAGATATTTTTTTTTTCATTTAAAGTTTTGCTTTATCAACTTGTTACTTTAATAATTAAACCATTTAATGAATAAAGCAAGTCAATATTGGCAACTCAAGTCATTAAAGAAAATATAATATCATAACTTTAAGATATTTATATTTTAATTAATTTAATCATTTAACAATTAATTAATTAAAAATATATTAAATATATGTATTATATTTACATTAAATATTAAATACACATATATATTTATGATGTTAGTCAAATATCTCAATTTCACAATTAATTAATGTGTATTTGAATTAATCTAATATTAAATGCAAATACCCAAAAATTAAAGAAATGACTATCGGGTCCATATACACGTATCTTGCGTTTAACTTTTAAACGACTTTATAAATAATCAATATTATTCATAAATGTTGCCCTAGTGCTCTACGAGTATGTTTCATTAGTGAGACTCTCTAGATTCAGGCATATCCATCACGAAATCCAATTTCGTGTCCATAATTTATCCACCCGTAAATTATGACGATCACGGATAAACTCACTGAATCATATAGGTCGAGGTCATGGCAAATGTATAATTCCTCTGTCACAAGTATTCGGATAAATCCTAGAGATATAGATATAAACGTCAAATCTCTATAGGATTATCCAGTCGACTATTCTATTAGCAATCTCAAAAAGAACATTTAGAACTAACTTCTAAAATGTACCACGGGCCCATGGTTTTTATCTGATTGCTAATCATATGGACTACCTATGCTCTGATACACAGAACTAACGGATCCTATCTCGATACACACAGGACACCCTGAAGATCTATCCACACCCAACGAACAGGCGGAGGTCTGATCTAAATAGATCGGTAACTGTTGGACAGTTATGACCCATAGCGTCACTATTTGTAAAAACATTGTGGTTTTGTACAAATTAACTATGTGACAATGAAATTGACTTTTATCATTTTGTAATTTATTTACTTTGAAATATGAATGATAAAAGTCCTTATGATTAGTTTCGGATTGATAAGATATGAGACGGTATCAATACATAAAGGTTTAATCATTAAACATCCCTAGTCGTAGTATTATCGAGACTGGACATCGATAATGCGAAATAAACTAGTATTGCACTTGTGCGTGTTATGGAAGCGTAACATCATAATTCTCATGTATTTAAGTATTTGATACTTATGCAAGTGTGATAGGAGGTTGTGTTTTACCGATGGTACGGAAAACAGCTTCGCTCTGGATAGACCCCGCGAAATCCCATTGGAAGTATGATTATGTGTCTATGGGAATCCGCATCAAGGTATGTGTATTTGGTCTTAACTTGAGACTTGCATCGCTAGTACTTGCGACAATCGATACGATTTGGTTTTGGTCGTCCAGGACTTTAACAGGTTCTGTGTACGCCTCTTCTGGGTTTATTGAGAATCGTAGTGTATTGGATGTGATGTCAAGACGGAAATATCACTTCAGTCATATAGAGATGATGATCACGCAGGGATACATAACTCGTTCTCTAATGTGTTGCAACCATCGGAATAATATGATAAGGTCATGATTATTCGATTAAAGAGAATAGTTGCTTGTTATCCGATATATGCTTCGTACGGGGTAGACACTATTCCAGCCCCAGGCCTTGCATGTGATCATCTGATACTGGATCGCAATACGCAATACTTTGTATACTACGCCTGATATAGATCGTATATTCCATTAAGAATTTTTCTGGAGAATTGGGTAGGCACGATGCTTTGCTAGAAACCAACCTTATCTCGTAAATCGGTAAAAACGTAGTACGAGGTACGTACGTGTTCGGATAGTCCGACGATCGAATTTACTGCCAACATATCCAGGGATCTCTTGGGTTGCTTCCCGAAGATTCACCGATGACGTATGATTCGAACATTATTAATCTTGGATTAATAGCGGAGAGATTTTATCTGGGATAAAATACTATTTGAAGAGAGAGAACGATTAATTTGGAATTAATCGATAAAATAATATATTCGATATATTATACGAAATTAGATTTCGACGCTGAATTAAAATTATATTTTAATTCGGGCAAACGAGTTAATTTAGAATTAATTCGTTAGCAACCTGGATAGTAATTTTGCTAGGCATAATTATTTAATTGAATTTGATTCAATTACGTCGCAACAGAATTAACGAACCCGAGCCCAGAATTTGTTTGCGGGGCCACTTCGATTTTGAATTAAAGTGGGGCCCACAAGTCACATCACGAGTCACATCACCTGTCACTTTAGTGATGGATGTCAAGTCACATTTTTAGTGAGTGACATGCAGTCACTATTCATGATGTTGGTGGTTGTGGGCATTTAATGATTTTTTGGCTCCAAAATTTGGCTTTAACTTTTTGAAAGTATATACCAAATTTTGTAAAGCATTTTTTCATTATTGTTTGAAGAAAACAAAAGGCAAAACAAAGAAAACTCTCTCTCCCTCTTCAAGCCAAAACCGTGAGCTTCTCTCCAATGAAGGAAAATTATTTTTCTTCTTTTCTTGCTAGCACATTCAAGAATCAATACAAGGTGATAGGGAAACCATCTTAAGAGCTTGGAATCCTCACAAAGCTTGGAGCTTGGAGACCTACACTTGGAGATCATCTTGGCCGAATACATCAAAGGTTCTTGGAGGATTTTTTTTTTGTTGTTCTTCGCATCCAAAAGCCGATCTTTGTAAGTATGATTCCGTCATACTTATTATTTGTATTCACTACATTTCTATGCTTGAATGATCTTGGGATTAACCTAGAAACCCAACAATGGTATCAGAGCCATTTTGAGCATGAAATCAACTTAGGGTAAAATTTTGGGTAAATTGGATTTGAGCATGTTTTGACTAAATTAATTGTTTGAGCATGCTTGTATATGGATGACTTTGAGTTGTTTGTGATCAATTTTGTGAAAAATGGATTGGATCAATTTTTCCCCAAAATTATGGCTTGGCCGAATGCTTGACTTGCCCTAATGTCATGGTATTTTTTGTTCTTTTGATCATTGGATGAGTTTAAAGACTTGGGTAATGTTGATTTGAGGTTCAATTGGATTGAAATTTGAATCGGACTTATAAACCCTAAAATTCCGTGAGTATTGAAGCATGTAATGAGATGATTTTTTGATTCAATAATGTTGGACATGTGTTGATGGTGATAAGCATGATTAATTGGTTAGATTAGTATTTTGGAAATGTTAATTTAATAGTTAATCATGGCTAAATACTTTGATTAATTGAATTATGAAATTTGGAATTTTAAAATTTAATTAATTGGGCTTGATTTTGAATTGGGCTTTAAATTGTTGTGTTTGGGCCTAATGGGCTTGGTTGGGCCAAGTTGGTTTAGGACAATTGGATTGGATCCAAATTGGGCCTAAATCATTCCATTAAGTCCAAATATGACTAATGGGCCTTTTATGTTTAATTGGGCCTAAATTGGTTTCTTGGCAAATAATGGTGATTCCTTAATTGGGCTTGGTATTTGGGTTTGACCCACTTTGACCAAAGTCCATGCCTTATGAAATTAATTGAAAGCCCATTGGACTTTAATTAAATTGGACATTGGATGTTATTAGGCTTGGAGACCCATAAGGATTAGATTTGGAATCTAAGTTATAAATGCACGTTTAAAAGTGTGTTATTTAATTTGGAATTAAATAAATGAAT
>SKCR01024060.1:0-129418 GCA_019454045.1 Zanthoxylum bungeanum
ATTAATTCACACTCAAAGAAATCATAGCATTAGTTTACTTACCTATTTTCTTTCATCAATCGGTTTCCCCCTTTCCTTTCTTCTTTTCTGTTTTTCCCCTTTTCCGCTCATTGTTCTTTCTCTATTCTATTCTCTCTCGATTTCCCCTCACTCTCTCGGCTTCGGCTTCTTCTTCTGCTCTCATTTCTCTTTTCTTTCTCCATTTCTCGATCTCGCTCTCTCTCCCATTCTTCTTCTTCTTCTTCTGTTTTTGTTTTCGGCCTTGACTCTCTCTCGATTCTCCTCTCTCTCTATTTGCCTCTCGGTTTCCCTCCTTACTCATCTTATTTTCTCGGCTTTTTATCCTCTATATCCCTCGATCTCTCTTGCTCTCTCTCGATCATTCTATTTCTCGTTCTTTCTATTTCATTTTGTGTTTGTGTACTGTGTGTGTGTATTAAAAATATATGTGTGTGTGTGACACGTGTGGGTGTGTGTAGAAGTGTCTAGGTTTTATTTACACTTTATGATAATTTCAATTTAATCCCTTAAGTTGGTTTTAATGAAAACCTATAATTAATTCCATGAGAAGTTCCCTTTTATCAACAAAAATAGACCCCGCGTTCGGTCGAGGTCTCTCAAGCGGAGAAATAAATTTACGCAAAAAAAATCTTAAATAACCCGGGATGTTACATTCACCCCTCCTTATATAGGATTCGTCCTCGAATCCTGACCTGGGCATACTGAAATCAATCAACAAGCAAAGACTGGAAACCAAACATCAAACAAAGATCGAAAACCAAATAACAAGCAAGGACCGATATGGTCTAAACAAAACATATACTTACAGAGATAGTCGAATAGCCAGCAGCTGTAGTCACCGACACTCTATAAACCTTTGCTCTGATACCATCTTTGTAATATCCCGCCTAAGCCAGGATGCTACCGGCATGAAACAGGCTAATCCCGACTCCATAAGCCTCTAACTCTGACGAAATTTCGGCATGACCTCTGCTAAAAGTCATGCAACCTGGATCAAAGTCCAGCACCTCAACAACCTATAGGGCCAAACACAATATATCACAAACATAAAAAACTCAAGACAAAATATAATTGAGCTCCATGCCCGGAAATACGTATAAACAAAACTTTTACAATTAAAAACTTATATAATTCAATTCCTTTACAACTAGACTCATAAACAACTTGACTCTCTTCCACCCAAGACCCGTTGACTGGCTGACTGCAACACTGCTATCCGGCTCCTCAAGCTCTGGTGTCTGTGGTTGACTGATTAGGTCACCAACCTGTAAAACTCAAACACTGTTGTGGTGTGAGTCATAAGACTCAGTAAGTAACTATGCTCATTCCTTGAACATAAACACATGCAAAGTCTGAATTCTGTATTTACTTGGGTTGTCTATGTGACCATGCAAATATATATATTAAGTCTGAATTAATTATCTAGCTATTGACCATTTAGCAAACACAATCTTTATTACTGATCTTTATTATCTGTTCACATACATACTTTAAATCATGATTCTTGTTTACACTTTCAAACATTCATAACATACATCAAGATTCTAGATTACCAATTTTCATATCAAAACCCATCATGCTTCCACTACGCTACTCTAGTTTCTCTTTATCTTTTGTACAATCAAAGCTAATCTAGATGAGGTATTTATAATAATTATCTTTCATTTATTTTCTTGAAATATCATCAAATCGGTTGTTATAAAACATTCTTTCTATTCAAACATTCAATACACTAGCAACACTCATGTATCCATATATATATGTAATCATACTATCATGTACTACCATTCACGAGGGATTCTCCTATACAAACATACAATTCATACCAATATCAATAATTTATGCATATAAATGTAATAATGCTATCATGCATTAATATCAGCAATATATAACTCAAATGATTCCTAAAATGTATGATTTATATGCATGATTTGTAAACTAAGTTCTACCTTAACATGTTATGCTTTTATAAAATACGTTTTGAAAATCTTTTCTGAAAAATTGTTTTCTGAAAACTATTTTCTGAAACTCTTTATAAAACCTGTCTTTATGAAATACTGTTTTCTAAAAACTATTTCTAAAAACTGTTCATCAGAAAACTGTTTCTGAAAACTGAAGTCTCTATCTGAAATCTGTATCTCTGAAAACTGAAATCTGTATCTGAAGACTAAAAACTTTATTTGAGTTATGTGTCTCTGTCTGAAAAACTGGACGTATGGGGGCGTTACGTATCGCCGTCCCCACATACGCCTATTTGGAGGCAGAAGTGCAAATCCATGACTTTGGGGCGTTACGTATCGCCGTCCCCCTAAGCATGCCACTATTGTCTCATATCTGGTGGTCTTGGGGAGTTACGTATCGCCGTCCCCCAAGCCACAATCTGAAGCTGGGGGTGCGGATCTATGCTACCACCCAAACTCAAAAACCAGGATTTTGGGGATCTGTCAACCCTAGTCATGCTCGAGGATCTGAGAGCGTCCCCTCAGTCCTCCACATGTGCACATGTCTCTGAATCCGTCAATTCCATAGTATCCGTCAATTCTAAACTGTATCAAGTTGCATACTAGGGTGAGTTTTTCCCTCATGCCCCGAAAATCACATAAAATCATATTGAAATCTCAAGACTGTAAAAACATTTTCTGAAATACATTTCTTTTCAAAAGCATTTGAAACTTTTCTTTAAAACCTTTTTGAGTTTCAAAAACATTCTTAGCTTTAACTCAACTTCTGAAAACCATAACATATAAATATGCATATGCATCTCTTATACTATCAAACATGTACTTACCTTCATTCATGCATATCCATGGTACACTGAAATTATTCATATACATGCACCCCTCTAAGCATACACAAAACTTATCTTTATATTCTATATAATTATTTATCATGCTTACTCTCATTACATCAATCCACACTGGCACACTGAATTCATTCTCAAAATCAATACAGATCCATTCATTCATGCACTTACATATTCAACTTTCCCACATAAAATCAATACTTGAAGAAATCAATCTACCAAGTACACAGTCCTTGCAACACTACCATAATCATGTATGCATAACCACAAATGTCATATTTATATTATTAAAATCCTATAAAAGTAGTTTCTTTATCAACCATAATTTCGGCCACAATAGTACTCATTTCAGAACTTTAATGACCTTATCAAATTAAAGCTTAATTCATGTTATATTCACATTATACTAATCGAATATCACAATTATCTCATAAATCCTTCACATTATTTATAAAGATCAATATTCAAAACAATAATATTAAACCATTATCATGACTAACATTCTCTAGTTATATTTCCATATTAAATATTTATTCCATAATCCTCACATTACTACAACACATTACCTTAAATATTATTTTCCATTCCAAACAATTATTCAACCCCCAAATACACATGCACATCTTATCACCATTTTAATCCAACATTTATCTCATATTTACTCACAAGTTTACAAAACACAAAGAGGCCATTCTATTTCCAAGAGCTTTTCAACAAAATAAGGCATAAGCATTCTTAAGCATTCATCTAACATTATTAAACAATTTAAAGGCCCCCAACAGCCCTCTTTTACTCGACCATACCCCATTTTGCAATTTCCTACTTTTCAACTAATTAGTTTGTTCAATCATATTTTCGCATTACCAATGGCATTTCTAATCATCCTATAGTGTCCAATTCCAAAATCAAAAAGAAGAAAAAGGAATACATATCTATTTTAATTTCCATTCAACACTAATGTTTTTCCATAATCGAAAATCCATAACCAACCTAACACCCTATTTTACTCCATCATTCACACTAATAGTTCTTTTGAACTCATCTTCCTACTTCATCACTTCTCCCTACTTCAACCTACGCCACTGCCACCATACCCCCACCATTATCACAGTCCAAATTTCAGATTTTATTACCCAAAATACATTAAAAAAATCTTCATTATTACTTATTAAAATTCAATTCAACCAATTAATAAACCCCTAACCTAACACAAAAGAATTCCCAATTCCTAGGGTAACTACCAAATCCAAAATTCAACCCATACCCAAACATCAAAAATTAATTCACAGTCAAAGAAATCATAGCATTAGTTTACTTACCTATTTTCTTTCATCAATCGGTTTCCCCATTTCCTTTTTTCTCTTCTGTTTTTCCCATTTTCTGCTCATTGTTCTTTTTTTGTTCTGTTCTCTCTCGATTTCCCCCTCACTCTCTCGGCTTCGACTTCTTCTTCTGCTCTCATTTCTCTTTTCTTTCTCCTTTTCTCGGTATCGCTCTCTCTCCCCTCTTCTTCTTCTGTTTTTGTTTTCGGGCTTGACTCTCTCTCGATTCTCCTCTCTCCTCTTTGCCTCTCGGTTTCCCCTCCTTCTCATTTTCTTTTCTCGGCTTTTTATCCTCTCTATCCCTCGATCTCCCTTGCTCTCTCTCGATCATTCTATTTCTCGTTCTTTCTATTTCTTTCTTTTTTTTGTGTACTGTGTGTGTGTTAAAAATATATGTGTGTGTGACACGTGTGGGTGTGTAGAAGTGTCTAGGTTTTATTTACACTTTATGATAATTTCAATTTAATCCCTTAAGTTGCTTTTAATGAAAACTTATAATTAATTCCATGAGAAGTTCCCTTTTATCAATAAAAATAAACCCCGCGTTCGGTCGAGGTCTCTCAAGCGGAAAAATAAATTTACACAATAATGCTAAAATAACCCGGGATGTTACATTGATAATAGTGGTGCAGTGACAAATTCAAAGGAACCAAGAAGCCACAAAAAAGGAAAGCATATAGAGAGGAAAAATCATCTCATCGGGGAGATAGTGCAGAGATGAGACGTTTCTGTCACAAAGATTGTATCCACAGAGAACCTGGCTGATCCGTTTACAAAGACCTTGTCGGCTAAAGTTTTTGAAGGTCACGTAGATGGTCTAGGATTTCGTGACATGTACTATTTACTCTAGTGCAAGTGGAGATTGTTGAGATATATGCCTTAGAACTTCATGTAATGTAAACAATATTATATTTTATGAAATTAAATTATGCATTATTCATTTATCAAAGTGTTTGTTTTAATATCGCATATTGTGAATTGTCTTGAATACCTTAGATTACTCATGTGTCTTCAGACTTAGTGTATGAGTGTCATACACAATATGATTTAAGTCTAAAGTTAGTAATCCTAAATAGTCCATAGAGAGCAAACAAAAGGGGTACTTTGTTTGTGGTTTATCTATAGTTGCGGTCCATTCTATAACTGTATAGCGACCTTGATCGTCCATGTGGAGACATGAGAATGGAGGCACCTTGTATGATGTGATCATATAAGATTGGACACATATATAAATGAGTTTCTTATAATATCTATTAAATAAAGAAATTTATTTCAATCTATCAAATTGTCATATATGGATTGATCTTAATCCTTGAGTGTACTACAAACTCCTGCATGGCAGGCTATGTCCTTTGATTTACAAAGGTGAGGTTGGTGTAGCAATCCCGACCAATAGCTACGTACTTTGGGGGACATGGTTTGGTGTGTAGCTGGGGACGTTTTACATAGATATGAAGTTCATTCCTTCTTACGAGAAGTAGAGGAGTATCTTTCTTAAGAGTTGATAAATACTTGAACGGTTAGAGCGCTCAAGTCTTTCTATTACAAATAGAAATATTAGCATTCACAATGGTTATGAATAAATCGTTCATTAGAGAATCAATGGTACTTAAGGTAAAAATACTTAGAGGGGTATAACAGATATTATGATCCGACTCTAATTACGAGATACTCGTGAAGGGTTAATCCGTATGTAATGACTATATTGATGGACATCATCGTGATTCGGCTTAATATATCTATCTGCGGCAACGAGAGTATAGCTTCGGGTTCTTAGTGGAATAACCCGGAGTTAATAATTCATAATATTTAATTAAGAGTTTAATTAATATTCCAAGATTATTGGAGCTCGGAACCGTAGGTCCATTTGGTCCCCGTGCTAGCTCGATATATTGTAGCAGATTAAATAAAATTGGATAGTCCAATTATATACTCACATATGAATAATATATTGTAACATCCCGCCTAAGCCAGGATGCTACCGGCAGGAGACAGGCTAAACCTATCTCCATAAGCCTCTGATTCTAGAAAAATTTCGGCATGATGTATTCGTAACATCATGCAACCTGGCCTATAGCCAGCATCCATATACAACATAAACATAAAATCTCGGCCTCAGGCCAGCATCTCATCATCAATGCAATCTAAGGGCCCATCTAATATGTAATGCAGACATATAAACACAATACAATCAGGGCTCCATGCCCGAAAATGCGTATATGCAAAAACTTTTCTAAAATAAACTCGTGCTCAGCACGTTACAACTTATACAAACTAAAACATAAGCTACTAGACTCTTATTTCCCCCAAGACCTGGTGACTGGCTGACTGCAACGCTGCTATCCGGCTCCTCAAGCTTTGGTGTCTGTGGTCGACCGATCAGGTCACCAACCTGCAAAACTCAAACGCTGTTGTGGTGTGAGTCATAAGACTCAGTAAGTAACTATGCTCATTCCTTGAGCGCCAAACACATGCAAAGTCTGAATTCTATTTTTTGTATTACCCTAGGCTTTCTATGTATCCATGCAATATTTACAAAGGTTGTGTCACTATATAATTTTTATCCCTTTACAAACATATTACTTGCTACTGATCCTTTTGTCTGATCATACGCGTAGATACCTTAAATTTTGTTTACTGTTTACTTCTTAAACATTTTTAACATAACATCAAGTTTCTCTATTCCTATTTACTGTATCAAGTATCATTTACTGTGTCAATTCCCACTGTAATAGTTACTCTGATATTTTTCCACTTTTCTATATACTTGTTTCTAATCTAGTTCTGACTTTTATTATAACTATCTTTCTTTGATATCATTGAAATATCATCAAATCGGTTTATTAAAATATTCTTTCTATTAAAAATCCAACAGATTAAAATCAGCCATATAAACATGTATATAAAACCATATGATCATACGCCAATATCTTAACAATTGTTCCTTCCATGTGACACATAGGCTTTAATCACAAATATATATATGTAATCATGCTATCATGCTTCAATGTTAACTGTATGCATCTCAGATGAATTTCTAACCTATATAATTCATATGCACGTCATGTATACTATATAAAACTGTAACATGCTATGCTTTTTAGAAAATACTCTTTGAAAACTCTTTCTGAAAAACTATTATCTGAAAGTTTCTTTCTGAAAATCCTTTGCTGAAAACCTTACTTTTACTTTCTCTTTCTGGAAAAGCTCTTTCTGAAAACTGTAAACTGTATTTGGGATATCTGCTGAAAACTGGCGCATAGGGGCGTTACGTATCGCCGTCCCCCCATACGCCGTAGAGCTAGATATGCAAATCTATGACATTGGGGCGTTACGTATCGCCGTCCCCAAAGCATGCCATACCTGCCCTGAACTAGCGGTCTTGGGGCGTTACGTATTGCCGTCCCCCAAGCCACAACTAGAACTGGGGTTGCAAATCTATGCTACCGCCCAAGCTCTGAACTGGAGATCAGGTACACGATCCTATGCCGCCATCCTGTCTCATAAACTAGGATCTAGGGGCGTTACGTATCGCCGTCCCCCTAGTCCTCTACATGTGCACATGTCTCTATCCGTCAATTCCAACTGTATCTCTGTAATAGTTACATACTGGGGTGAGTTTTTACCTCATGCCCCGAAAAACATAAAAACCATGCTTAAATCTCAAAACTGTAAGAAAACATTTTCATAAATATATTTCTTTTAAAAAACTTCTGAAACTTTTCTTTTGAAATACATTGGATTTCAAAACTATTCTTAACTTCAATTCATAAGAATCATAATGCACAATCATGCATATACTTCTCTCCACATTACCCTCATTATGCTTATATACTTGTCTTTAAGTTATCATGCAACTACATGCACATGTCCATGCATATCTGGAAATTAATGACATAGTCATTCTATTCTTTCATGCTTTTATGTTTAACTATTTTATGTTTTATATGTTTATGCTATCACCAATACACCTTGCATACATCATACATGCTTATTAAGAATTTGACACGATTTTATAATTACATACAATTTAATATGCTTTATACACACATATTACCATATCTTCTAAAATAACAATTATAGCAGAATAAGAAGAAAGTTCAGTAGCATTACAGCCCTGCTGATGGTTTTAATTGCTGAAATTTAAATGGTCGAAAATACTTAAATCATCAAGACTACCTTCAAACTGAATTAAATTTTCAAACCTGCAACTTTACAATTTGTTCATTAGTCATGACTCATGACCCACGTTAAGCTTTACCATTATGCTTCTAGTTTTACAAATGTACCTTTCCCTTTCGTGTTATGATGAACCATTATCCTAAATGGAAAAGAATTACTCACAGTACTATTCACAACACAACAACCCAAGCCACCACCTGGACACCCAGCAGGGCTTTTGATGCCTACTAACTCAAGTTACCTTGTTAAGAGATGTTTAGCAGGGCATAAAACCAATATAACCTTCCAAGGAACAAACTTTTTAGCCACTGTCTAAATCATAATCAGATTTCAAAACTTCAAACCCAAATCCAATTCTAATTTAAGTACAACATTAACATCTTACTAATATATAGTCCTTAAACATAACTACCCAACGAATACCAGTAACCTTTTCCTATATTTAAACCAGATACAAAAGAACATGTGGAATGCATTTAAAATTCAGGCACATTCATTTCAACCTCCCAATCTCATATAATCATCCTCAACCTCAATACATACAGGCTACTAGAATTATATTTATAAACACTATTCATGCTCATCAATACGGGAATGATAGCCCAAAACCCTTTATGAAGAAACGATCAATTGTTTCTGCACAGACCCACACATTAGGTCAAAACTGTAAAGCATAAGGCACGAACAAAAACGTGCAGTCGAATTTGAAAAACATAAAGCACTAACTACGCTATTCCAATTATTTTCTATAAGTTTTAAGGTTAATATTAGTTTTGAATTCCAATAACAAACACTTCCTCATCCTCCCTAATTTAAATTCAGATTCGTTGTTACAAATCAAATTAAACCAATAATCGTCCAAGCCCAAGAATATTATTACATAGTGTACTTACTTGGATTTCCTCATGCATATATAAACACTGAATCTGTTGAACTAAATTAAACTCCCTGGTTTTTGGTTGTCTCCTTCTTCTTCTTCTTCTTTCTCTTCGGTTTGCTCTCCCTCTTTCTGTTCTTCTAGGCTTCGGCTTCATCGTTCTCTCTGTTTTCTTTCTCCCTTCTTTTATTTTCTCAGCCTCGCCCTCTCTTCTCTCGGCTTCATCTTCTTCTTTCTATTTTCGTATTTGTTTCTTCTCTCCCTGTGTTCGTGTAAACTGTGTGTGGGTGTTTTGATACTATGCGCGTGTGTGTGTTACTGTGACCGTGTGTGTGTATATCTGTCACGTGTGTGAGTTTATATTATATTATATGTGTACGGGCCAAATTTGGGCCAGGGGTAAAATCGACTCTTACCACCAAAGCCGGCCGCAAGACCGGGAGCCCAGAAGAAGATCCATGGGCCGCCTCACGAGCCCAAATTCATTAAAGGCAGACAAACGGACACCAGTTACAAAGATCAGGAAATGGATCCGAATTCATGACCGTCATCATGGAATCAACGGTTATGAGATCTAAAGGACCTGAAATTATTAGAGGACGAAGGAAATCTCCAACGGGCAGAGGAGGAATCCTATAAAAGAGCAAGGCAAAGAATAGACTGGGGATCCAGACACAACTCCTATCATCAGATAATATCCAATAGTCCGCCCTCACGGCAATTGATCAGTGGTTTAGGTATCCTAACACCTGAATCCTTTCTACTTAGATTCTCTCATTCTTTGGCTAACTTGAGCGTCGGAGAGTCTACGGTTTCCATCACACCGGTGGGCAGTAAATCTCTTTTGCTCTATTCTTATTTTGCAGGTTCGCTTGTGCCCCCCTACACATTCTCAATTGTGGACCTCGACCGAAATCAGGATCTACAATATGTGTGTAGAGTCTTCTAGGCGTTTCTATTTTTTTTTGTTACTAGTTTGGAAATTTTCAAATTAATCCCTTAAGTTTTGTCTAATTTAAATTTACAATTAATTTCATAGAAAGTCCCCTTTTTACCATGTTAATAACTTCCGCGTTCGGACACGACCCCACACGCGAAAATAAAGTTTACGCAATCATGATAAAATAACCCGGGATGTTACATATATATTATTAATAAGATTAATAATTTTATTTTTGTCACACTTGAAACTATGTAATATTTTTAATATATGATTTTATAATAAATGATTATATGATAATTATTTATTATAAGTTATTAAATTATATTATATGATGTAATAAAGGTTTTATTTTTGTATTTCCAAAAATAGGTTTTTGAAAACCTTTGGTTGCTTTTGGAAGTTGTGTTTTCAAAAGGGTAATTACATATTTAATTTTGTAATATATTTTGTCATCATGATGACATTTAATAAAAGATTTATAATTGCAAAATTTTTATTCAAAAAAAGGGGTGGCCAAAACTTGTATAGAGTTATGGGAATGGTTTTGTTTTATTTGGTAAAATAAAACCCTAAGTATAAAAAGGATAAGTGTTATTCTTTTTAACCTAATAATTTCATAATTCAAAACCCTAGCCACCTCTCTTGTTCTTTAAACTCTCTCAAGTTTTGAGAAAAGAAAAGAAGAACAAAAGAAAAATAAAAACAAAAGAACCAAAGTTGTTGTGTGACTTTAATCTCTAAAGTATTTAGGGATTAGTTTTGTGAGTCTAACCCACAGTAGTTTTCGTTGGTTGCGAGACATAGCACAAAAGTCCTTTTGGTGTTGAACCAAAATCCATCTTCATCTTCTTATCCTTTGATTTACGGCAGTGAGCATTATTTTTGCTCACTGCCGCACACAATTTTATAATAACGGGGCTCAGTTTGTTTTTCTTTTGATCTGAAATTTTTAGGGAACTTTAAGGGGTGTTTTGGGACTGTGTTGAGACTGTTTATGGGTGAAAAATCAGACCTGAAATATAGTAGAAACTGAATCATAAAAGGTCTGAATTGGGCAGTGAATTGTCCAAACAATCCAGTTTTTGTGCCGCTGTTCGGGGGCTGTTCCGGGGGTTGAAATTTTGTTCATAACAGAAGTAAAATTTCAGTCTTGGTTTTGGTAACATTCGACCTTTTGGTGAGAATGGCAGAAAAAATTTTCAAGTCCGATCCGGGTGCCTAACTTGTTTCCACTGCACTAGAAAAATGATTCTTACAGTCAGAGGGTCAAGGGGATAGGTCAGTTTATTCACTGCCAATAGCATCTCTTGAAGGATGATGACCTACCTCAATATGACTAAAACCCATGGAGCTCGTATTGACGAGCGGAGCCATGTGATCATGATAGTAGAAACTCTTCCAAAGAGTTTCTTGCAGTTTAAAAGGAACTATGTTATTAAAAAGTTGTCTTTTACTTTGACTCAGCTGCTGAATGAGCTCACCCATAACGAGTCCATACTTGTGGGTCCTCGTAAGCCCAGTGCTGAAGCAAATGTTGCCGAGTCTTCTAAATCAATGAAGAATAAGAAGAAAAGCTTTGGGAAGGCTAAGGCTAAGCCTATGAAGAAGAAGGACAAGAAAGACTCCAATGATGCCAAGCCCAAGGGAAAGTGTTTCCAGTGCAACAAGGACGGGCATTGGAAAATAACTGTCCCAATTACCTTGCCGAGCTGAAAGAGATAAAGGCTACATGAAAATATGATTTACTTGCTATTAGTGGAGGATGATAAGTCCTCATGGATTGTTGATTCTAGAGCCACTAACCATGTTTGTTCTTCTTTGCAGCTACTTGATTAATGGAGGGACCTTGTTGAATGTGACTATACCATGAGGGTCGAGACAATGGATGTCGTTTCGGCTAGAGCAGTGGGAGTTTCCAATTTAAGTTTTTAGAATAATAGTTATTTAATTTTGAACAATGTGTTATTTATTCATGGTTTTCACAGGAATTTGATTTATGTTTCTAAAATTTTGAATGATGGTTTTTCCATTTCTTTTAATAGTAATTTAGTTATTATTGGTATAAATGGATTAACTATATGCACAAGAAACTCAGAAAATAATTTATATGTGTTAAGGCTGTTAACACAAAATTCACTGCTCAACATTGAGATGTTTAAGGTGTTGGGGTTTTGGGCGAAGGGCGCAACGGAAGCGCGATTCGGGTGAAATCGTAATTTAAAACTTTTCAAATTACCGAATAAATTATTGAATATCTAATATGAATAATTTATTCATGTTTCACCTAAACATATTTATTCGATATCAAATAGCGACATAAATACAAAGGAAACATCACGAAACTTTTACGAAAAATATTTTTCCGTAAAATACGTTTTTGACCGAACCGACCACCCGACACTTATGGAGACTACCCAGGTCACCCCCAATAGTGTTAGGGCAGTTCAGGGGTTCCGAATAGTGATGAACTCACTGTTTGGACAGCCGTCACCCGGTTGGCTCAAAAGTCACCCGGTAACGCCGTTTTTCACCGTTTTTGCTTATTTCAACTCTGAAACACTTTTTGGAAAATATTACAACCCCCAAAACACATCCAATACATTCATAAGACATCATTTTCATCATAAAAAATAGAACAATTCCAGGTTTGATCCAGAAACTGAAAATGCCTAATTTCATGTTTGAAATCCAATTTTCAAGATTAAATCAATTAATCAAAACACCAATTCAAGTCACCACATATGAATCACCCAAGAATAATTCTAGGCTTTACAAGAGTGGTCATAACACTCTAGAATGGCAACATGTCATCAAATGAACAAATTGGACTAATATTACAATAATATCAACCAATTACACTTCACACATGCATAATACCTCCAAATCCATCCACCACAATCAAAAGCCCCAATTTTTCACAAACAAAGGAACCCTAGAACTATTATAAGAATTCAAGAAAAACATGAAACTAATTTCCAAGCTTGGGTTATAGAAGATTACCTTTTAATCTCTTGATTTCCAAGCTTTTTTCTTGAATTTTTCCTTTATTTCTTCATGAATCATCAAAAACAATTTGAGAGACATTTTTGGGGCTAGGTTTCGGCCATAATAGAATGAAGATAGAAGATGAAAATTTTTTACTTTAAAAAATAGATGAAACCGACTTTGAGGGGGCATTATTGTCATTTTCAAAATTTAATCCAATTAAATGAAATTAAGATTTTAAGTAACAAATCAAATTTGCACAAGTATAGCCTAATTAAAATCATGCCATGTGTATTAATAATAAGTAAACATATTTCATAACATTTATGAAATGTGGATATTATTTAACTATTTAAATATTTAACAATTAAATATCTAAATAATTAATTAATATAATTATTATTATATATGTATTTTTATTTACAATAAATAACAAATACATATATGTATGGCATGTGTCAAAATCTCATTTGATGAATAATTAATGTGTATCTAATCGTATTATGTATCAAATACAAATACACAATAATTACGATTGGCCAAAATTATCTAATGCATGTGTTATCGTTTAACCGATTAAACGATTTGAATTAACTCACTTAATCCGATGAAGTATTATGAATAATTCGTATTATTCATATCGCGTTGCCCAAGTGCTCCACGGGTACAGTTCATATTGTGGGACTCTCTAAGTTTAGGTTTATCCGTCACGAAATCCAATTTATTGTCTATAATCTACACACTCATAGATTATGACGACCACGGATAATCTCGCTAAACTATGCAAGCCGAGGTCATTGCATACGTATAATCCATCTGTCACATGCTATCCATATTATACCAAAGATATAGATGAGAACGTCAAATCTATTCGGTATAATATAGTCGAATTTCAATTTACGATCTCTAAATAACACTCGGAACTGATTTCCGAAGTTATACCACGGCCATGGATTTACTAGATCGTAAACACGTGAGGATACATATGCCCTGTAAACAGGACTGACGGATCTTATCTTGATACGTACTGGATATCATGAGCATTAGTCCACAGCCAACGAACAGGCGGAGGTCTGATCATGAATAGATCGGTGACGTGACTGCCATCAAAGTGTGATGGATAACTCATATATCCCACTGTGGTATCTCAAGTCAAAAGAACCAATATGCTCGCTTAACTCGAGAAGATTCCTATTGACGTTGGTGTACCATATATTAGGAAATCTTCAGTGAGTCGTTCAGTGTTTATCAAATAGACACCTACATGTCTATACGAGTCTCCCGAGACTCATGGTTCATTGGGATAAACCATCGGACCAAGTCACGATATACGACATGTACTAGTCTCAGTGGATTTTACTAACCGACCCGTGTTAGTAAATCTTGACCAAGAACTTTATTAAGGATATACATCTTATAGTGCGATTCCCATTGTCATTCACAAATTACGTTGTAACTGCGCACTATATTATAAATCCTAGGGTCTTTGTCTATTATACACATATCACTAAACCAGATTTAGTTTCGATCTAATCATAATCAGATATCTAATCGTAATTAGATCGAATAAGTGTATAAAAGACAAGGGTACTACCATTAAATTAGTAATATTATGAAAATAGAATTGTTCGTATTTATGAATCAGACATAAATACGATCCAGATTGGCACTCAAAGCACCAACCCTAACAATTTCTCTCACTTGCTCTAGTACCAATCCACGGTATCCTATACACATCTTAATGTGTATTGCATACTCATGGCCCTTAAGAGCTCACCTTACACTCAAAAGGTAGGCAACAACAAGTAAGCCCGCTTAACAAATCGAGTCTGTCCAACAAACCCAACCGTTTTCCTTAACCAGTATCATTCATATTTTGTAGAATCCAAATTCCACATCAATATGACTCAGACGCTATATCAGTATTATGCTTTAGCTATTGAGTTGTCTATGTATTTAGAGATCAAATCCAAATAATATGAGACAACCGCAAGCACTACACTGATATGAAAACTTCTAATCTATAAGGTCACTATGCAACTTCTTAAGTCAGTACTTCATAAGTTGCAACTGATTCCACTAATTTAGTAAAATCAACGGTGACACTCCCACTGCATCTTTTCTGACTTTATAGGGCATAGACCATCTAATGTCATAATTAGACTCAAAACTAATATGACCTTATGGTTGCAGACTAAATTCTACATGAATAAGAAACTCGTTCTTAATATCTCAAAGATCACAAAGAACATGTTTCAAGATCCATCATATGGTCTGCAACATATCAAAAAATAACTCATAACAATTACGATTAAATTGATATCCTTAATCGCACATAATATAGTATTCATTATGCCATCATCTTATGATACATAACATTGACTAGACATTCTAATCAATGTCACTTTCGACAAAGGAATCATCATTTACGAAAGATGAATACTATATATATAAAAGACACGTTAACTGTCAAACAGTTATACTAACTGTCATACAGATAGTCTTACTGTGTCCTTTATTAGATCATATCTAATGCGCGACTAATGGGAGTATCTCACAAGTCTCTTAGTTTTATATCATATATAAAACTTTATATCAAATATAACAGAGACTACTCCCACTGCTATCACGGAGAAAAGAATACTTAAGTAAATGTTTTACTTAACAAACATCTCATTATTACTTTAAAAATGATAATGTCATTAGGATATATAACCTTAGAAAGAAATTTGTACGCTCCCACTGACCCTAATATTAAATATGCATTCTCTATGCTTTGACAAAATCAGACAATCTGACAGTATCAAAATTAGAGAACACAGTTTTTTGGAAAGCTTACCTGTGATCTTAGCAGAATACAAACTCTAGAGCCATTCTAGAATGGATTCTTCAAATAAAGAAACCGCAACGGATCTCTCATTCGAAGAAAAAACTCAAGAACACCACTTTGCATTCTTTAGCCAAAATACACTGTTTAATAGTAACATTGACCAACAGATCTTTAATTGTTCAATTAGTGCGACTAGAGACAAGTTTTCTCAGAATCTACAATAGATTACTGAGTATAACTTTTCTCACTGTCATACTATAAAGGTCAAACCTTTATTAAGCTCACTGTGCTTTTGCTGCCCAAACAATTTGCACATTTTATGAACTATTCATAACGAAAGCTTAATCAAGTTCAAAATTTGATCTATGAACAATCTTAGATCTATGGTTCACTAATAATTTCCGAAATCGATATCAAATATCTCTCCCACTATAAGTTTTAGGATAATTTTCTTCAATAAGAAAATAACAGAATCATTAAGTATCAAATACTTTGTAAATGATTATGACATCCTATTGGACTTATCCGGAATATGACTAAGGGTCATTTCATCTTATTAACTACGTAGTTCCATTACAGTTCATCATTCTCACATTTGACTTCAATAAGTCAAGTCTTTTCTACAATCGTCAACATCTGATGTTACACACACCAAGTAATAAAATAATTTTATTACTCGGGATCGTAGAAAAGATATTCTATCAAATAAAATACAATATTCTATTAATAGAATAAATGATAAACCTTACTTGTACCTCCGAGGTGCAAGTACTTTCAATTATATAACCATTATACAAAAGAAAGATTCAAATCTCAAACTTTTCAAGATTCGAATTTTCTACTATATATATCATATATGTAACTGTAGGAACAAATGGAACCTAAATTAATGAGATGAATTAGTGTTACTGGAGCATAATCCCAAGAGTATTGAAAACTAATTCGGTAACACTCAATATCAACGAATCAAATCATATTAGATTCAATTACTCCCACTGACCAATTCCATCAAGATGGAATCGTGGAAGTTTAATATTGAGTAAGAATCACATTCATTAAATAACTTTAGAACTAATTGCCATAAATTCATGTGTTTGATCATATCAAACATTGTCGAACAATTCAAAGACTCACAATGAATTTCAAAGTTATAGTTTTCAACACTTCAAAGTACAATATCTTTGAACCATTCAAAATATTCTATCTGCGTTTCATCAGAAACATGTTGAAAGTTCTCGAACAATTCAAGACGTTCAACATGTTCTCTGTTAGAAACATGTAACTAAGTCATGACAATTCATTAACTAAGTTACGAAGTAAAGAAAACTATCTAGGCAATTTCTAATTCATTAAACTACATACATCCAATGTATTAGTCTAATAAATCTTGTGGTCCAATGACAATCATTGGTTAAATGAGATTTAATCACATCCTGAATATACATTCATTAAATAGTTAAGGATATATGGTGTGAACTCGTATCAGACCATCCTTTACCATAAGGAACAAGCATCTAATGCTTATGTGATAAAACTCATAAAGCACAGTTCTAAGTTATTTAGTTAACCGAACATTTTTCTTAATGTTTATCTTTATATTAATGACACTACTAGTCTTATTAAATTATGTAACAACTTGTTTATATAGAACAAGTAATTATCCAATAGTCACAAGTTCTGATATCAAATATAAAACAATCATTAAACATTATTTTAATTAACTAGACGGGAGATACGATATCCAATACCTACAGTTGTCGTATTGCGAGAATCGATATTCTTTATACACAACTATACACATCTCATTTCTTAGCTTTATAATTTGCGATCAATTATTCACAATAATTGCAAATGACTGATTAGCAAACTGTGTCAGACACGTGACTTCTAAAAGTCACTAAAGTCAAGAAACGTCATTATAAGATAAACAAATACTAATGGGGTTTTCTTAATGCCAGTCAAGAATCTCGAGACATGAACTGATTCAAGTCAATTCTTACTGCATAAGAAACTATTCTTTCAAGAATAATATCCTAAAACCATATCTATTTAGATTACATAATCGTGACTTAGTAACTAAGTCACAAACCATCTTGATTTTCAAGAAAACTGGAACAACAGTTCCTGATGGTTTTAACTAATCTAACAATATCTAAGTCTACTGTCTTTCTAGAACATATTCTAGAATTACGCAGCCATAAGTAAAGTCAGAAAACCTATTCAAGTAATAAGTATGCAGTGGAATAGAAGTATAATTCTATAAACAATATAGAATAAAAGGAAAACGAAGCAGAATTTTCCATAAAATTACACATTACCTTAGTTATGGATTTTTTTAACCCAGCAGTGTTTCCCACTACTTTTCGTAATACCGTAATCCCCAACGGACAACGAGAATTCAATAATTAAATTGAATTCCATAGTGAGAGTAGGATCCCATGAATATATTTTGACTCACAACTTTGGCACGGTCTCGCCTATGTATATTCATTAGGTAGACAACTCATTGTCAATCACTCACAAGTGACTCCTCGTTTTGGTCCTGACCATTTCGCGTTATGACAGCTTTGGCATGTTAACAAGGAGGCGTATCAAGGCTTCACTTGTCAATGACAAACTCAAGCTACCGATGTAGTCCTGACAGCTTTGGCACGTTCAGAATTTCCACTCTCTCTTGAATTTATCTAGTATCAATATACAACCGACATGGATAAAATCTCATAACCTAATCACCTTTGGCACAATCTCGGATGCAGTTATAGAAAAATACCCAGAAACCGTACTGACAAGACGGACCAAGAAACATGTATCCAATACACGTTACTTTATAGCCTTATTTTAAACGGGGATTTTCCTCAAGGAAGCATTGCTCCACATCAAATGCAGAATTTTAATCTAAATCATTTTCTAAACAACTCAATTCTATCTATAGAAAATATAACTTAATTTAACCATTAAATTTATGTTACATTTCCGTTAGAGTAGAAACGTAAAGTCAAGAAACATATATAGATTATATGCATGTGTGAACATTAAAATTGGATTAAATATCAAATATCAAGCATGAATAATGTAATGGATGAAGCATCAGACCTGCTCTGATACCATTTTTATTGGGGTTTTGGGCGAAGGGCCTTGTTTCTCTCAAATCGGCTCTGGGTCTTCTGATTTACCCCGTGCCTTTCACCTCTCTTTTCCCGGTTATCTTCTTAGATCTATTTTCATTTTCGTTTTCCTCTTATTTTCTCAGATCGATTTGGTTTTCTTTCTTTCGTCGTTTCCCCCCTTTTTTTCTCCTTCCCCTTTACCTCGCCTTTTCTGCTCTCCTTGTTTTCTTCCTCACCAGCCTTTCTTTATGCCTCCGTCTGGTATCTCTATTGTGGGGCCGCGGCTCCCTGGTGCTGGCCGCAAAGCTGTTAGGGCAGTCTCTGTGGCCGCTAACACTTTGTCTCTTGTGAATCTTGACTCTGTTCGATTGATGCCTTCGACGGGTTATGTCAGCTCTTCTTCGGTCTCAGATCCAGCGCCGGCGTCCGTGACATGTGTCAAGCCTTATGCTTCAGAAGGTGGTCCTGCGGGAAGTTTGGGTCTTTGCCGATCTGGATTTGGCGCTCCCTCTGAGTCAGTCAGCGTTGCTGGTACCTCTGGTATTGACAGTGTTGGTACTTCCATTGGCTGTTTGGTCGATGGTGAGGTGAGTTTGAAGAATGAACGGCGTTTGGGTTTTGATTCTGGTACTGATGGTGTAGTTGTTTGTGATTCAGGTCTTGGAAATGTAGATGGTCTTGCCGGCTGTTTGAGTTCTTGTAAGTCTGGATTTGGGTTACAATCTGTTTGCTCTGCTTGTGCTTCTGAACATGGTGTTGTAGGGAGCTCTGTTGGCAGTTTGGTTGCTGGGGATGTGGGTTTGGTAGATGAGGTTTGTTTGGTTTCTGGCATTGGCGTTGATAAGGGTTTTGTAGGTTCTGGTCCTGGTATTGTCGGAGGTCTGAGTGTTTGTGGTGCTGCGGTTGGCAGTGACTCTGGTCTTTGTAGAAATGGTAAACCGGTTGGGGATGTTGGTTTCTTCTAAATTGGTTGTTTTCTGGTCTTGCGATTGATGAGGGAATTGTAGGTTCTGAATCTGTTCTTGGCGCCGTTGGTAGCGCTGCTGGCGGCTTGAAGTTTAATGTCTCTGGTTTGGGTGTATCTCATGGGCCTGATGGTGTTGTTAGTGTGTCTAGACCTGGTGGTGCAGGGGGGTCTGCTAGCAGTTTGGACTCTGGGGCAGTGGAGGTGAAGAATGGTTTGGAGATTGGCGTGAGTCAGGAGGCTGTGCCAGCGTCTCCTGTAGTAGTAGGTGGGGGATATTCTGGTGGACCTAAGAGTTATGCATCTGCTTTGAATGGTTCTTTGGGAGTTGACCATCTCGATTCAACTTATTCGTCTACTGCTTTACATTATGTCAACCTAACATTATAGATGGTAAGGTTGTCGTGTGCCCATCTGCTGAAGTGATTGAAGAAGGAAGTGTGTCCTGGAGGAATACTTTAGTAGGTTACTTTGTGGGAAAACGTCTCCCCTTCCAAACGGTCAATTCTATTGCTCACAAGTTATGGGGAAGGATGGGTTTGCTAGAAGTTCTTACCTCCGATAATGGTTTCTTTTTGTTTAGATTCAATAGCCTTCAAGAGGCTAGTGTGGGTTGGATGGAGCCCCTTGGCATATGGCTAATAGACCTTTGGTTCTAAAACTTTGGCATCCAAATTTATCTTTGACTAAGGAGGATTTGTTCAAGGTCCCGGTCTGGATCAGACTTTTTGACCTACCTATTCCTTTATGGACGACGAAAGGGATTAGTTGTGTAGCTAGTGCAGTTGGGAGACCTCTCAATGCTGACCATATTACCCTGTCTAGGAAACGACTCAGTTTTGCTCGTGTTTGTGTTGAGATTGATGCCCGGAATTCCCTTGCTGAGGAGATTGTCTTCCAATACCCTAATGGCACTAGGGTCCCTATTAGGGTTGAGTTTGAATGGGTTCCTGTGAAATGTTCAACTTGTGAAGTTTTTGGTCACTCGGTGAATTCTTGCCATAAAAAGGCTCATAGTAAGGAGGTTAAAAAACCTTCTCCGCCCGTTATTCACAAGCTTATTCCGTCTACAGATAAGGACTCTACGGTTGATTCTACTAAGGATCAGGAGGGGGCCTGGATCCCGGTCACTAAAAACAAGAAAGGTAAGGGTACTTCTTTGACCCCTGTAAGTTCAGGGGGAGTTTTGCCTCTGAATGCTGACAAAAATCTTGTTTTGGGAGTGTGTTCTGCTAATGAGTTGGACTCGACTTTGGTTATTCCTTCTTTGCCTGTGGTTTCTTCTGAGACAGTTTCTGTGGAGACAGATGGTATTTTGAAAGGAGAGTGTTCCCTTGATTCTCCACATTTTGGTGAGGATCTCCCAAATTCTGAGTTAAATGAGGGCTCGCCTTCTGTAGCTTTTGATTCGCCCACTCCTATGGTAACAATTTGGCTATTAAGGCTATTGACTCGCTGGATTCTAAGAAATTGGCTTATGGTAACAAATCTAGAAAGAGTTCTGGTGGTAAAAGGAGTCAGAAGTGGAAGTCCCCTAAAGGGGGTCGTCGACGCTGATTTGTGGGTTTGGCTTTTTGTATATGTTTTAATGATTTTTGGTTGTTGGAATATTAGGGGTCTCAATGACCCTTTAAAACATGCTGAAGTTAGGAGGTTTCTTAGTGATGAGAAGCTCTCTTTGTGTGGTTTAGTTGAAACCAAGGTTAAGGAGGTTAATTTTATGAATGTCTCTCGTGTGATAAATCCTTCATGGAAGTTTTTTTGCCACCCTGATATTAGCCCTTTGGTCGTATCTGGGTCTGTTGGAACCCTAGTGACGTTGTTGTTAGCATTATTCAGTCCTCAGCTCAAGTTATTCATTGTCGTGTGACTCATATTTCTGGGATGTGGAATTGTGTAGTTTCAGTGGTTTATTGGGAGTGTGACTACGAGAAGCGGCAAAAACTTTGGGCTGACCTGATTACTAGTGGTAGTACTTTTGATGATTCCCCGTGGCTTGTTTTGGGTGATTTCAATGCCATCCGGTCTCCGATTGAGCATTGTGGTGGTTCTGTGGCTTGGCCAGCTTGGAAAGATGATTTGGGTTGTTGTTTAGGTCAGGCTGGGTTGGATGATCTTCAGTTCTCTGGTTTAAGTTTACTTGGTTTAATAAGCAGATTCAGTCTCCTATTTGGCGCAAGTTAGACCGTGTTCTTGTTAACTCTCTTGGGTGTCGTTTTTTCCCGGGCTCTTCTGCCCGCTTTCTTTCTTCCCCCCGTATTTCTGATCACTCTCCTATGGTTGTTAAGCTTGCAGAGCTCCCTAAGAGGATTATCCCCTTTAAGTTCTTTCAGTTTTGGGTGGATCATCCTGATTTTCTCTCTGTTGTGGATAGGGCATGGGATATTGATGTTCATGGTACTCCGATGTTCCGTTTATTATGTTGTAAGCTGAAGAATGTTAAGTTGGCTTTGAAAAAATTTAATGTTGAGCATTTCTCTAAGATTTCGTGGCGAGTCTTGGAGATTAGGAATGATCTGGACAGAGTGCTGTGTGCTTTACAGGACCACCCTAGTGACCCTGCTCTGCTAGCTGAAGAAGCTCGTCTTTCGTTAAGTTATGGTGTTTTGAGTCGTGCTGAAGAAGGCTTCAATAGACAGAAATCTCGAGTCCAGTGGCTTAACCTTGGGGATCAGAATACTAAATTCTTTTTTACGGCTATGAAGAGTTTTCACGGTCGTAGTAAGATTACTTCTATTAATAAGGAGGATGGGACCCATGTGGAGGAAGATGTCTTGGTTAGAGATGAGATTGTTTCTTTTTTTGAGACCCTTTTTGGTCCTCAGCATGGTCAGCAGGATTTTGATAGGGCGGTCCTTCGTTCTGCTATTACTAGACATGTGACTGCTGAGCAGAGTGTGGCTCTTTCTCAGGAGGTTTCGGATGAGGAGATTAAGGCTGTCTTGTTCGGGTTGAAGGACAATAAAGCTCAAGGTCCATATGGTTTAATTCGGGCTTCTTTAAGCAGTGTTGGAATATTGTGGGGAATGATGTCCTATGTGCTATTCACTCATTCTTTTCTTCTGGGCGTCTTTTGAGGCAGGTTAATGCTACATCCATTGCCTTATTCCTAAGATTCCTAATCCTTCCCAGGTTAAGGATTTTAGGCCTATTTCTTGTTGTAATACTATTTACAAGTGCATTGCTAAGCTGATTGTGGATAGAATCAAGATTATCCTCCCTTCAGTAATCAGTCATAATCAATCTGCTTTTGTCACGGGAAGGCGCCTTAGCGACAATATTCTTTTGTGTCAGGAATTGGTTCGGAATTATCACCAGAATGACAGTTCTCCGAGATGTGCTCTTAAGATTGACTTGATGAAAGCTTATGACACTGTTCGTTGGGATTTCCTGGTTGAGGTTCTGCGGACAGTTGGTATTCCATAGAGGATGGTGGGTTGGATTCAGGAGTGTATGACTACTACTAGATTCTCTGTCTCTATTAATGGTGAGCTGCATGGTTTCTTCTCTAGGGGTCGGGGATTACGACAAGGTGATCCCATGTCTCCTTATCTATTTGTTTTGGCTATGGAAGTGTTGTCAGGTCTTCTTCGTAATATGGCTACTAATCCGGGTTTCCAGTTCCAATGGCGGTGTTCTAAGGACCGTCTTACTCATCTATGCTTTGCGGATGACCTTATGATTTTCTGTAAAGCTGAAGCATCCTCTGTCTCCTTGATCAAGGAATGCCTTGGGCAGTTCAGTGGTTTATCAGGTCTAACCCCGAACCCAGCTAAAAGTCAATTCTTCTCTTCTGGTATCTCTCCTACCCTTCTAGGCCACTTGTGTCACATTTTGGGTTTCCAAGTTGGGAATCTTCCAGTGAGGTATCTGGGAGTCCCGTTGGTCTCTACTAAATTCAGGGCCTCTGATTGTGCTTCTCTTGTGAATCGTATTTTCTGCGTGCCAAGAGTTGGAGTAGTAAGTTTCTCTCTTATGCAGGTCGGCTTCAGCTTATTAAGTCAGTTTTGTTCTCCATTCAAGTTTATTGGTCTTCTTTATTTATTCTTCCTAAGTCTGTTGTGAAGAAGGTGGAGACGATTCTACGCTCTTTCCTTTGGAAGGGTAGTGCGCTCACCTCTTCTGGGGCGAGAGTGGCTTGGAGCAAAGTTTGTTTACCTCTTCAGGAGGGGGGGCTGGGGATAAAGAGTTTGGATTCTTGGAATAGAGCGGCTATTGTTAAACATATTTGGTTTCTTTGTTCTGGCCAGGTTTCCTCATGGTCGAGTTGGGTTCACTCTTATTTGTTGCGGGGGAGAAGTTTTTGGGAGGTCCCTTGTCCTTCAGATTGCTCTTGGAGTTGGCGTAAGATATTTGACATGATCCAGGCAGACAACAAACCAAATGACGCATTACAAGTACCAGAAGGGCCAATTACGAGGCAGAGGACCAAAAGACTCAGAGAAGCAATGGCGGGATTAGTTCAGAGTTTTATGGCCGGCTGCAACAAACAAATAGAGGCGCATGTGGGCTTCGATGGAAAGGGCCCAAAGCCATTTCACTTGGCCCAAATCAGTTTAGAATAAAGCTTCTAGGCATTTAAAGACTTAAAGACTTGATATTTGTGTAATTTCGTTTTTAGGGGCATTATTGTCTTTATGCCTTTAGGGTTTCTTTTTGTAACAATATTTAAGCTTACTTTCTTCTTCATTTGAGGAAACCAACGAATTTGTAAACTCAAAAGCTTAAAGCTTGGCTATGGCCGAATTATTGTAAGGGAGGGATTCCCCTTTTCAAGTTTGAATCGACTTATCTAAGTTTTGGCAAACTTAGTGGCGTCTCCATTGCTAGCAAAACACTACAAGGATTCATCTTAAAGGTTCTCAAGGGCAAGTTCTTTGTGGGTCTTCTTTGTGGCCTTGGAAGGGTTTTGTTTCTACAAAATCATATTCGCGGTTCTTGGGGTTCTGTCCGTTGCTTGGGGTTTGCTTGGATTTCGAATCCAAGTGGGTTTCTTGTCAATCTTGGAGCTTCGTTCTTGGTCCCGTCGGCGGATGAGAGTGAGGATTGGGAATGGTGAGAAGACGTTATTGTGGTTTGATTATTGGCATCCTGTTGGCCCGATTGTGGACACG
This sequence comes from Zanthoxylum bungeanum, assembly GCA_019454045.1. Classification (NCBI taxonomy): domain Eukaryota; kingdom Viridiplantae; phylum Streptophyta; class Magnoliopsida; order Sapindales; family Rutaceae; genus Zanthoxylum; species Zanthoxylum bungeanum. The sequence goes on from SKCR01024060.1 coordinate 25,149, forward strand.
TTGGGCGAGAGAGTGATTTATGATTCAGGCTTGGATAGAATGGCTACAGTTGCATCCATTATCTCTGATTCTGCTTGCAATGGCCCCCATCTAGATCTGCTGCTCTTATTGATTTGGCTCAGTCTCATCTTCCGTCTCCTTCTAGTTTGAGGGAGGATGTGCTGGTTTGGGAGGAGGATACAAACGGAAGATTCTCTGTGGATAGTGCCTGAAATGCTATGAGGTCAAGGAGACCCCAGATGCATTGGTCTCGAGTTGTTTGGTTCCGGAAGGCAATTCCCTGTCATTCCTTCTTCTTGGATGTCTATTCAGGGTGGCCTTTGTACTCAGGACAGTCTGATGAGATTTGGCATCTCTGCTTGCTCGCGGTGTATTCTCTGTGGTTGTTAGAGTGAGGACATTGATCATCTTTTCTTCCAGTGCCTCTATTCTTCAAGGGTCTGGTCGTCTGTGCTGGCCATGTGTGGGTTAGATTAGAGTCGCCGAGATTGGTGTCAGACTGTTGAGTGGGTATGTCAGTTCTCCGGAGGCTCTTTATGTCATCTTCTGGTTCGTCTGTCTTTTGCAGCGTCAGTCTACCATATTTGGAGGGAGAGGAATGCTCGCACTCATGATATGCCTCTTCGGCCTGTTTCTGCTCTTCTTTATGATATTGTTTTTGATGTTCGGAATCGTGTTAGCTCCTTACGAAAGGTGAATCCATCTTATGACAATAAATGGCTTCACCTTTCGTGGCACCTACCCGATGACATCTTTTGTTGATTCTCTTGTAGCCTTTTGGCTTTTTTCTAGGAGGGCATGTCCTCTCTAGTGCCTGGGGTATGCCCATTTGCTCTTTGTATATAGTTTTCTTTGGTTATAATACTTCCTTATCCAAAAAAAAAATTACCGAATAAATTATTCAATATCTAATATAAATAATTTATTCATGTTTCACCTAAACCTATTTATTCAATATCAAATAGCGACATAAATACAAAGGAAATGCTGTGAAACTTTTACGAAAAATATTTTTCAGCAAAATGACGTTAAATGCGTTTTTGACCGAACCGACCACCCGACACTTATGGAGACTGTCCAGATCAGCCCCAATAGTGTTATGGTAGTTCATAGGCTGCCTGAACAATGATGAACTCACTGTTTGGACATCCATCACCCGGTTGGCCAAAAGTCACCTGGTAATGTTGTTTTTCACCGTTTCCGCTTATTTCAACTCCAAAACACTTTCCGACAATTATTCCAACTCCCAAAACAATGCAATACATTCATAAGACATCATTTTTATCATCAAAAATAGAACAATTCCAGGTCTGATCCAGAAACCGAAAATGTCTAATTTCATGCTTTAAATCCAATTTTCAAGATTAAATCAATTAATCAAAACACCAATTCAAGTCACCATATATGAATTATCCAAGAATAATTATAGGCATTACAAGAGTGGTCATAACACTCTAGAATGGCAACATGTCATCAAATGAACAAATTGGACTAATATTACAATAATATCAACCAATTACACTTCACACATGCATAATACCTCCAAATCCATACACCACAACCAAAAGCCCCAATTTTTCACAAACAAAGGAACCCTAGAACTATTCTAAGAATTCAAGAAAAACATGAAACTAATTTCCAAGCTTGGGTTATAGAAGATTACCTTTTAATTTCTTGATTTCCAAGCTTTTTTCTTGAATTTTTCCTTCATTTCTTCATGAATCATCAAAAATAATTTGAGAGACATTTTTGGGGCTAGGTTTCGGCCATAGTAGAATGAAGATAGAAGATGAAAATTTTTTACTTTAAAAAATAGATGAAACCGACTTTGAGGGGGCATTATTGTCATTTTCAAAATTTAATCCAATTAAATGAAATTAAGATTTTAAGTAACAAATCAAATTTGCTATAGCCTAATTAAAATCATGCCATGTGTATCAATAATAAGTAAACATATTTCATAACATTTATGAAATACAGATATTATTTAACTATTTAAATATTTAACAATTAAATATCTAAATAATTAATTAATAGAATTATTATATATCTATTTTTATTTACAAAAATAACAAATACATATATTTATGACGTGTCAAAATCTCATTTGACGAATAATTAATGTGTATCTAATTGTATTATGTATCAAATACAAATACACAATAATTACGATTGGCCAAAATCCCTGTGTTATTGTTTAATCGATTAAACGATTCGAATTAACTCACTTAATCCGATGAAGTATTATGAATAATCCGTATTATTCATATCGTGTTGCCCAAGTGCTCAACGAGTACACTTCATATTGTGGGACTTTCTAAGTTTAGGTTTATCCGTCACGAAATCCAATTTCGTGTCCATAATCAACCCACACATGGATTATGACGACCACGGATAATCTCGCAAAACTATGCAAGCTGAGGTCATTGCATACGTATAATCCCTCCGTCACAGGCTATCCATATTAGACCTGGGATATAGATGAAAACGTCAAATCCGTTCGGTATAATATAGTCAACTTTCAATTACGATCTCTAAATAACACTCGGAATTGATTTCCAAAGTTATACCATGGCCATGGATTTACTAGATCGTAAACATGTTAGGATGCATATGCCTTATACACAAGATTGACGAATCCTATCTTGATACGCACTGGATATCATGAGCATTATCCACACCCAATGAACAGGCGGAGGTCTGATCATGAATAGATCGGTGACGTGACTGCCATCAAAGTGTTATGGATAACTCATATATCCCACTGTGGTATCTCAAGTCAAAAGGACCAATATGCTCGCTTAACTCGAGAAGATTCCTATTGACATTGGTGTACCATATATTAGGAAATCTTCAGTGAGTCGTTCAGTGTTTATCAAATAAACACCTACATGTCTATACGAGTCTCCCGTGACTCATGGTTCATTGGGATAAACCATCGGACCAAGTCACGATATACGACATGTACTGGTCTCAGTGGATTTTACTAACCGACCCATGTTAGTAAATCTTGACCAGGAACTTTATTTAAGGATATACATCTTATAGTGCGCTTCCTAATGTCATTTACAAACTATGTTGTAACTGCGAACTATATTGTAAATCCTAGGGTCTTTGTCTAATATAAACGTATCACTAAATCAGATTTAGTTTCGATCTAATCATAATCAGATATCTAATCGTAATTAGATCGAATAAGTGTATAGAAGACAAGGGTGCTACTATTAAATTAGTAATATTATAAAAATATAATTGTTCGTATTTATGAATCGGACATAAATACGATCCAAATTGGCACTCAGAGCACCAACCCTAACAATTTCTCCCACTTGCTCTAGTGTCAATCCACGGTATCCTATACACATCTTAATGTGTATCGCATACTCATGGCCTTTAAGAGCTCACCTTGCACTCAAATGGTAGGCAACAACAAGTAAGCCCGCTTGACAAATCGAATCTGTCCAACACACCCAACCGTTTTCCTTAACCAGCATCATTCATATTTTATAGAATCCTTGCTGAGCTCCTAAAGAGGAATACTCCTTTCAAATTCTTTGATTTTTGGGCTGATCATCCTGAATCCCTTTCTGTTGTGGCTAGGCTTGGGATATTGATATTTTTGGTTCCCCGATGTTCCGCTTGTATCGTAACTTGAAAAGTGTGAATGCGGCTCTGAAGAAGTTTAATGTTGAGCACTTTTCTAATCTTTCGAGTAAGGCCTTGGAGGTTAGGAGGGAGTTGGAGAGGGTGCAGTGAGCATTACAGGGTAACCCTAATGACTCGGCTCTGTTAGCAGAAGAGGCGAGACTATCTTTATGGTATGGTGACCTTAGTCGGGCTGAGGAGGGTTTACCTAGACATAAATCTCGTGTTCAGTGGCTCAATCTTGGGGATCAAAATACGAAATTCTTTTTCCATGCTATGAAGCATCATCATTGTTGCAGTAAGATTACTTCTTTTTCTAAGGAGGACGAGACTCGTTTGGAGGATGATGTATTGGTGAGGGAGGATATTGTATCTTTTTATGAGACTCTTTTGGGGCTCTAACCTTGTTTACAGGATATTGATAAGGATATTCCTCATTCCGCTATAAGCATGTTTCTGATTAGCAGAGGGAGATTCTTGCCCGAGAGGTTTCTTATGAGGAGATTAAGATTGTCTTGTTTTCTCTCAAGGATAATAAGGCTCATGGTCCGGACAAATTTAATTCGGGTTTCTTTAAGAAGGATTGGAGTATTGTGGGGGATGATGTACTTTGTGTTATTCACTCATTCTTTCGCTTGGGGAGACTCTTGAAGCAGGTTAATGCGACGTCTATTGCTCTGATCCTGAAGATCCCCAACCCCTCTCAGGTTAAGGACTTTCGACCTATTTCTTTTTTTTTTGGATAAGGTACGTATATATCAACAAAAAGAAACAAAAGCATAGGGGCATTCCCCATACAGCTAAGGAGGACAGGCCCTCATAGCAACAAAGCTAAAATCTAAAAGGGGCATACCCCAGACAACTAGAGAGGACATGCCCTCCTAGCATAAAAGCCAAAAAGCTACAAACAAAGTAAGACCGTCAGAAGATGTCATCAGGCAAGCGCCAAGAGAGGTGAAGCCATTTATTATCATAAGATGGTTGCACCATCCGCAATAAACTGGCACGAGTCCGGACAGTAAACACAATATCACAAAGTAGAGCACTGACAGGGCGAAGGGTCACATCATGCATGCGGGTATTCCTCTCCCTCCAGATGTAGTAAATTGATGTAACAAATGAAAGCCGAACAAGAAGATGACATAATGAGGCATTGGTGAACTGATACATCCACTCAACAGTATGCAACCAAACTCGAGAACTCCAATCTAACCCACATATGGCCAGTACATTAGTCCAAACCCATGAAGAGAAAGAGCAGTGGAAGAAAAGGTGATCAATATCCTCACTTGAACAACCACAAAGGACGCAACGCGAGCAGGCAAAGATATCGAAACTCATTAGACGATCCTGGGTACAAAGGCCACCCTGAATAGTCATCCAAAACAAAAAAGAATGGCACGAAATAGTTTTACAAACCAAACAACCTGATACCAACACATCAAGGTGCCCCTCATCCTCATCGCATTCCAAGCACTAAACACTGAAAACCTCCCTCTACTGTCATCCTCCCAAACCAACTCATCTTCCTTCATACTAGAAGGATCTGATTGAAGGGACCGAGCCAGCTCAACAATGGCAGCTGACCTATCTGGGGGCCAAACCAAGAAGAGTAAGAGATAATAGTAGCAACTGTAGCCATCTTATCCAAGCCAGAGTCATAAATAACTCTCTCACCCAACATATCCACAATCGGACCCAGCAGATGCTAGTAATCAAACCACAACAATGTCTTCTCACCATTCCCAATCCTAAACCTCATTCTCCGACGAGCCCAAGAACGAAGCTCCAGAATCTTCCGCCAACTCCAAGAACAATCTCCAGGACACGAACATCTCAAAAGCTCCCTCCCGGAAGGAAGAGTGTTCTCCAGGTCGAAATATTTACAAGTGTATTGCCAAGCTTATTACGAATCAGATTAAGATTGTTCTTCAAATATATGCTCTCGACTGGCATTATTTCCATTGATTTTATACAATCAAAGGAGAATATTACAGATCAACTAACAAAGGGTATACCAAATGAGCAAGTGTTATATTTATCGAGGGGAATGGGCTTAAAGCCAACACAATGAGAAGTAACCTAGCGAAAACCCAACCTAGCAATTTGATAATTCAAGTCTAGGTTCAATGTGGAAAACTAGTTGGATAAAACTCAAGCGATGGAGCATAACAAGTTGCTCATTCCTATGATAATGAATGTTAATGTACTATAACGTTAAGGGTGAATAACTAATCAACATTCATGTTTTCCATCATATCCATAAACTTCCATTCTAAAGCCTCAAGCTTCTTATCCACAATCAAACTAGTACCTGCCATCTCAAAGCTTCAACAAATAGATTAGAAGTAACAAATATGTGAACAAATTATATAACCTCACAATCTCACACGCTCACGTGTTTACACTCAAATATGTATCACTCTACTCCACTCGTGTTTGCACTCAATATAGTATGAATATGATTTACCAAAAAACTGACAACATATTCATTATTCTCCCTATCACTATCTGGTAGAAATGGAGAAAATAGCTCTCAACTTTCCCTTCCCTCTCAGCGATTCCCGTCTTAGATCGCCGTGATTTTTTTTAAAAAAACCCTTTGTTTCTTTCAGATCGGCTCTGGTCATCTACTAAACTGATTAACCCCGTTCTTTTTCAAATCGTCTTTTACCCTGTTTTCTTTAAATAACCCGTTGTCTTCTCAGATCGGTTTTGGTCATCTACTTTTCCGTTTATCCCTTTGTTTTTACAGATCTTTTTCTCATTTCCCTTATTTGCTTTGCCTTTACTGCTCTCTTTCTTCCTCCTCACCCGTCTTTCCCTATGCCTCCATCTGGTGTTCTTGTTGTGGGGCCGCGCCTCCCTGGAGCTGGCCGCAAGGCTGTTAGGGCTGTCTCTGTTGCCGCTAACGCCTCGCCTCCTGTGGATCTTGGCATTGGTTGTTTGAAGCCTTCGACGGGTCTTGCAAGCTCACCTTTGATCTCCGCTTCGGCGCCGGCGTCAGTGACCAGTTCTAAGCCTTCTGTTTCAGAAGGTGGTCCTGCTGGCTGTTCGGGTTCTTGTCGGTCTGGACATGGCGCTCCTTCTGAGTCAGTCAGCGGTGCTTGTGTTTCTGGACTTAGCGTTGTTGGTACTTCTATTGGCTGTTTGGTCGATGGTGATGTGAGTTTGTTGAATGATGTGCGTTTGGGTTCTGGTTCTGGTGTTGATTGTGTCATTGTTTGTGATCCGGGACATGGAGTTGTAGGTGGTCTTGCTGGCTGTTTGGGTTCTAGTCAGTCTGGACATGGCGTACAATCTGAGTCAGTCTGCACTGCTTGTGTTTCTGAACATGGCGGTGTAGGGAGTTCAGTTGGCAGTTTGGTCGCTGGGGATGTGGGCTTGTTGGATGAGGTTTGTTTGGGTTCTGGCCATGGCGTTGATAGGGGTTCTGTAGTTTCTGGACCGGGTGTTGATGGGGGATCGGTTGACTGTGGTGCTGTGGTTGGCTGTGGTTCTGGAATTAGTTTTGACGGGAAACCGGTTGGGGATGTTGGGATACTTGTTGGTGAGGAGTCGAAGTCCTCGGCTGTGGCAGTTTTGATGGATACTGGGACTGTTAATGGTGTTGTTTTGGGGCAGAATGTTTCCAAGTTGACAGGAAGAAGTGTGAGTGGTGATGCTTTGAGCGTGAGTCAGGTTGTTGTGCCTGTTGCTTCTGAGGCACCTGCAGTAGTCGATGGGGGTAATTCTGGTTGCCCTAAGAGTTATGCTTTTGCGTTGCATGGACATAAAGGAGTTGATCCTTTGGATTCGTCAAGTTCTTCAACCGCTTTACATTATGTCAAACCTAATGTTATTGATGGTAAGGTTGTTGTGTGCCCCCCTGCTGAAGTTATTGAAGAAGGCAGTGTGTATTGGCAAAGTACATTAGTTGGTTACTTTGTGGGTAAAAGACTCCATTTTCAAACGGTCAACTCTATTGCACACAAGTTATGGGGGAGGCTAGGTTTGCTTGAGGTTCTAACCTCCGATAATGGTTTCTTTTTGTTTAGATTTAAGAGCCGTCAAGAGGCTAGTGTGGTTTTGGACGGAGCCCCTTGGCATATGGCTAATAGACCGTTGGTCCTTAAACTTTGGCATCCTGAATTATCTTTGACTAAGGAAGACTTGTTCAAGGTTCCGGTCTGGATCAGACTCTTTGATCTGCCTTTTACTTTATGGACGGCGAAAGGGATTAGTTGTGTGGCTAGTGCAGTTGGGAGACCTCTCAATGCTGACCTTATTACCCTTTCCAGGAAACGGCTCAGTTTCGCTCGAGTTTGTGTTGAGATTGATGCTCGGAACCCCCTTGTCGAGGAGATTGTTTTCCAAAACCCTAATGGTGCTAGGGTACCTATTAGGGTTGAGTTTGAATGGGTTCCTGTGAAATGTTCCACTTGTGAAGTTTTTGGCCATTCGGTGAATTCTTGCTCTAAAAAGGCTCCAAGTAAGGAGGTTGGTGAACCTTCTCAGTCCTGTATTCCAAAGCCTTCTATCCCGTCTATGGATAAAGTTGCTATGGTTGACACTACTAAGGATCTTGAGGGTGCCTGGATCCCGGTCACTAAGAATAAGAAAGGCAAGAGAGCATCTGTGACCACTCCTGTTAGCTCGAGCGGTGATGTGACTCAGGATGTTTCCACTGACAAGACTCTGTTTTGGGTGAGTGCTCTTCTAATGGGTTGGAATCGACTCTGGTTAATCCTCATTTGCCCGTGGTTTCTTCTGAGACAGTTTTTATGGAGACAGATGGAAATATGGAAGGTGAGTGCTCCCGTGCTTCTTCACATATTGTTGAGGATCTTCCTAAATCTGATTTAGCTGAGTGATCGCCTTCTGTAGCTTATGATTCGCCTACTCCCATGGTTAACAGTTTGGCTAATAAGGCCATTGACTCTCTGGATTTCAAGAAATTGGCTTATGGTAACAAATCTAGAAAGGGTTCTGGTGGTAAGAGGAGTCAGAAACAGCAGTCCCCTAGGGGGGTCGTCGACGCTGATTTGTTTGGTTGGCTCTATTCTTCTCTATTTTAATGATTTTTGGTTGTTGGAACATTCGGGGTCTCAATGACCCATTAAAACATGTTGAAGTTAGAAGGTTTCTTTGTGATGAGAAGCTCTCATTGTGTGGTTTAGTTGAAACCAAGGTTAAGGAGGTTAATTTTGTGAATGTCTCTCGTGCGATTAATCCCATGGAAGTTTTTTTGCCACTCTGATGTTAGCCCGTTTGGTCGTATCTGGGTTTGTTGGAACCCTAGTGACATTGATGTTAGCATTATTCATTCTTCAGCTCAAGTTATTCATTGTAGTGTGTCTCATATTTCTGGGATGTGGAATTGTGTAGTTTCGGTGGTTTATGGTGAGTGTGACTACGAGAAGCGTCGGGAACTTTGGGCTGACCTGATTTCTAGTGGTAGTGATTTTGATGATTCTCCGTGGCTTGTTTTGGGAGATTTCAATGCCATCCGTTCTCCGATTGAGCATAGTGGTGGGTCTGTGGCTTGGCCGGCTTGGAAAGACGATTTGGGCTGCTGTTTGGGTCAGGCTTGGTTGGATGATCTTCAGTTCTCTGGTTGTCAGTTTACTTGGTTTAATAAGCAGATTCAGTCTCCTATTTGGCGTAAGTTGGACCGTGTCCTTGTTAATTCTTCTTGGGAGTGTCTCTTCCCGGGCTGTTCTGCCCGCTTTCTTCCCCCCCCGGATTTCTGATCATTCTCCTATGGTAGTTAAGCTTGCAGATTTGGCTCAGTCTCATCTACCGTCTCCTTCTAGTTTGAGGGAGGATGTGCTGGTTTGGGAGGACGATAGAAATGGAAGATTTTCTGTGGATAGTGCCTGGGATGCTATGAGGTCAAGGAGACCGAGATGCCTTGGTCTCGAGTTGTTTGGTTTCGAAAAGCTATTCCCCGCATTCCTTTCTTCTTTGGATGACTATTCAGGGAGGTCTTTGTACTCAGGACAGTCTGATGAGATTTGGCATCTCCGCTTGCTCGCGGTGTATTCTTTGTGGTTGTTCGAGTGAGGACATTGATCATCTTTTCTTCCAGTGCCTCTTTTCTTCGAGGGTCTGGTCGTCTGTGCTAGCCATGTGTGGGTTAGATTGGAGTCGCCGAGATTGGTGTCAGACTGTTGAGTGGTTATGTCAGTTCTCTGGTGCCTCTTTATGTCATCTTCTGGTTCGTCTGTCTTTTGCAGCGTTAGTCTACCATATTTGGAGGGAGAGGAATGCTCGCACTCATGATATGCCTCTTCGGCCTGTTTCTGCTCTTCTTTATGATATTGTTTTTGATGTTCGGAATTGTGTTAGCTTTTTACGTAAGGTGAATCCATCTTATGACAATAAATGGCTTCACCTTTCGTGGCACCTGCCCGATGACATCTTTTGTTGATCTTTATTAGCCGGTTGGCTTTCTTCTTGGAGGGCCTGTCCTCTCTAGTGCTTGTGGCATGCCCCTTTGATCTTTTGCTTGTAGCCTTTCGGCTTTTCTTCTAGGAGGGTTTGTCCTCTCTAGTTGCCTGGGGTATGCCCCTTTGCTCTTTGTATAGTTTTCTTTTGGTTATAATACTTACTTTATCCAAAAAAAAAAAAAAAGTTAAGCTTGCAGAGCTCCCTAAGAGGAAAATCCCCTTTAAATTTAAATTCTTTGATTTTTGGGCTGATCATCCTGATTTTCTCTCTGTTGTGGCTAGGGCGTGGGATATTGATGTTCATGGTACTCCGATGTTCTGTTTATGTTGTAAGCTGAAGAGTGTTAAGTTGGCCTTGAAGAAGTTTATTTTGAGCATTTCTCTAAGATTTCGTGTCGAGTTTTGGAGATTAGGAAGGAGTTGGACAGAGTGCAGTGTGCTTTACAGGACTACCCTAGTGACCCTGCCCTGCTAGCTGAAGAAGCTAGTCTTTCGTTACGGTATGGAGACATAAGTCGGGCTGAGGAAGGATTCAATAGACAGAAATCTCGTGTTCAGTGGCTTAACCTTGGGGATCAGAATACTAAATTCTTCTTTACTGCTATGAAGAGTTTTCACAGTCGTAGCAAGATCACTTCTATAACTAAGGAGGATGGGACCCGTGTGGTGGAAGATGTTTTGGTTAGAGATGAGATTGTTTCTTTTTTTGAGACCCTTTTAGGTCCTCAGCAAGGTCAGCAGGATTTTGATAGAGTGGCCCTTCAATCTGCTATTACTAGCCATGTGACAGTTGAGCAGAGTGAGACTCTTTCCCGGGAGGTTTCGGATGAGGAGATTAAGGCTGTCCTGTTCGCTTTGAAGGACAATAAAGCTCCAGGCCCAGATTGACATGATCCAAGGGACAATATTTGACATGAATGCAGTCACCCAAGGAACATTAGAGCCTTTGCAATTGCCAACAGGCCCAATCACACGCCAAAGAGCTAAGAAGATCACAGACGCAATAGCGGGGCCAGAGCTTGCATATAATAGATGCATTCATCCTTCTAGTTTTCACTTGCCTTATGAGATTGATTATGATTCTAATTCTTTAACTCTTATGGATTTATTATCTTTGATTGTTATTAAGCTTGGGAGTATGAATGATAAGGGAAAGGCAGAGTTGATGAGAATAATAGGTTTCCAACGCATTGTGTTTGACCCCGGCAATGGGTGTGGCTTTATATGTAAGAGGAAAAGATCCAAATTGCAACCAAGAGGAGATGGTCCATTTCAAGTCTTGGAGCGGATCAACGACAATACTTACAAGCTTGATCTTCCTGGTGAGTTTGGCATTCCTACAATGTTTAATGTTTCTGACTTATTTTATTTTTAATGCAGGTTCAGATTCGAGGTCGAATCTTTTTCAACAAGGAGGGAATGACATGAGTCCAACCACACCTGACATGAGTCCAACCACACCAGAGACATTACAGGATGCAGCTAATAACTTGGAGGAACCCATGCAGTTGCCAAGAGGTCCAATCACACGCCAAAGAGCAAAGAAGATCAGAGAGGCCTTTGCGGGACTAGCTCAGAGCTTTGTGACCAGTTGCAGCAACCAAGTCAAGTGCACACCAGAGACACATATGGGCATAACCAGAGAGGTCCCCAAGCTATTTCATTTGATCCAGATCAGCTCAGACTGAAGCATAGCAGAGCAGCTTCAGCACCAGCACCCTTTTGACCCGATTTCACCCATTTTGGGACTATGTTGAATTCGGCCAAATGGGGGCATTTTGTCATTTATGCTCGACATTTTGACTTTATTTATGATGTAATTAGCATGGTTGACTATGCCATTAGGCTTAATTATGCTTAGATCTCTACTTAGCCGGAAGCTCGTCAATTTACTATAGCATGTAAGCACCTTAATTAGCTTAAGTGAGATTAGCTTCTAATCTTTGTTTTAAGTTTATTTAGGTGCAAAAGGACCTTAATGGTCGTGGTTGAGGTGCTTGACTTAGGGCTTTTGGTAATTTTATCTCTAGGGTCGTTTTAGTCTTTTTACTCTTTTGTAACCATTATTATATGACTCTTCTTTGTATTTTTGCACAAACCAACGTGATATACAGAAATTTGAAAGAGAGAAAAGCTTGAGCTTTCCATGGCTATGGCCAAAACCTTGTTGAGGGAGGGATTCCCCTTTTCAAGTTCAAATTGACTTATCTAAGCTTGGCAACTTAGTGGCGTCTCCATTGCTAGCAAAATACAATCTGATTTCATGCTTGTGGTTATCATGGACGTGAGTTTCATGGTGGTTAGGGGCTGATCTTGGTTGGGTTTTGTTCCTACAAAATCAGTATTCAAAGTTCTTGGGGTTTTGAGAAAGATGCTTGGGGTTTGCTTGGTTTCCAACCCAAGTGAGTTTCTTGTCATTTGGTATCAGAGCTTAGGGTTCTGAGGTCTGATTTCCTATCCTTTGTGTTGTTTAATCTTGTATTCATCTTTGTTTTTGTTGTTGTTGTTGATTTCGGCCATTAAGGAATTTGTCCTCAAGTTTCGGCCATTGGTGTTCTTTGTTTTTCTTGCTGATTTGTGATCAAAATAGCATGAATAACATTCTGCCCTTGAGTGTTTTTGATTGATCATGAGTATTTCTTTGAGTTAATCTTTGGCTACTTAGGTCAAAATTGGGGCTTTTGTGTTCTTTGCATAAATCAAGTGTTTAGTTGTTAATTGTATGTTACTAGGACGTGTTTAACATTGTTATTAAGTTATTAGTTTCAAAAAATCCAAAAAAAAAAAATAAGAAAGAATCAGATCAGATTAGACCTAGTGAGATTTATTGACATATCTTGTCTTGCTATTGTTGAATACATGCAATTAGAGTTGTTTCCATAGGTATTATTCATATCAACTTTGCAAAAATCAGAATTGACATCATTCATCTTGGTATTTACGTGAGCTTACTTGTTTGCATTCTGTGAAGTTAGCACAATCTTGTGAGTTTGAGTGAGAAGAAAGAAAGATTGAGTGCATTATTGATGAATGTGAAAGTGTAATTGTGTGAAACAAATCTGAATGCACCAAAGTTGGTGATTGGAGTGAGTTGTATCATTGTTATCTTGCTGATTTGTGTTGTTAATGTTGAAGAATCAAGTGAAGCAAGGTTGAGTGCAACAAATTTGCACTACATTCGTGTGTATCCAAGCAAGTATCAACTTGCCACCTCTTGAAATATTGTTATTATAAGAGAAGAGGCAATAAATTCATCATTAGCTTGACATGGGAACTTGTGTGTAATCATTTGTTTTTAAGGTGCTTGAAGAGGCAAGTAGCTGCATCACCTAGTAGCTTACAAAAACTATTTACTTAGCTTGTAATTTGACTTGGCTGAATTGGAAATTGAGTTAGTTACATTGTAACTAGATCATTTATACTCATTTGCAAGTTGAAAGGTAGACATTACCACATTGCCGAATTGATTATATGAGTTACATTGTCATTTGAGTTGTATTTACATGTATTGCAAGTGCTAAGGATATAACTTAAAAATTACCGAATGTGGTAATCTTGTTATTTGCATTGTATTTCATTTGCTTTGTATACACTTTGAGTGTGAGAGACAAAAGAAAAGAGTGAAAAAAAAGTTAAAAAAAAAAGAGGAAAAAAAAAAAGAAAAGAAAAGAGTGAGACAAAAACAATAGCGAGTGATCACAAGATTGGCTAAGTGTCACATTGAGTGCTTGCTTGTTTGTTTGTACATTTAGCTAACTCGTCTTTTTTCTTATTCTGTGCACTCTAGCTTAAGTCTCTTTGATTGAGTCTTCGTGATTACTATTCTTATTCGCATTATTCCACCTGCACTATATACATTATTGGTTCTTTGTGTTTCTGCTAGCTTGTGGACTACACCTTAGTTGACCATTCTGGGAATTGAGTTGATTTGTAATTGAATTGGGGAAGAACTCAAGAGTGGTAAAAGGCAGTGATTGTGAGCACAGTATCAGGTAAAAGCCAATAGAGTGCAAACACGAGTGGAGTGATATCATTCGAGTGTAAACACATGAGATTGTGAGGATTTACATATTTGTTTTGCTTTTTATTATTTATAATCTGTTTGTTTAGTGTTTGAGATGGCAGGTCCAAGTTTAACTATTGATGATAAGATCGAGGTTTTGGATACTTTCAAAAGTGATATCCAAGATATTATGAGTGATTATAGAAGATCTTATGAGAAATGGAAAAAGACTTGGAAGGTAACTAAATATGCAGTGAATGAAGAGAGTACTCAACAACCAAAAGCTATTGAAGTTGTGTGTAATGAAGTGAGAAGCACTTGTGATGTGAGTGCATAGCGAATGAAAACACTTGTGAGGCCTTGAATGTTGTGAATTGTGTTATAAGTGACATGGTGAGTGAAAATGCTTGTGAGATCGTGAGCATTGAGGGAGTAAACACTTGTGAGGTAGTGTGCTTTGAGGTTGAAAAAACATAGTGAAGCTGAGCAGGTGTGTGAGGAGGTCTTTGCAAATATGGTTGAGATAGTGGCCATGAGTGATGATGAAGCTGTGAGAGCGAGCTGGTGAAAAGAAAGTAGATGTGGTAGTGAAGTTTTTCCATAACATTTTCTCTATTGTTTATGCTTTTTCATCGCAGGTACAAGTGGTCAAGTATGATTCTTTTATATTTCAATATCATCGTCCAATTGATTTTGTCATAACTATCTATGATCCGGGTTCGGATTCGAGGACGAATCCATTTCAAGAGAGGGAGAATGACATGATCCAAGGGACAACATTTGACATGAATGCAGTCACCCAAGGAACATTAGAGCCTTTGCAATTGCCAACAGACCCAATCACATGCCAAAGAGCTAAGAATATCACAGACGCAATAGCGGGGCCAGAGTTTGCATATAATAATGCATTCATCCTTCTAGTTTTACTTGCCTTATGAGATTGATTATGATTCTAATTCTTTAACTCCTATGGATTTATTATCTTTGATTCTTATTAAGCTTGGGAGTATGAATGATAAGGGAAAGGCAGAGTTGGTGAGAATAATAGGTTTCCAACGCATTGTGTTTGACCCCGGCAATTGGGTGTGGCTTTATATGCAAGAGGAAAAGATCCAAGCTACAATCGAGAGGAGATGGACCTTTTCAAGTCTTGGAAAGGATCAATGACAATGCATATAAGCTGGATTTGCAAGGTAAGTACAACGTATCTGCTACTTTTAATGTTTCTGACTTAACTCATTTTGATGCAGGTTCAGATTCGAGGTCGAATCCTTTTCAACAATGAGGGAATGACATGAGTCCAACCACACCAGAGACATTACAGGATGCAGCTAATAACTTGGAGGAACCCATGCAGTTGCCAAGAGGTCCAATCACACGCCAAAGAGCAAAGAAGATCAGAGAGGCATTTGCGGGACTAGCTCAGAGCTTTGTGACCAGTTGCAGCAACCAAGTCAAGTGCACACCAGAGACACATATGGGCATAACCAGAGAGGTCCCCAAGCTATTTCATTTGATCCAGATCAGCTCAGACTGAAGCATAGCAGAGCAGCTTCAGCACCAGCACCCTTTTGACCCGATTTCACCCATTTTGGGACTATGTTGAATTCGGCCAAATGGGGGCATTTTTGTCATTTATGCTCGACATTTTGACTTTATTTATGATGTAATTAGCATGGTTGACTATGCCATTAGGCTTAATTATGCTTAGATCTCTACTTAGCCGGAAGCTCGTCAATTTACTATAGCATGTAAGCACCTTAATTAGCTTAAGTGAGATTAGCTTCTAATCTTTGTTTTAAGTTTATTTAGGTGCAAAAGGACCTTAATGGTCGTGGTTGAGGTGCTTGACTTAGGGCTTTTGGTAATTTTATCTCTAGGGTCGTTTTAGTCTTTTTACTCTTTTGTAACCATTATTATATGACTCTTCTTTGTATTTTTGCAAAACCAACGTGATATACAGAAATTTGAAAGAGAGAAAAGCTTGAGCTTTCCATGGCTATGGCCAAAACCTTGTTGAGGGAGGGATTCCCCTTTTCAAGTTCAAATTGACTTATCTAAGCTTGGCAACTTAGTGGCGTCTCCATTGCTAGCAAAATACAATCTGATTTCATGCTTGTGGTTATCATGGACGTGAGTTTCATGGTGGTTAGGGGCTGATCTTGGTTGGGTTTTGTTCCTACAAAATCAGTATTCAAAGTTCTTGGGGTTTTGAGAAAGATGCTTGGGGTTTGCTTGGTTTCCAACCCAAGTGAGTTTCTTGTCAACACCAGAGACATTACAGGATGCAGCTAACAACTTTGAGGAACCCATGCAGTTGCCAACAGGTCCAATCACACACCAAAGAGCAAAGAAGTTCAGAGAGGCCTTTGCGGGACTAGCTAAGAGCTATGTGACCAGTTGCAGCAACCAAGTCACGTTCACACCTCTTCCTAAGTCTGTTGTGAGGAAGGTGGAGACGATTCTTCACTCTTTCCTTTGGAAGGGTAGTGCACTCACCTCTTCTGGGGCGAGAGTGGCATGGAGCAAAGTTTGTTTACCTCTTCAGGAGGGTGGGCTGGGGATAAAGAGTTTGTATTCTTGGAATAGAGCGGCTATTGTTAAACATATTTGGTTTCTTTGTTCTGGCCAGGTTTCCTCATGGTCGAGTTGGGTTCACTCTTATTTGTTGCGGGGGAGAAGTTTTTGGGAGGTCCCTTGTCCTTTAGATTGCTCTTGGAGTTGGCGTAAGATCTTGGAGCTTCGTTCTTGGTCCCGTCGGCGGATGAGAGTGAGGATTGATAATGGTGAGAAGACGTTACTGTGGTTTGATTATTGGCATCCTGTTGGCCCGATTGTGGACACGTTGGGCGAGAGAGTGATTTATGATTCTGGCTTGGATAGAATGGCTACAGTTGCATCCATTATCGCCGATTCTGCTTGGCAATGGCCCACATCTAGATCTGCTGCTCTTATTGATTTGGCTCAGTCTCATCTTTCGTCTCCTTCTAGTTTGAGGGAGGATATGCTGGTTTGGGAGGAGGATACAAATGGAAGATTCTCTGTGGATAGTGCCTGGAATGCTATGAGGTCAAGGAAACCCCAGTTGCATTGGTCTCGAGTTGTTTGGTTCCGGAAGGCAATCCCCCGTCATTCCTTTCTTCTTTGGATGTCTATTCAGGGTGGCCTTTGTACTCAGGACAGTCTGATGAGATTTGGCATCTCTGCTTGCTCACGGTGTATTCTCTGTGGTTGTTCGAGTGAGGATATTGATCATTTTTTCTTCCAGTGCCTCTATTCTTCAAGGGTCTGGTCGTCTGTGCTGGCCATGTGTGGGTTAGATTGGAGTCACCGAGATTGGTGTCAGACTGTTGGGTGGGTTTGTCAGTTCTCCGGAGCCTCTTTATGTCATCTTCTGGTTCGTCTATCTTTTGCAGCGTCAGTCTACCATATTTGGAGGGAGAGGAATGCTCGCACTCATGATATGCCTCTTCGGCCTATTCCTGCTCTTCTTTATGATATTGCTTTTGATGTTCGGAATCGTGTCAGCTCCTTACGTAAGGTAAAACCATCTTATGACAATAAATGGCTTCACCTCTCGTGGCACCTACCCGTTGACATCTTTTGTTGATTCTTTTGTAGCCTTTTGGCTTTGTATCCTTTTGGCTTTTTTCTAGGAGGGCCTGTCCTCCCTAGTGCCTGGGGTATGCCCCTTTGCTCTTTGTATAGTTTTCTTTGGTTATAATACTTACCTTATCCCAAAAAAAAAAAAAAAGTCACGTGCACACCAGAGACACATATGGGCATAACCAGAGAGGTCCCTAAGCTATTTCATTTGACCCAGATCAGCTCAGACTGAAGCATAGCAGAGCAGCTTCAGCACCAGCACCCTTTTGACCCGATTTCACCCATTTTGGGACTATGTTGAATTCGGCCAAATGGGGGCATTTTTGTCATTTTTGCTCGACATTTTGACTTTATTTATGATGTAATTAGCATGGTTGACTATTCCATTAGGCTTAATTATGCTTAGATCTGTACTTAACTGGAAGCACGTCAATTTACTATAGCATGTAAGCACCTCAATTAGCTTAAGTGAGATTAGCTTCTAATCTTTGTTTTAAGTTTATTTAGGTGCAAAAGGACCTTAATGGTCGTGGTTGAGGTGCTTGACTTAGGGTTTTTGGTCATTTTAGCTCTAGGGTCATTTTAGTCTTTTTACTCTCTTGTAACCCTTATTATGTGACTCTTCTTTGTATTTTGGAGACAACCAACTTAATATACAGAATTTTGAAAGAGAGAAAAGCTTGAGCTTTCCATGGCTATGGCCAAAACCTTGTTGAGGGAGGGATTCCCCTTTTCAAGTTCAAATTGACTTATCTAAGCTTGGCAACTTAGTGGCGTCTCCATTGCTAGCAAAATACAATCTGATTTCATGCTTGTGGTTATCATGGACGTGAGTTTCATGGTGGTTAGGGGCTGATCTTGGTTGGGTTTTGTTCCTACAAAATCAGTATTCAAAGTTCTTGGGGTTTTGAGAAGATGCTTGGGGGTTTGCTTGGTTTCCAACCCGAGTTCTTGTCATAGATGGGTTTAATTCGGGTTTCTTTAAGAAGTCTTGGAATATTGTGGGGAATGATGTCCTTTGTTCTATTCACTCTTTCTTTTCCTCTGGGCGTCTCTTGAGGCAGGTTAATGCTACTTCTATTGCTCTGATTCCTAAGATTCCTAACCCTTCCCAGGTTAAGGATTATAGGCCAATTTCTTGTTGTAATACTATTTACAAGTGTGTGCTAAGCTTATTGCGAATAGGATCAAGGTTATCCTTCCTTCTGTGATCAGTCATAATCAATCTTCTTTTGTTGCGGGAAGGCGTATCAGCGACAATATTCTTTTGTGTCAGGAATTGGTTCGGAATTATCACCGGACTGGCGGTTCCCCTAGATGTGCTCTTAAGATTGACTTGATGAAAGCTTATGAAACTGTTCGTTGGGATTTCTTGATTGAGGTTTTGTGGACTGTTGGTATTCCAGAGAGGATGGTGGGTTGGATTCAGGAGTGTATGACTTCTACTAGGTTCTCTGTATCTATTAATGGAGAGTTGCATGGTTTCTTTTCTGGGGGTCGTGGGTTACGACAAGGTGATCCTATGTCTCCTTATCTCTTTGTTTTGGCTATGGAAGTTCTGTCAGGTCTTCTTCGTAATATGGCTTTTAATCCGGGTTTCAAGTTCCACTGGCGGTGTTCTAAGGACCGTCTTACTCATCTCTGTTTTGCGGACGACCTTATGATTTTTTGTAAAGCAGATGCATCCTCGGTTTCCTTGATCAAGGATTGTCTCGGGCAGTTCAGTGGTTTATCAGGTTTAATTCCGAATCCAGCTAAAAGTCATTTCTTCTCTTCTGGTATCTCTTTTACCCTTCAGGGCCATCTGCGTCACGTTTTGGGTTTCCAAGTAGGGATTCTTCCAGTGCGGTATTTGGGAGTCCCTTTGATCTCTACTAAACTCGGGCCTCAGATTGTGCTTCTCTTGTGGATCGTATTGTTATGCGTGCTAAGAGTTGGAGTAGTAAGTTTCTCTCTTATGCAGGTCGGCTTCAGCTTATTAAGTCTGTGTTGTTCTCCATTCAAGTTTATTGGTCTTCCTTATTTATTCTTCCTGAGTCTGTTGTTAGGAAGGTGGAGACGATTCTGCGTTCTTTCCTTTGGAAAGGTAGTACGCTCACCTCTTCTGGGGCGAGAGTGGCTTGGAGTAAAGTTTGTTTACCTCTTAAGGAGGGGGGCTGGGGATTAAGAGTTTGGATTCTTGGAATAGAGCGGCTATTGTTAAGCACATTTGGTTTCTTTGTTCTGGCCAGGTTTCATCTTGGTCGAATTGGGTTCGCTCTTATTTGTTGAGGGGGAGAAGTTTTTGGGAGGTCAATTGTCCTACAGACTGCTCTTGGAGCTGGCGTAAGATCTTGGAGCTTCGTTCTTGGTTCCGACGGCGGATGAGAGTTAGGATTGGGAATGGTGAGAAGACTTTACTGTGGTTTGATTATTGGCATCCTCTGGGCCCGATTGTGGACACGTTGGGTGAGAGAGTGATTTATGACTCTGGCTTGGATAGGATGGCCACAGTTGCTTCCATTATCTCTGAATCTACTTGGCGTTGGCCCCTTTCTAGGTCTGCTGCCCTTGTTGATCTGGCTCAGTCCCATCTTCCGTCTCCTTCTAGTTTGAGGGAGGATTTGCAGGTTTGAGAGGATGATAAGAGTGGGAGATTTTCTGTGGATAGTGCCTGGAATGCCATGCGGACAAGGGGAACCTTGCTGCATTGGTATCGAGTTGTTTGGTTCCGGAAGGCTATTCCCCGCCATTCCTTTCTACTTTGGATGTCTATTCAAGGAGGCCTTTATACTCAGGATAGTTTGATGAGGTTTGGTATCTCTGCTTGCTCACGTTGTATTCTATGCAGTTGTTCAAGTGAGGACATTGATCATCTTTTCTTCCAGTGCCTCTACTCTTCGAGAGTCTGGTCGTCTGTACTGGCTATGTGTGGGTTAGATTGGAGACGTCAGGATTGGCGTCAGACTGTTGAGTGGTTATGTCAGTTCTCTGATGCTTCTTTACGTCACCTTCTGGAAGATTTTCTGTGGATAGTGCCTGGGATGCTATGAGGTCAAGGAGACCCGAGATGCCTTGGTCTCGAGTTGTTTGGTTTCGGAAAGCTATTCCCCGCCATTCCTTTCTTCTTT
Organism: Zanthoxylum bungeanum; assembly: GCA_019454045.1. NCBI lineage: Eukaryota > Viridiplantae > Streptophyta > Magnoliopsida > Sapindales > Rutaceae > Zanthoxylum > Zanthoxylum bungeanum. Next base: position 45,944 of record SKCR01024060.1, read on the forward strand.
GGATGACTATTCAGGGAGGTCTTTGTACTCAGGACAGTATGATGAGATTTGGCATCTCCGCTTGCTCGCGGTGTATTCTTTGTGGTTGTTCGAGTGAGGACATTGATCATCTTTTCTTCCAGTGCCTCTTTTCTCGGGGTCTGGTCGTCTGTGCTAGCCATGTGTGGGTTAGATTGGAGTCGCCGAGATTGGTGTCAGACTGTTGAGTGGTTATGTCAGTTCTCTGGTGCCTCTTTATGTCATCTTCTGGTTCGTCTGTCTTTTGCAGCGTCAGTCTACCATATTTGGAGGGAGAGGAATGCTCGCACTCATGATATGCCTCTTCGGCCTATTTCTGCTCTTCTTTATGATATTGTTTTTGATGTTCGGAATCGTGCTAGCTTTTTACGTAAGGTGAAACCATCTTATGACAATAAATGGCTTCACCTTTCGTGGCACTTGTCCGAAGACATCTTCTGTTGATCTTTTGCTTGTTGCCTTTCGGCTTTTCTTCTAGGAGGGCTTGTCCTCTCTAGTTGCCAGGGGTATGCCCCTTTGCTCTTTGTATAGTTTTCTTTTGGTTATAATACTTACTTTATCCAAAAAAAAAAAAAAAAACTGACAACAATGTGTAATCTTCAAGCTAGCATAAAAAACAAGAAACCAATTTAGGACAAACAGAGTAACGAAAGTAAGAAATAACAAATACGTAGACTCAATTCAAAGAAAACCTACAGCTAGAATAATTGGAATATATAAATCACAAACTAGAACAACAAACAAACAAGCATACAAATAATTGCGGACCTATGCAAATTCGGACGGAAATTTGGTGCCTCAATAGAAATTTTGTTGAATTACCCTTCACGGACACCCAAATGATAAAATAGAACTAACGAAATTCAACCAAAATTTTGAACTCAACCAAAATTTTGAACTTTTTTACTTATTATTATTATTATTATTTGCTCTTCAAATCACTTGAGCTCTCAAAAATTTTATAAGTGTTGACCGGTTTGGAGTCCGGTATAGGACCGGGATGGTTGCTTGCCGGTTCCAGTAGTTATGTTTTACTCACAGTTTAACCGGTATGGAGACCGATATGGGACCGGTATGACATTAGACCGGTTCCAATAACTATGTTATCTCTAGGTAGAACGGTATGGAGACTGGTATGTAGGCCGATATGATACTCGCCCGGTTCTAGTAGCTATGTAATGCCCAGTTAGACCGGTACGAAGGCCGATATGGGACCGATATGCTGGTCACCGACAGATCAAAAATAAAAAAAATACTTAAGAAACACAAAAACTAATAATCAAGATGAACAAGTATCTTGATGACCAACAAACACAATAAAGACTAAATCAAAAACACAAAGTAAATATAGAAAAATCAGACCTCGGAACCCTAAGCTCTGATACCAAATGACGCGGAACTCACTTGGATGTTTAAGGCCAAGCAAACCCCTCGTGATGGATAGAACCCCAAGAACCGCAAATTTGATTTTGTAGGAACAAAACCCTTCCAAGGCCACAAAGAAGACCCACAAAGAACTTGTCTTTGAGAACCCCTAAGATGATTCCTTGTAGTGTTATGCTGGCACGGAGACGCCACTAAGGGTTTGGACCCACTCCATAGCTTTCGACCATGTCATTTTGTGCTAGCCCCGACATTGCGTCTCTGATCTTCTTGGCTCTCTAGCGTGTGATTGGTCCTGATGGCACTTGCAAAGGCTCTACCATATTGTTGGTCATGACATCTAATGTTCCTTGAGTGGTTAGATTCGTGTCAGTAACGTAGGTAATAAGTCCTTGTGGGATCGATAACTTTTATACTACTTGAGCGATACGTACGCTTGCGTAACGTGTGAAAATCGCGATCAATCTTAAACTTTGATAAAAACTTATTACAAAAAAAAACAAACTATTATTTTCAATTGAGTAAGTGATATGAAATGAATATATTATCCATAAGACAAACTCACTGCCCAAATTTTCTAGGGTGGCATCGTAAGCTTAAGATTATCTTGAATTATGAACGTCTCTATGATGTTCTCGATATAATAGATCCTGGTCCTATTGATGATAATACCTCTACTAAAAAGACTACTGTCTATTACAAGTGGAAAAATGATGAGCTCAAGGTAAGAAGTTACATCAAATCCTCTCTAAGCTCATCTTTGCAAGAGCAATACGAAAGGCTTAACTCATCGGTGGACATCATGGAACACCTACAAGAGTTGTATGGTGAAAGTAGTGAAACTACTAGATATGATGTTACTAGCAAGTTATTCTCTGATCATGTACTTCAAATGATCAATTTGATTGACCAAGTAGATACATTTGATCTAGGACTAACATTTAATGACACGGAACTCACTTGTATGTTTAAGGCCAAGCAAACCCCTCGCAACGGATAGAACCCCAAGCACATCGAATTTGATTTTGTAGGAACAAAACCCTTCCAAGGCCACAAAGAAGACCCACAAAGAACTTGTCTTTGAGAAACCTTAAGATGATTCATTGTCATGTTCTGCTAGCACGGAGACGCCACTAAGGTTGCCACACCTTAGATAAGTCGATTGCATGAAATAAGGGGAATCCCTCCCTTAAGCAATTTTTGGACAAAGCCAAGCTTTCAAGATGAAGCTAATTTCGAAATTGATGATTCTTTTTCATTAAGAAATAAATGTTACAATATATAGTACAATAAAAGAAACCCTAATAGTGAAAAAGACCAAAACACCCTAAATTGCTAACTTATGGCTAATTAAAAGCTATGCCCTTAATGGTCATTTAACAACCTAGACAACTTTCCAAGAAAGTCAAAAGTAATAGAAACTTAATCAAAAACTTTGCCAAAAAAAGTCAATAAATGAAAAACAACAAAATCACAAAAATCCAACAAAGATGCCTAATAAGTCAACAAATGTGGAAAACTTTTCCCAAAATGTCTAAAGTTGTCTCCTTGCACCAAAAGCTCCTAAATTTCGTGGCCTTCATGTAACAAGGCCCAAATTATGTGTCTCAAGCCCATTAAGTCTTGTCTTGGCCGAATTTTTGGTGTTGGACTTGATTCGGCTTGATTCGTCAAAACTGATTCTATATTGGGCTTGCGTCATTCTCATCTATTTCAATCTGGTTCTTTAGGTTTGAAAGTTATCTTGGACTTGAAGATTGAATACAAATTAACCCACAATAAGCCCAATTAAACTCTGTCGTCGATACCCTCTGGATGGTATCGTGGATCATATCATTCTCCCTCTCTTGAAATGGATTCGTCCTCGAATCCGAACCCGGATCATATATAGTTATGAGAAAATCAATTGAATGGTTATCTTGGAGTATAAATGGATCATACTTGACCACTTGCACCTGTAATGAAGAAACATAAATAGTAGAGAATGTGTTAGGTAAAAACTTCATTACCATATCCACTTCATTTTTACTCGCTCGCATGGCTTTATCATCACCCATTGCCACTATCTCAACCTTACTTGCAAAGACCTCACACACATTGACATGATCCAGGCCGACAACAAACCAAAGGACGCATTACAAGTACCAGAAGGGCCAATTACGAGGCAGAGGACCAAAAGACTCAGAGAAGCAATGACGGGATTAGTTCAGAGTTTTATGGCTGACTGCAACAAACAAATAGAGATGCATGTGGGCTTCGATGGAAAGGGCCCAAAACCATTTCACTTGGCCCAAATCAGTTTAGAATAAAGCTTCTTAGGCTTTTGAAGACTTAAATACTTGATATTTGTGTAATTTCGTTTTTAGGGGCATTGTTGTCTTTATGCCTTTAGGGTTTCTTTTTGTAACACTATTTAAGCTTACTTTCTTCTTCATTTGAGGCAACCAACGAATTTGAAAACTCAAAAGCTTAAAGCTTTGGCTATGGCCGAATTATTGTAAGGGAGGGATTCCCCTTTTCAAGTTTGAATCGACTTATCTAAGTTTTGGCAAACTTAGTGGCGTCTCCATTGCTAGCAAAACACTACAAGGATTCATCTTAAAGGTTCTCAAGGGCAAGTTCTTTGTGGCCTTGGAAGGGTTTTGTTTCTACAAAATCATATTCGCGGTTCTTGGGGTTCTGTCCGTTGCTTGGGGTTTGCTTGGATTTCGAATCCAAGTGGGTTTCTTGTCATTTGGTATCTAGAGCTCAGGGTTCCAAGGTCTGATTTTTCTATCTTTCCTTTTGTTTGATTCTGTTTTTCTCTTGTTCTTTGTTATTTTCGTTTCAGTTCTTGTTGGATCTTGTTTCTGTTTTTTTTGTTTTGTTTATTTCTGGATCTGTTTTTGGTGTGTTTGTTCTTTGTTATTTTCGTTTCAGTCCTTGTTGGATCTTGATTATGTTTTTGTTTTGTTTATTTCTGGATCTGTTTTTGGTGTGTTCTGCATATCAGTTCATTCCAGTTGCTTATCAGTTCATCTTCATCACTTTTTCCAGTTCTGGGCTTCTGTTCTGTTCTTCCTATCAGTTCGTCATAGTCATTCTGTTCTTTAGCATATGTTTAAGAAATAAGCATGTTCTTGGCGGCTGTGTGTTTTGTTTCTAAAACCCTAGTGTAGTGTGAAATCAGACCCTGAAAACTAAGTGAAGTCTGAAATCAGACCTAAAACGTAACCTTTGAAATCTGCCTCTGAAATCATACTTTGAGTTCAGGCCCTGAAACTTAACCATTGAATCAGCCTCTGAGATCAGACCAGACCCTTAGCCTCTGAAATCAGACCCAGACCAGTAGCCTCTGAAATCAGACCCAAACCAGTAACCTCTGAAATCAGACCTAGACCAATAGCCTCTGAAATCAGACCCTAACCAGTAACCTCTGAAAATTAGCCTCTGAATTCAGAGACCCTGGATTCAGACCATCATCAGACTCTGAAATCAGGCTTTGAAAACCAGCCTCTGAAATCAGAACCTAAATCAGCCTCTGAAATCAGAACCACATTTAGCATCTGACGTTATCAAAAAAATAAATAAAGAAAAGTAAAAGGGACTTGAGTGATAGTGATCACTTGAGCAGAAAAAAAAAAAAAAGAAGTAAAAAAAGTGTTTTTTTTTTTGTTGAATCTAGTTTGTTCCATATTATCATTTAGGTGCCCGTGGAGGGTATTCCATCAAAATTTCTATAGCGGTGCCAAATTTTCTCCCGAAATTGCATACGACCGTGAATTTGCATGCTTATTTTTTTCCATTGTGCTAATTGTTCACTTCTTTATTCCAAATACTTTAGTTTAAGTATTATTGATTGAGTCTTCTTCGTTGCTATTCCTGTTCATATTTTGTTTCCACCTGTCCCATATATATTATTAGACCTTTGTGTTTCATGCTGGCTTGAGGACTACATTTGGTTTGTATTCTTGGATTGAGTGTGATTCACATTTGAATGGAGGATGAACTCAAGAGTGGTAAAAGGCAGTGATTGTGAGCACAGTATCGGGTAAAAGCCAATAGAGTGCAAACACGAGTGGAGTGATATCATTCGAGTGTAAACACGTGAGATTGTGAGGATTTAGATATTTGCTTTACTTTCTTGTTATTTCTAATCTGTTTGTTTAGTGTTGAGATGGCAGGTCTAACTACTGATGAAAAGCTTGAGGCTTTGGATAGGAAATTTACAGATATGATGGAGAACATGAATACTGCTTTGGAGAGATTGTCCAAGAGTGTCGAGAGTATTCAAACTGGTAGCGGTCCCAGAGTACCACCACCTCAGAATGTACCACCACCTCACAATGTGCCACCTCACCGTGTACCACCACAGTATGTACCACCAGATGAAGAGGAAGCTGAAATGAGTTTGATGATTCTGATGGTTTTGATGATGTGGAGTAGAGATTTCAGCCTGGGCATGATAGGAGGCCTAATAGGAGGTTTGATAGGAGGAATGATAGGAGGGATAGACGGTTTGATGATAGAGGTGCATTTGATGCCAGAAGAGGGGATTATGATCGGAGAGGATATGGTAGGCGAGGAGATGTAGATGGTGATCTAGGTAGCATCAAGATCAAGATACCAACATTCCAAGGCAAGAATGATCCTGAAGCTTATTTAGAGTGGGAAAAGAAAATAGAATTTATTTTCAACTGTCATCACTACTCAGACGAGAAGAAGATCAGTCTGGCAGCAATTGAGTTTACCGATTATGCTATGATTTGGTGGGATCAGCTTATCTCTACTCGGAGGAGAAACTATGAGAGACCGGTTCAGACATGGGCAGAACTTAGGGGTCTCATGAGAAAGAGATTTATACCCAACCATTACTATAGGGAGTTGTATCAGAAACTACAACATCTGTATCAGGGGACCAAAAGTGTTGAGGACTATTACACAGAGATGGAAGTTGCCATGATCAGGGCAAATGTAGTTGAGGATGCAGAAGCTACTATGGCACGATTTCTAGGGGGCTTGAATAGAGAGATTGCAAACATGGTGGAGTTACATCATTATGTTGATTTGGAGGATATGCTTCACATGGCTATCAAGATAGAAAGGCAACTCAAGAAAAAGTCAACATCCAGATTTGGTACTCAGGCTACTTCTGCATGGAAATGGAAATGGGTTCCGAATGAGAAGCGAGATGGAGGCTTTGACAAGCCTAGAGGCGAATTCAGTGGAGGCTTTAATAAGTCTAGGGCCGAACCTAGTGCCAAGGGTAAAGAGGCTGCGGAACCGAGCAAAACTAGACCAAAACTGAGGGTGCAGCTGCTAGAACTAAAGATGTCAAGTGTTTCAAGTGTTTGGGCATGGGACACTATGCTTCACAATGTCCCAATAGGTGTACCTTAGTGATTGATAAAAAAGTGGAGAGGTGTACTCTACCGATAGTGAGGTTGGAGGAGGAGATGCAGAGTTACGCTGGATAACTTATCCTTAGTTGTCAAGCGTGCTTTGAGTGCACATGTTGTAGAGGATGAGAGTGTGCAGCAGAGGGAGAACATATTCCATACTAGGTGCCGTGTGAATGGCAGGGGTGTAGTATGATCATAGATGGGGGGCAGTTGTTACATAATGTGGCTTGCACAGCTTTGATTGAGCGATTGGGGTTGAGTTGCTTGAGACACCCGAAGCCTTACAAGTTGCAGTGGTTAAATGATTGTGGGGAGATAAGTGTTACAAAGCAGGTACTGTTGAGCTTTACCATTGGGCCATACACAGATGATGTCCTATGTGATGTGATACCGATGCATGCAGGACATATTCTTTTGGGCAGGCCGTGGCAGTTTGATAAGAAGGTTATTCATGATGGGTTCAAGAACAAGTATCTTTCCAGCATAAGGGAAAACCCCATACATTATACCCACTTACACCTGCACAAGTCCATGAAGATCAGGTTAAGTTGCAACTTGAGCGTGACAAGAGAGAGCGAAGGGAAACACCACCTTGGGTGAGACTAGTGAGAGTGGTGTATCTGGTGAGAAAATAAGGCCAAGGCCGTGGGAGTTTCCAAGGGGAGTGTGAGTGAACGTAAGGGGGAAACAAAAGAGAGAGTTAAAAAGAGTTTCTACATGGGTGGGGTGAGCAAGGAAAGGGTTCAAGGCTAGCAAGCTCATGTTATTGTTAGTCTATAAGGAGCCTCATATTTATTTTACTAACTCTGACCATTTGCTTCCTGTGTCTATTCATTCTCTTTTGCAGGATTACAGTGACGTACTGACAGAGGACATACCTAGTGGGCTTCCACCCATTAGAGGTATTGAACCCAGATTGACTTCATACCTGGAGCAGTCATTCCTAACAGACCGGCTTATAGGAGCAATCCCGAGGAGACAAAGAGCTACAAAGGCAAGTACGGGAGTTGATGGACAAGGGGTATGTAAGGGAAAGCATGAGTCCTTGTGCAGTACCAGTGCTTCTAGTTCCTAAGAAAGATGGGACGTGGTGTATGTGCGTTGACTGCCGAGCTATCAAATATACGGTAAGTATCGTATCGTCACCTCATTCCTAGGCTAGATGACATGTTGGATGAATTGCATGGTTCCAAAATTTTTAGTAAGATTGATTTAAAGAGTGGATACCATCAAATTCGCATGAGAGAGGGAGATGAGTGGAAAACTGCATTTAAGACTAAGTATGGCTTGTATGAATGGTTAGTTATGCATTTGGTCTCTCAAACGCACCTAGCACATTTATGAAATTGATGAATCATGTTATGCGTGCATTTTTAGGTAAGTTTGTTGTGGTTATTTTGATGACATCTTAGTTTATAGTAAAACAGTAGATGAGCATGTAATGCATTTGGAGCATGTACTTGATGTTTTACGAAAAGAACATTTGTATGCTAACTCTGACAAATGCACATTTTGCATGGATATAATTGTTTTTCTTGGCTTTGTTGTGAGTGCAGATGGCATCGAGGTAGATGTGGAGAAGGTAAAGGCAATTCAGGAATGGCCTACACCAACTACAGTGACAGAAGTCCGAAGCTTTCATGGGTTAGCGAGCTTCTATAGGAGATTTGTCAAGGACTTCAGTAGCATTGCCGCGCCATTGACTGAGGTAGTAAAGAAGACAATTGGTTTTCAATGGGGCGAGGCGCAAGAGCGAGCATTCCAGGACCTTAAAGCGAAGTTATACAGTGCACCCATTTTAGCACTACCCAACTTCGAGAAGACATTTGAGATTGAGTGCGACGCATCAGGGTTAGGTATTGGAGCAGTTCTCATGCAAGAAAAGCGGCCAATAGCCTATTTTAGTGAGAAGCTGAATGGAGCAGCTTTGAGGTACCCCACGTATGACAAAGAGTTATATGCGCTTGTGAGAGCACTTGAGACATGGCAGCACTACTTGTGGCCTAAAGAGTTCGTGATCCACACACCGACCATGAATCATTAAAACACTTGAAGGGTCAAGGTAAGCTGAATAAGCGACACGCAAAATGGATGGAATTCGTTGAGTCATTTCCATATGTTATACGCTACAAGCAAGGTAAACAAAACATAGTGGCTGATGCATTATCTCGCAGGTATGTTTTACTTACTTCAATGCATGCACGGATATTGGGATTTGATTTGATTAAGGAATTATATGAGTGTGATTCTGATTTTGGTGAGATTTACTACTTGTGCAAAGTCATCTTTTGGAAAGTTTTACATTCATGATGATTCTTATTTAAAACGAACATGTTGTGTGTTCCTGCTTGTAGTATGCGTGAGTTGCTTGTGAAAGAAGCGCATGAGGGAGGTTTGATGGGGCATTTTGGGATTACTAAGACTTTAGTTTTTTACATGAGCACTTTTATTGGCCTAAAATGAAACGTGATGTTGAGCGTATTTGTGATAAGTGTCTAACATGTAAGCATGCTAAATCTAAATTAATGCCACATGGTTTGTATACTCCTTTGCCTGTACCTAGTGAACCCTGGGTTGATATATCGATGGATTTTTGTGTTAGGTTTGCCTAGGACAAAGAGGGGTAGAGATTCAATCTTTGTTGTAGTTGATAGGTTTAGTAAAATGGCTCATTTCATTGCATGTCATAAAAACGATGATGCTACAAACATACAGATTATTTTTCAGAGACATAGTGCGACTCCATGGTATACCTAGGAGTATTGTATCTGATAGAGATGTTAAGTTCCTTAGCCATTTTGGAAGGTGTTGTGGGCTAAACTAGGCACCAAATTATTGTATTCTACCACATGTCATCCACAGACTGATGGACAAACAGAGGTAGTTAATAGAACTTTATCTCAATTATTGCGCACTATAGTTGGCAAGAATTTGAAGAGTTGGGAAGATTGTTTGCCATTTATTGAGTTTGCATATAATCGTAGCATTCATTCTTCTACATCATTTTCACCTTTTGAAATTGTTTATGGTTTCAGCCACTAACGCCATTGGATTTGTTACCTTTGCCTGTTGATGAGCATGTGGGGCTAGATGGAAAAAGGAAAGCCGATTTGGTGAAGCACATACATGAGAAAGCAAGAGAGAAAATACAACGAAAGAACGAGCAATATGCTTCTCATGCTAATAAGGGCAGAAAGCGTGTGGTATTTCAGCCTGGAGATTGGGTTTGGGTACACATGCGCAAGGAGAGATTTCCTGAACAACGTAAATCTAAGCTACAACCGAGAGGGGATGGTCCATTTCAAGTTTTGGAACGGATTAATGACAATGCATACAAGCTGGATTTACAAGGTAAGTATAATGTGTCTGCTACATTTAATGTTTCTGACTTAACTCCTTTTCATGCAGGTACAGATTCGAGGTCGAATCCTTTTCAAGAGGGAGGAGATGACATGATCCAGGCCGACAACAAACCAAAGGACGCATTACAAGTACCAGAAGGGCCAATTACGAGGCAGAGGACCAAAAGACTCAGAGAAGCAATGACGGGATTAGTTCAGAGTTTTATGGCTGACTGCAACAAACAAATAGAGATGCATGTGGGCTTCGATGGAAAGGGCCCAAAACCATTTCACTTGGCCCAAATCAGTTTAGAATAAAGCTTCTTAGGCTTTTGAAGACTTAAATACTTGATATTTGTGTAATTTCGTTTTTAGGGGCATTGTTGTCTTTATGCCTTTAGGGTTTCTTTTTGTAACACTATTTAAGCTTACTTTCTTCTTCATTTGAGGCAACGAACGAATTTGAAAACTCAAAAGCTTAAAAGCTTTGGCTATGGCCGAATTATTGTAAGGGAGGGATTCCCCTTTTCAAGTTTGAATCGACTTATCTAAGTTTTGGCAAACTTAGTGGCGTCTCCATTGCTAGCAAAACACTACAAGGATTCATCTTAAAGGTTCTCAAGGGCAAGTTCTTTGTGGCCTTGGAAGGGTTTTGTTTCTACAAAATCATATTCGCGGTTCTTGGGGTTCTGTCCGTTGCTTGGGGTTTGCTTGGATTTCGAATCCAAGTGGGTTTCTTGTCACACATGCTCAGCTTCACTATATTTTTCAGCCTCAAAGCACACTACCTCACAAGTGTTTATTGCCTCAATGCTCATAGTCTCACAAGTATTTCCACTCACCATGTCACTCATAACAACACATTCATAACTCTCGATCTCACATGTGTTTACTCCCTCAATGTTCATGGCCTCACAAGCATTCTCACTCATTTTAGCCTCGCTAATGATCTCTCTTTCATTGAAACTCTCGGCTACCACCCCAACTTGTTGTCTTACACTCTCATTTACAACAAATTCTTCAACAATCTCATTACCCATGTCATTTTATGATGGCTCCATATAATGTACATTATCGACATTACCATGTCTCTCACTACTCGTACTTCTTTGAAAATATAACACATCATCATATGCTTGTTGCGGTGTTAAAGGAATGATGGTAATGACTTTCTCACCATATTTGACATTATACCTATTCTTGTCCATATCATAAACCACTTTGTTAAATTTATACCAAGGCTTGCCCAATGATATATGTGTATTACTCATAGGAACTACGTCACAAACTACCTCATCTGACAAGAAACTCACTTGGGTTCAAAACCAAGCAAACCCCAAGTATTCTTTCTTAAACCCCAAGAACCTTAATCAATGATTTGGTAGGAACAAAACCCATCCAATATCAGCCCTAAACCACCATGAAACCTTGTCCATGATAACTTAAAAACATGAAATCAGTGTGTTTTGCTAGCAATGGAGACGCCACTAAGCTTGCCAAACTTAGATAAGTCGATTTATACTTGAAAATGTGAATCCCTCCCTCACAAGAAATTTAGCCATAGCCAAAGCTTAAAAGCTTTAAGGATTGATGAAAATGTCATGAATTGATTCCTCCAAAGAAGAAGAAAACAAAGTTTAAATAGGTTACGAAGAGAAACCCTAAAGGTGTGAATGGACAAAAATGTCCCTAAAGTGAAATTACCAAAAGACCTAAAAACTACCCAATGCTTTCACTCAAGCACGTCCCCAAATGTTTTTTCCCACCTAAAGTAGCTTAAAACAATGATTAGAAACTAATCTAACTTAAGCTAATTTGAGGTGCTTACATTAAATAGTAAATTGACGTGCTTACTCAATAAGCAAGGTTCTAAGCATAATTAACCCTAATGGCCTGGTCAACTAGCTTAATTACATCAAAACTAAAGTCAACATATCAAACAAAATGATAAAATAATACAAGGTTTGGCTGAATTACAAAAGTGTCAAAGTTAGGCCAAATTCTCCATATAGGTCCTTGTCTTCAAAATGGCTTTGGAAGCTTCAATCAGATCTGATTTGGGCCAAGTGAAGTAGCTTAGGGCCCTCTCCATTGAAGCCCACATGTGTCTCTAGTGTGTCCCTTACTTGTTTGTTGCAGTCGGCCATGAAACTCTGAGCTAGACCTGCCATTGCTTCTCTGATCCTTTTGGTCTTCTGTCTTGTGATTGGCCCTGTTGGTACATGCAATGGTTCTACTTTAATGTTGGTCATATCCCTTGGTGCTCCAAGTGTGCCTTGGTTCATATCACCATCAACATATTTTTCCCCAATAACAAAACTTACAACAACTCTATGACTAACCTCAACTTCGCCAAATTCACTCATCCAAATGTAAGGTCTATCCATATGTATCAATGGTAATCCCAACTTTTCCACAAGTGTAGTACTAGCAAAATTAGAAGGATATTTTCTGCTGATGATCATACTACACGCTCTAGAGTTTATACGACATCTCGTACGAAAGACGAAGACCAAATTATTTTGAAAATTTCTATCCATGGTCTCAAATTCTCTTTCCATCTCAAAACACAATAAAGACTAAATCAAAAACACAAAGTAAAGATAGAAAAATCATACCCTGGAACCCTAAGATCTGATACCAAATGACGCGGAACTCACTTGGATGTTTAAGGCCAATCAAACCATTCACAACAGATAGAACCCCAAACACCGCGAATTTGATTTTGTAGGAACAAAACCCTTCCAAGGCCACAAAGAAGACCCACAAAGAACTTGTCTTTGACAACCCTTAAGATGATTCGTTGTCGTGTTCTGCTAGCACGGAGACGCCACTAAGGTTGCCACGCCTTAGATAAGTCGATTGCATGAAATAAAGGGAATCCATCCCTTAAGCAATTTTTGGACAAAGCCAAGCTTTCAAGATGAAGCTAATTTCGAAATTGATGATTCTTTTTCATTAAGAAATAAATGTTACAATATATAGTACAATAAAAGAAACCCTAATAGTGAAAAAGACCAAAACACCCTAAATTGCTAACTTATGGCTAATTAAAAGCTATGCCCTTAATGGTCATTTAACAACCTAGACAACTTTCCAAGAAAGTCAAAAGTAATAGAAACTTAATCAAAAACTTTGCCAAAAAAAATTCAATAAAGCAAAAACAACAAAATCACAAAAATCCAACAAATGTGCCTAATAAGTCAACAACTGTGGAAAACTTTTCCCAAAATATCTAAAGTTGTCTCTAAATTTCGTGGCCTTCATGTAACAAGGCCTAAATTATGTGTCTCAAGCCCATTGAGTCTTGTCTTGGCCGAATTTGTGGTGTCGGACTTGATTCGGCTTGACTGCTTCTATATTAGGCTTGCATCATTCTCATCTATTTCAATCCGGTTCTTTAGGTTTGAAAGTTGTCTTGGACTTGAAGATTGAATACAAATTAACCCACAATAAGCCCAATTAAACTCTGTCGTCGATACCCTCTGGAGGGTATCCTGGATCATATCATTCTCCCTCTATTGAAATGGATTCGTCCTCGAATCCGAATCCGGATCATAGATATTTATGACAAAATCAATTGAATGGTGATCTTGGAGTATAAATGAATCATACTTGACCACTTGCACCTGTGAAATAAAAAATGAAGTCATACATTAAAATGGACAATGTGTAGCACTAATTATGCAACTAAGAATAAAAAATCAGTTAGGACATAAATGTGGGTTAAAAAATCACTACATATCCACTTCATTTTCACTCACTCAATGGCTTTATCATCACCCATGGCCACTATCTCAACCTTACTTGCAAAGACTCACACACATGCTCAGCTTCACAATTTTTTCAACCTCAAAGCACACTACCTCACAAGTGTTTATTGCCTCAATGCTCATAGTCTCACAAGTATTTCCACTCACCATGTCACTCACAACAACACATTCATAACTCTCGGTCTAACAAGTGTTTACTCCCTCAATGCTCATGGCCTCACAAGTATTCTCACTCATTTTAGCCTCGCTAATGATCTCTCTTTCATTGAAACTCTCGGCTACCACCCCAACTTGTTGTCTTACACTCTCATTTACAATAAATTCTTCAACAATCTCATTACCCATGTCATTTACTGATGGCTCCATATAATGTACTTTATCGACATTACCATGTCTCTCACTACTCGTACTTCTTTGAAAATACAACACATCATCATATGCTTGTTGCGGTGTTAAAGGAATGATGGTAATGACTTTCTCACCATATTTGACCTTATATCTATTATTGTCCATCTCGTAAACCACTTTGTTAAATTTACACCAAGGCTTGCCCAATGATATATGTGTAGTACTAATAGGAACTACGTCACAAACTACCTCATCAACATATTTTTCCGCAATAACAAAACTTACAACAACTCTATGACTAACCTCAACCTCGCCAAATTCACTCATCCAAATGTAAGGTCTATCCATATGTATCAATGGTAATCCTAACTTTTCCACAAGTGTAGTACTAGCAAAATTAGTAGGATCTTTTCGGCTGATGATCATACTACATGCTCTAGAGTTGATACGATATCTCGTACGAAAGACGAATACCAAATTATTTTGAAAATTTCTATCCATGGTCTCAAATTCTCTTTCCATCTCAAAACACAATAAAGACTAAATCAAAAACACAAAGTAAAGATAGAAAAATAAGACCTTGGAACCCTAAGCTCTAATACCAAATGACGCGGAACTCACTTGGATGTTTAAGGCCAAGCAAACCCCTCGGAACGGATAGAACCCCAAGCACCGCGAATTTGATTTTGTAGGAACAAAACCCTTCTAAGGCCACAAAAAAGACCCACAAAGAACTTGTCTTTGAGAACCCTTAAGATGATTTGTTGTCGTGTTCTGCTAGCAGGAGACGCCACTAAGGTTGCCACGCCTTAGATAAGTCGATTGCATGAAATAAGGGGAATCCCTCCCTTAAGCAATTTTTGGACAAAGCCAAGCTTTCAAGATGAAACAAATTTCGAAATTGATGATTCTTTTTCATTAAGAAATAAATGTTACAATATATAGTACAATAAAAGAAACCCTAATAGTGAAAAGACCAAAACACCCTAAATTGCTAACTTATGGCTAATTAAAAGCTATGCCCTTAATGGTCATTTAACAACCTAGACAACTTTCCAAGAAATTTAAAAGTAATAGAAACTTAATCAAAAACTTTGCCAAAAAAAGTCAATAAAGGAAAATCAAAACAAAATCACAAAAATCCAACAAAGATGCCTAATAAGTCAACAAATGTGGAAAACTTTTCCCAAAATATCTAAAGTTGTCTCATTGCACCAAAAGCTCCTAAATTTCGTGGCCTTCAAGTAACAAGGCCCAAATTATGTGTCTCAAGCCCATTAAGTCTTGTCTTGGCCGAATTTGTGGTGTCGGGCTTGATTCGTCAAAACTGCTTCTATATTGGGCTTGCGTCATTCTCATCTATTTCAATCAGGTTCTTTAGGTTTGAAAGTTGTCTTGGACTTGAAGATTTAAACTCTGTCGTCGATACCCTCTGGAGGGTATCCTGGATCATATCATTCTCCCTCTATTGAAATGGATTCTTCCTCGAATCCGAACCCGGATCATAGATAGTTATGACAAAATCAATTGAATGGTGAACTTGGAGTATAAATGAATCATACTTGACCACTTGCACCTGTAATGAAGAAACATAAATAGTAGAGAATGTGTTAGGTAAAAACTTCACTACCATATCCACTTCATTTTCACTCGCTCGCATGGCTTTATCATCACCCATGGCCACTATCTCAACCTTACTTGCAAAGACCTCACACACATGCTCAGCTTCACAATTTTTTTCAACCTCAAAGCACACTACCTCACAAGTGTTTATTGCCTCAATGCTCATAGTCTCACAAGTATTTCCACTCACCATGTCACTCACAACAACACATTCATAACTCTCGGTCTAACAAGTGTTTACTCCCTCAATGCTCATGGCCTCACAAGTATTCTCACTCATTTTAGCCTCGCTAATGATCTCTCATTCATTGAAACTCTCGGGTACCACCCCAAATTGTTGTCTTACACACTCATTTACAACAAATTCTTCAACAATCTCATTACCCATGTCATTTTCTGATGGCTCCATATAATGTACTTTATCGACATTACCATGTCTCTCACTACTCGTACTTCTTTGAAAATACAACACATCATCATATGCTTGTTGCGGTGTTAAAGGAATGATGGTAATGACTTTCTCACCATATTTGACCTTATATCTATTATTGTCCATCTCGTAAACCACTTTGTTAAATTTACACCAAGGCTTGCCCAATGATATATGTGTAGTACTAATAGGAACTACGTCACAAACTACCTCATCAACATATTTTTACCCAATAACAAAACTTACAACAACTCTATGACTAACCTCAACCTCGCCAAATTCACTCATCCAAATGTAAGGTCTATCCATATGTATCAATGGTAATCCTAACTTTTCCACAAGTGTAGTACTAGCAAAATTAGTAGGATCTTTTCTGCTGATGATCATACTACACGCTCTAGAGTTGATACGATATCTCGTACGAAATACAAATACCAAATTATTTTGAAAATTTCTATCCATGGTCTCAAATTCTCTTTCCATCTCAAAACACAAAGTAAAGATAGAAAAATAAGACCTTGGAACCCTAAGCTCTAATACCAAATGACGCGGAACTCACTTGGATGTTTAAGGCCAAGCAAACCCCTCGCAACGGATAGAACCCCAAGTACCGCGAATTTGATTTTGTAGGAACAAAACCCTTCCAAGGCCACAAAGAAGACCCACAAAGAACTTGTCTTTGAGAACCCTTAAGATGATTCCTTGTCGTGTTCTGCTAGCACGGAGACGCCACTAAGGTTGCCACGTCTTAGATAAGTCGATTGCATGAAATAAGGGGAATTCCTCCCTTAAGCAATTTTTGGACAAAACCAAGCTTTCAAGATGAAGCTAATTTCGAAATTGATGATTCTTTTTCATTAAGAAATAAATGTTACAATATATAGTACAATAAAAGAAACCATAATAGTGAAAAAGACCAAAACACCCTAAATTGCTAACTTATGGCTAATTTAATGCTATGCCCTTAATGGTCATTCAATAACCTAGACAACTTTCCAAGAAGTCAAAAGTAATAGAAACTTGATCAAAAACTTTGCCAAAAAAAGTCAATAAAGGAAAAACAACAAAATCACAAAAATCCACCAAAGATGCCTAATAAGTCAACAAATGTGGAAAACTTTTCCCAAAATGTCTAAAGTTGTCGCCTTGCACCAAAAGCTCCTAAATTTCGTGGCCTTAATGTAACAAGGCCCAAATTATGTGTCTGTAGCCCATTAAGTCTTGTCTTGGCCGAATTTGTGGTGTCGGACTTGATTCGTCAAAAAACTTCTATATTGGGCTTGCGTCATTCTCATCTATTTCAATCCGGTTCTTTAGGTTTGAAAGTTGTCTTGGACTTGAAGATTGAATACAAATTAACCCACAATAAGCCCAATTAAACTCTGTCGTCGATACCCTCTGGAGGGTATCCTGGATCATATCATTTAAAATTAAGGTGGATTTGATCCTGCAATCTTACTCCCGCCTTCAAGGGCTTAATTTCCAATTTCAACATGAACAAGTTGATTAGATCAACTAGGTCACTTTGTGAGCTTCATGGCTCGTTAAAGACCTATGAAAAGACCGAAAACATTTTAAAGGTTGAAGGAAATGAGAAAGTGACTGTTCTTGCTATCTCTTGTCTTAACAAGGGCAAGAAGTAAGCTCCCAAGAATAATAAGCCCACTGGAGGCACATCGAAGAAAGGAAAAGAAAAAAGGCCCAAGATGAATGCTTCTACTAGAAGAAGAAAGTACATTGGAAGAGGATCGGTCCTCAGTATCTTGCAAGCTTGAAGAAGCCAAAAGAAGGTACATCCTCATTTTTTGTTATTGAAATGGATCTTTGTATAAGTTCCATATCTCATTCATGGATTTTAGATTATGCTGCTACCTTACATATTTGTATGTTCCCGCAGATTCTAAAAAGTAAAAGTTTGCTCAAGGAATGCGAAGTGGTCCTCAAAGTTGGAAATGTAAAGCTTGTCTCTGCAACCGCCTTAAGGACGTGTCATCTTCCTATGCCATGAAGACATTTAATTTTATTAGATAAAATTTTACATTTTCCTAGTGTAATAAAGAACATTGTTTCCATTCCAGTTTTGACGAAATGTAATTATGAATTTTATTTTATCAATGAGAAATGCAATATTTATTATTTGAATAAATTTGTTGGTATTGCACTAAATATAAATGGATTATATGTCTTGTAAATGAATCAAAAATCATAATAATGAATTATGGTAACAACAAAGCGACCAAGATATAATCCCAATTCAAGATTCCTTTGGCACTTAAGATTAGGTCATATTGGAGACAAAATGACATGATCCACACATGAAGCATCAAAGGACATGGCCAGCAACATAATGGAGCCATTTCAAGTACCAGAAGGGCCAATCATGAGACAGAAGGCTAAAAGAATCAGAGAAGCAATGGTGGGATTAGTTTAGAGTTTTATGGCCGACTACAACAAACAAATTAGAGGCATAGTAGAGACGCATGTGGGCTTCAATGGCGAGAGCCCTAAGCTACTTCACTTGGCCCAAATCAGTTCTGAATGAAGTTTTACAAACCTATGCATTTTATGTTATGATAGTTTTTGGGCTTTTTGTATTTTTGCCCCCCCTTAGAGGCATTTTTGTCCATTCACGCATTTATGGTTTCTCTTTGTAACCTATTTAAACTTGCTTTTCTTCTTGGTTAAGGATATTCATGATTTTGAGAGATAACATTGAAGCTTTTATGCTTTTGGCTATGGCCGAATTCTTGTGACGAAGGGATTCCCCTTTTCAAGTTTAAAATCAACTTATCTAAGTTTAGCAAGCTTAGTGGCATCTTCGTTGCTAGCAAAACACACTGATTTCATGTTTTGAGTTATCATGGGTAATGTTTCATGGTGGTTTAGGTCTGATCTTAGATGAGTTTTGTTCTTACAAAATCATTGATTAAGGTTCGTGGGGCTTAAAAAATACTTTGGGTTGCACATGTCGTCAAGGAAGAATGCCCTGTGGCAGAGGGAGATAATATTCCTACAGAAAAACTCAATGCAATTGATGCATGGAAACACAATGAGTTTTTATGTAGGAATTATATTCTGAATAGCCTTGATGATTCTTTGTATGATGTATACAGATCTTATAAGACTGCCAAAGATCTATGGGAATCCCTGGAAAATAAATATAAGATTGAAGGTGCTGGTTCGAAGAAGTTCATTGTTGGAAAATTTCTAAAGTACCAAATGGTGGATTCAAAGACTGTTGTCAACCAAGTTGAAGAATTACAAATTCTTCTCCATGAACTTGCGGCTGAAGGCATGGTTCTACCGGTACAGTTTGCTGTCGGATCTGTGATATAAAATTTCCTCAATCTTGGAATGATTTCAAGATACATTTGAAGTATTAAAAGACTGATATGTCAATGGAAGATCTGGTTCTCAAACTGAGGGTGCAAGAAGATCATCGCAAGAGTGAAGGGTTGAATGTTATAGAATTTGAAGCAAAAGTGAATGTCATTGAGAGTGGAGGGGTGTCAAATCCTAAGCCTCAAAACTAGAAGAGTAAATGGAACAATAAAGGGAAAGATAAAACTCAGAAAGTTCTTGCTACAAAAGGGAAGAATTTCAAGGGAATTAAAGGTGCTTGTTGGGTGTGTGAAAAAATTGGACACCGAGCACTAGACTGCCGCTACAAGAAAGGAAATCTGGGTCCAAATGGTAATAACAGCAACAAACAAGCAAATATTATTGAAGAAGAATTTGTTGGTGTTATTGTTTCGGAAGTCAATTTATTGACTGACAGTAAAGATTGGTGGATGGATACTGGTGCAACAAGAAATATCTGTGGAAACAGAAATATGTTTCTCACCTACACTCCTAACAATGGCGATGAAAAGTTATATATGGGCAATGCAATTGTTACAACTGTTGCTGGAAAAGGGAAAGTGATTCTGAAATTCACTTTCGGGAAATAATTTTTTTTGGGGATAAAGTAAGTATTTTAACCAAAATAAAACTATACAAGAGCAAAGGGGCATACCCTAGACAACTAGGAGGATAGGCCCTCATAGAAGAAAATACGAAAGGCTACACGCAGAAAAGATCAAAAGAAGATGTCATCGGGCAAGTGCTAGGAGAGGTGAAGCCATTTATTTTCATAAGATGGTTTCACCTTCCGCAATAAGCTAGCACGATTCCGAACATCAAAAACAATATCGCTAAGAAGAACAAAAACAGGGCGAGGAGGCCCATCATGGGTGCGGGCATTCCACTCCCTCCAAATATGGCAAACTGACGCAACAAATGACAGTCGAACAAGAATATGAAGCAAAGAGTCGTCGGTAAACTGATACATCCACTCAACAGTCTGAAGCCAATCACGAGATCCAGCACAGTCGACCAGACACTCGAAGAGAAATAGCATTGGAAGAAAAGATGATCAATATCCTCACCTGAGCAACCACAGAGGATACAACGCGAGCATACAGAGATACCGAACCTCATCAGACTATCATGGGTACATAGGCCTCCCTGAATAGACATCCAAAGCAGAAAGGAATGGCGGAATTGGAAAATTGATTAAGTTGGGATTCGAACCTGGGATCGTTTAAAGAACTTGCTCTTATGGATGTACTACATGTCCCTGAAATTACTGAGAATCTTGTTTCTGATTCTGTTTTAAGCAAGAAGAGTTTTAAACTTGTATTTGATTATGACAAATTCGTTCTCACTAAGGGGGGGGAACATTTGTAGGAAAGGGCTACCTCTCTGAATGTCTCTTCAAACTCAATGTAATTGTTGATGCTACTATTAATAAAATAAAGAAGGCTTCTGTTTACTTGCTTGAATCTTCTATATTATGGCATTCTAGACTAGGTCACATAAACTTTAAATGTATGCATATAATGATTATCCTGGTTTGCTACCAGTTATACAAAAGACAATATGCATAAATGTGAAACATGTGTTGAATCAAAGTTTGCTAGCAAGTCCTACAAGTCTGTGACTCAAAGGTCAAATGAACTGTTAGAATTAATTCATACTGATTTGGGTGATTTAAAATCAATACCAAGTCGCAGTGGAAAGAATTTTTTTTTTTTTTTTTTATAAAGTAAGTATATTAACCAAAACAAAACTATACAAGAGAAAAGGGGCATACCCCAGACAACTAGAGAGGGCAGACCCTCCTAGAAGAAAAGTTGAAAGGCTACAAGCAATAAGATCAAAAGAATATGTCATCGGGCAGGTGCCAGGTGAAGCCATTTATTGTCATAAGATGGTTTCCTTCCGCAATAAGCTAGCACGATTTTGAACATCAAAAACTCACTAAGAATAACAAAAACAGGGCGATGAGGCCCATCATGGGTGCGGGCATTCCTCTCCCTCCAGATATGGTAAACTGACGCAGCAAACGACAGCCGAACAAGAAGATGACGTAAAGAGCCGTCGGTAAACTGAAACATCCACTCAACAGTCTGAAGCCAATCACGAGATCTCCAATCTAACCCATACATAGCCAGCACAGTCGACCAGACGCTCGAAGAGAAATTGCATTGGAAGAAAAGGTGATCAATATCCTCACCTAAGCAACCACAGAGGATACAACGCGAGCAAGCAGAGATACCGAACCTCATCAGACTATCTTGGGTACATAGGCCTCCCTGAATAGACATCCAAAAAAGAAAAGAATGGCGCGGGATAGCCTTCCAAAACCAAACAACTCGAGACCAATGCATCAAGGGACCCCTTGTCCGCATAGCATTCCAGGCACTATCCACTGAAAACCTCCCTCTACGGTCATCCTCCCAAACCAGCTCATCCTCCCTCATGCTAGAATGATCCGATAGATGAGACCGGGACAAATCAACAAGGGTAGCAGATCTAGCTGGAGGCCAACACTAAGAAGAATCAGAAAATAATGGAAGCAACTATAGCCATCATATCCAAGCCAGAGTCGTAAATCACTCTCTCAACGTATCCACAATCGAACCAAGAGGATGCCAGTAATCAAACCACAATAATGTCTTCTCACCATTCCCAATCCTAACTCTCATCCTCCGACGGGTCCAAGAACGAAGCTCTAAGATCTTCCGTCAACTCTAAGAATAATCTATTGGACATGAAAACTCCCAAAAGCTTCTCCCCCTCAACAAGTAAGACTGAACCCAATTCGACCAAGAGGAAACCTGGCCAGAGCAAAGAAACCATAAGTGCTTAACAACTGCCGCTCTATTCCAAGTGTCCAATCTCTTGATCCCCAAACTCCCCTCTTTCAGAGGTAAACAAACTCTACTCCAAGCCACTTTCGCCCCCGAAGAAGTGAGCTCACTACCCTTCCAAAGGAAGGATGTGAGAGTCGTCTCCACCTTCCTAATAACAGACTTAGGAAGAATAAATAAAGAAGACCAATAAACTTGAATGGAGAACAAAACATATTTTATTAGCTGAAGTCGCCCCGCATACGAAAGAAACTTACCACTCCAACTCTTGGCAAGCCTGACAATACACAAGAGAAGCACAATCTGAGGCCCGGAGCTTAAAAGAAATCAAAGGAACTCCCAGATACCGCACTGGAAGAATACCCTCTTGGAAACCCAAAACATGAAGCAGCTGGCCCTTAAGGTTAAGAGAGATACCAAAGGAGAAAAGATGACTCTTAGCTGGATTCGGGACTAGCCTGATAAACCACTAAACTGCCAAAGACAATCCTTGATCAGAGAGACCGAGGAGGCATCCGCCTTACAAAAAATCATGAGGTCATCCATAAAACAAAGATGTGCGAGGCGGTCCTTAGAACACCGCCAATGAAACTTGAAACCCCGATCATGAGCCATATTATGATAGAATTACTACATCACTTTCATAGATGATAGTAGTAGATATTGTTATGTATATTTGATACATAACAAAAATGAATCTTTGAATATGTTTAAGACATATAAAGCTGATGTGGAAAATCAGTTAGATAAGAAGATCAAAATTTTGCGATCTGATAGAGGCGGAGAATATGAATCTAATGCCTTCGTAGAGTTTTGTACTATTAATGGAATAATTCATCAAACAACAGCACCCTACACTCCTCAACAAAATGGAGTGGCTGAACGAAAAAATAGAACTTTAAGGAATATGATGAATTCCATGCTCAACAGTTCTAGTTTACCACATAATATGTGGGGTGAAGCCTTACTTAAGGCTAACACCATATTGAATAGAGTTCAACCAAAGATGAGTGATCAATCTCCATATGAAAAATGGAAGAAAATGCTACCAGCATACAAAATCTTGAAAGTGTGGGGTTGCCTAGCAAAGGTTCAAGTTCCCTTACCTAAAAGAGTTAAACTTGGACCTAAAACTATTGATTGTGTGTTTATTGGGTATGCTAAAAATAGTGCAGCATACCGATTTCTAGTAATTAATTCTGGAATTTCGGATAGCCAAGTAAATACCATTATTGAGTCTAATAATGCTGAATGGTTTGAGCATATATTTCATTATAAGGATAGACTTAATAAAAATAAATGTAAAGAGCTTGAATTTAGTCAAGAGAACGAGGTTGATGTTGCCTCGTCATCCGGTGTTCAAGACAAGGTTTTGGAACCAAATAAATCAACATCAACTCTCCAAGAGGAAGAGTTAGAACCTAGAAGAGGAAAAAGAATCAAGGTAGCAAAAGATTATGGGCCTGTCTTGAACACCGGATGACGAGGCAACATCAACCTCGTTCTCTTGACTAAATTCAAGCTCTTTATCATATATGTTGCCTCGTCATCCGGTGTTCAAGACAAGGTTTTGGAACCAAATAAATCAACATCAACTCTCCAAGAGGAAGAGTTAGAACCTAGAAGAGGAAAAAGAATCAAGGTAGCAAAAGATTATGGGCCTGATTTTTTAACCTTTCTCACTGAAGCTGAACCTCAAACATATCAAGAGGCCATAACTTCGACTGAATCTATTTATTGGCAAGAATCAATAAATACCGAAGTAGAATCCATTCTACAAAACCATACATGGGAGTTAGTAGACTTACCATCTGGTTGCAAACCCATTGGTTACAAATGGATTTTCAAAAAGAAATTGAAGCATGATGGTACAATTGATAAATACAAAGCTCGTTTGGTAGCTAAAGGATACCGTAAGAAACAAGGACTTGATTTCTTTGACACATACTCACCAGTAACCGAAATAACATCTATAAGGATGTTAATTGCGATTGCGGCGATTTATATTTTGGAAATACATCAAATGGATGTAAAATCGCATTCTTAAATGGTGAGTTAGATGAAGAAATTTTTATAGAACAACCTGAAAGGTTTGTAGCAAAATGACAAGAGAAAAAGGGGGTGCGACCATACCAGCACTAATGCACCGGATCCCATCATAACTCCGCAGTTAAGTGTGCTTGGGCGAGAGCAGTACTAAGATGGGTGACCTTTTTGGAAGTCCTCGTGTTGCACCCCAATTTTTATTTTGATTTTTTGTAAAGCAGATGCATCCTCGGTTTCCTTGATCAAGGATTGTCTCGGGCAGTTCAGTGGTTTATCAGGTTTAATTCTGAATCCAGCTAAAAGTCATTTCTTCTCTTCTTGTATCTCTTCTACCCTTCAGGGCCATATGCGTCATGTTTTGGGTTTCCAAGTAGGGATTCTTCCAGTGCGGTATTTGTGAGTCCCTTTGATCTCTACTAAACTCCGGGCCTCAGATTGTGCTTCTCTTGTGGATCATATTGTTATGCGTGCTAAGAGTTGGAGTAGTAAGTTTCTCTCTTATGCAGGTCGGCTTCAGCTTATTAAGTCTGTGTTGTTCTCCATTCAAGTTTATTGGTCCTTATTTATTCTTCCTAAGTCTGTTGTTAGGAAGGTGGAGACGATTCTGCGTTCTTTCCTTTGGAAAGGTAGTACGCTCACCTCTTCTGGGGCGAGAGTGGCTTGGAGTAAAGTTTGTTTACCTCTTAAGAAGGGGGGGCTGGGGATTAAGAGTTTGGATTCTTGGAATAGAGCGGCTATTGTTAAGCACATTTGGTTTCTTTGTTCTGGCCAGGTTTCATCTTGGTCGAATTGGGTTCGCTCTTATTTGTTGAGGGGGAGAAGTTTTTGGGAGGTCCATTGTCCTACAGACTGCTCTTGGAGCTGGCGTAAGATCTTGGAACTTCGTTCTTGGTCCCGACGGCGGATGAGAGTTAGGATTGGGAATGGTGAGAAGACTTTACTGTGGTTTGATTATTGGCATCCTCTGGGCCCGATTGTGGACACGTTGGGTGAGAGAGTGATTTATGACTCTGTCTTGGATATGATGGCCACAGTTGCTTCCATTATCTCTGATTCTACTTGGCGTTGGCCCCCTTCTAGGTCTGCTGCCCTTGTTGATCTGGCTCAGTCCCATCTTCCGTCTCCTTCTAGTTTGAGGGAGGATGTGCTGGTTTGGGAGGATGATAGGAGTGGAGATTTTCTGTGGATAATGCCTGGAATGCCATGCGGACAAGGGGAACCTTGCTGCATTGGTCTCGAGTTGTTTGGTTTCGGAAGGCTATTCCCCGCCATTCCTTTCTACTTTGGATGTCTATTCAGGGAGGCCTTTGTACTCAGGATAGCAAATGAGGTTTGGTATCTCTGCTTGCTCGCGTTGTATTCTATGCGGTTGTTCAAGTGAGGACATTGATCATCTTTTCTTCCAGTGCCTCTTCTCTTCGAGGGTCTGGTCGTCTGTACTGGCTATGTGTGGGTTAGATTGGAGACGTCGGGATTGGTGTCAGACTGTTGAGTGGTTATGTCAGTTCTCTGATGCTTCTTTACATCACCTTCTGGTTCGTTTGTCTTTTGCAGCGCCAGTCTACCATATTTGGAGGGAGAGGAATGCTCGCACTCATGATATGCCTCTTCGGCCTGTTTCTGCTCTTCTTTATGATATTTTTTTTGATGTTCGGAATCGTGCTAGCTTTTTACGTAAGGTGAAACCATCTTATGACAATAAATGGCTTCACCTTTCGTGGCACTTGCCCGATGACATCTTCTGTTGATCTTTTGCTTGTTGCCTTTTGGCTTTTCTTCTAGGAGGGCTTGTCCTCTCTAGTTGCCTGGGGTATGCCCCTTTGCTCTTTGTATAGTTTTTTTTTGGATAAGGTAGTATTATAACCAAAGAAAACTAAACAAAGAGCAAAGGGGCATACCCCAGGCACTAGAGAGGACAGGCCCTCCTAGAAAAAAGCCAAAAGGCTACAAAAGAATCAACAAAAGATGTCATCGGGTAGGTGCCACGAAAGGTGAAGCCATTTATTGTCATAAGAAGGATTTACCTTTCTTAAGGAGCTAACACGATTCCGAACATCAAAAGCAATATCATAAAGAATAGCAGAAATAGGCCGAAGAGGCATATCATGAGTGCGAGCATTCCTCTCCCTCCAAATATGGTAGACTGACGCTGCAAAAGACAGACGAACCAGAAGATGACATAAAGAGGCTCCGGAGAAAAGGTGTGTAAACTTGTATAATACTTACTTTATCCAAAAAAAAAAAAAAGACAAAAGAAAAGGTGTGTAAACTTGTGAAGTCACTTTATGGACTTAAACAAGCACCAAAACAATGGCATGAGAAATTTGATCATACAATATTATCACATGGATTTCGGATCAATGGATGTGATAAATGTTCCTTTCTTCTTTGGATGTCTATTCAGGGTGGCCTTTGTACTCAGGACAGTCTGATGAGATTTGGCATCTCTGCTTGCTCTCGGTGTATTCTCTGTGGTTGTTCGAGTGAGGATATTGATCATCTTTTCTTCCAGTGCCTCTATTCTTCTAGGGTCTGGTCGTCTGTGCTGGCCATGTGTGGGTTAGATTGGAGTCGCTGAGATTGGTGTCAGACTGTTGGGTGGGTTTGTCAGTTCTCCGGAGCCTCTTTATGTCATCTTCTGGTTCGTCTGTCTTTTGCAGCGTCAGTCTACCATATTTCGAGGGAGAGGAATGCTCGCACTCATGATATGCCTCTTCGGCCTGTTTCTGCTCTTCTTTATGATATTGTTTTTGATGTTCGGAATCGTGTTAGCTCCTTAAGAAAGGTAAATCCATCTTATGACAATAAATGGCTTCACCTTTAGTGGCACCTCCCCGATGACATCTTTTGTTGATTCTTTTGTAGCCTTTTGGCTTTTTTCTAGGAGGGCCTGTCCTCTCTAGTCTGGGGTATGCCCCTTTGCTCTTTGTATAGTTTTCTTTGGTTATAATACTTACCTTATCCAAAAAAAAAAATGTGATAAATGTGTTTATATCAAGAAAATGAATAATGATTCATATGTCATTGTATGTTTATATGTTGATGATATGCTCATCATGGGACCAAATTTAAGTGTCATTAACTCCACAAAGAAAATCTTGAATTCGACCTTTGATAGGCATGGGAAAAGCTCATGTTATCTTAGGAATTCGGATTCAAAGAAGTAGTGATGGTTATATACTTAGCCAATCACATTATGTGGAAACAATTCTTCGGAAATTTGGACATTTTGATAGCAGTCTGTCTAAAATTCCTTTTGATCCTAAGAGTACATTAAAGAAAAATATTGGGGATAGTGTGTCACAACTAGAATATTCTCGTATAATCGGCACACTACAATACATCACGAATTGTACTAGACCAGACATTGCCTACTATGTGAATAGATTGGCAAGATATACTAGTAATCCCTCAAATGATCATTGGGATGCTTTAGTTAGAGTATTGAGATACCTAAAATTCTACTAGGTTTTCTGTGTCTATTAATGGGGAGTTGCATGGTTTTTTCTCTGGGGGTCGCGGGTTGCGACAAGGTGATCCTATGTCTCCTTATCTCTTTGTTTTGGCTATGGAAGTTCTGTCAGGCTTACTTCATAAAATGGCTCTTAATCATGGTTTCAAATTCCATGGGCGGTGTTCTAAGGACCGTCTCACTCATCTTTGCTTTGCGGATGACCTTATGATTTTTTGTAAAGCGGATGCCTCCTTGGTTTCCTTGATCAAGGATTGTCTCGGGCAGTTCAGTGGTTTATCAGGTTTAACCCCGAATCCAGCTAAAAGTCATTTCTTCTCCTCTGGTATCTCTTCTACCCTTCAGGGCCAGCTGCGTCATGTTCTGGGCTTCCAAGAAGGGATTCTTCTAGTGCGGTATCTGGGAGTCCCTTTGATTTCTACTAAACTCCGGGCCTCAGATTGTGCTTCTCTTGTGGATCGTATTGTTATGCGTGCTAAGAGTTGGAGTAGTAAGTTTCTCTCTTATGCGGGGCGGCTTCAGCTCAATAAGTATGTTTTGTTCTCTATTCAAGTTTATTGGTCTTCTTTATTTATTCTTCATAAGCCTGTTATTAGGAAGGTGGAGACGATTCTCCGTTCTTTCCTTTGGAATGGTAGTGAGCTCACCTCTTCTGGGGCGAGAGTGGCTTGGAGTATAGTCTGTTTACCTCTAAAGAAGGGGGGCTGGGGATTAAGAGATTGGATACTTGGAATAGAGCGGCTATTGTTAAACACATTTGATTTCTTTGTTCTGGCCAGGTTTCTTCTTGGTCGAATTGGGTTCAGTCTTATTTGTTGAGGGGGAGAAGTTTTTGGGAGGTGCCTTGCCCTACAGATTCTCTTGGAGTTTGCGTAAGATTTTGGAGCTTCGTTCTTGGTCCCGGTGGCGGATGAGAGTTAGGATTGGGAATGGTGAGAAGACTTTATTATGGTTTGATTTTTGGCATCCTATGGGTCCGATTGTGGATACGTTGGGTAAGAGAGTGATTTATGACTTTGGCTTGGATAAGATGGCTACAGTTGCTTCCATTATTTCTAATTCTTCTTGGCGGTGGCGCCCATCTAGGTCTTCCGCCCTTGTTGATTTGGCTCGGGCCCATCTTCCGAATCCTTCTAGTATGAGAGATGATGAGCTGGTTTGGGAGGATGATAGTAGAGGGAGATTTTCAGTGGATAGTGCTTGGAATGCCATGCGGACAATGGGAACCTTGGTGCATTGGTCTCGAGTTGTTTGGTTCCGGAAGGCCATTCCCCGTCATTCCTTTTTGATTTGGATGTCTATTCAGGGAGGCCTTTCTACTCAGGATAGTTTGATGAGGTTTGATATCTCTGTTTGCTCGCGATGTATTCTTTGTGGTTGTTCAAGTGAGGATATGGATCATCTTTTCTTCCAGTGCTTCTTCTCTTCGAGGGTCTGGTCGACTGTGCTGGCTATTGTGGGTTAGATTGGAGTTGCCAAGATTGGATTCAGATGGTTGAGTGGATGTGTCAGTTTTATGACGCCTCTTTACGTCATCTTCTTGTTCGGCTGTCTTTTGCTGCGTCAGTTTACCATATTTGGAGGGAGAGGAATGCCCGCACTCATGATGCGTCTCTTCGGCCTGTTTCTGTTCTGCTTAGTGATATTGTTTTTGATGTTCGGAATCGTGCTAGCTTTTTACAGAAGGTGAATCCATCTTATGACAATAAATGGCTTCACCTATCCTGGCACTTGCCCGATGACATCTTCTGTTGATCTTATTTTGCTTGTTGCATTTCGGCTTTTCTTCTAGGAGGGCATGTCCTCTCTAGTAGTCTGGGGTATGCCCCTTTGCTTTTGTATAGTTTTATTTTGGTTAATACACTTACTTTATCCAAAAAAAGATACCTAAAATACTCAATGAAATATGGATTACATATCCACCAGTCTTGGAAGGATATAGTGATGCCAATTGGATTTCGAATGATACAGATAAAGCAACAAGTGGATATGTATTTACACTTGGTGGGGCTGCAGTATCTTGGAAATCACAAAAAAAAACGTGTATAGCACGTTCAACAATGGAATCAGAATTCATAGCCTTGGATAAAGCTGCTGAAGAAGCGGAATGGCTAAAGAATTTCTTAGAAGATATTCTAATGTGGCCTCAACCTGTGACGGCCATATGTGTGCACTGTGACTGCATGACTGCTATTTTTTTTTTAATATCTTCTAAGATATTCTTTAGCCATTCCGCTTCTTCAGCAGCTTTATCCAAGGCTATGAATTCTGATTCCATTGTTGAACGTGCTATACACGTTTTTTTTGTGATTTCCAAGATACTGCATGACTGCTATTGGGAGAGCAAAAAGCCATATATATAATGGGAAGTCAAGGCACATAAGACGAAGACATAATAACACTATAAAATATATGCTCTCGACTGGCATTATTTCCATTGATTTTATAAAATCAAAGGAAATATTGCATATCAACTAACAAAGGGCTCTTAAGATAGACTTGATGAAAGCTTATGACACTGTTCGTTGGGATTTTTTGGTTGAGGTTCTGAGGACTGTTGGTATTCCTGAGAGGATGGTGGGTTGGATTCAGGAGTGTATGACTACTACGAGATTCTCTGTTTCTATTAATGGTGAGCTGAATGGATTTTTCTCTGGGGGTCGTGGGTTGCGACAAGGTGATCCTATGTCTCCTTATCTCTTTGTTTTGGCTATGGAAGTTTTATCAGGCCTTCTTCGTAATATGGCTACTGATCCGGGTTTCCAGTTCCACTGGCGGTGTTCAAAGGACCGTCTTACTCATCTCTGTTTTGCAGATGACCTTATGATTTTTTGTAAAGCAGATGCATCCTCTGTTTCTTTGATCAAGGATTGTATTGGGCAGTTCAGTGGTTTATCAGGTTTAATTCCGAATCCAGCTAAGAGTCATCTCTTCTCTTCTGGCATCTCTCTTTCTATGCAAGACCAACTGCGAGATGTGTTGAGATTCCAGGTGGGGACTCTTCCTGTGAGGTATTTGGGGGTTCCTTTGATCTCTACTAAACTTAGGGCCTCTGACTGTGCTTCTCTTGTGGATCATATTGTTATGCCTGCTAAAAGTTGGAGTTGTAAGTTTCTCTCTTATGCAGGTCGGCTCCAGCTTATAAAGTCTGTTTTGTTCTCCATTCAAGTTTATTGGTCTTCTTTATTTATTCTTCCTAAGTCAGTGATTAGGAAGGTGGAGACTATCCTTCGTTCTTTCCTTTGGAAGGGTAGTGCGCTTATCACTACTGGGGCTAGAGTAGCTTGGAGCAAAATTTGTTTACCTCTTAAGGAGGGGGGTCTGGGTATAAAGAGTCTGGAAGCTTGGAATAGAGCAGCTATTGTCAAGCATATTTGGTTTCTCTGTTCTGGTCAGGTTTCTTCTTGGTCTACTTGGGTTTACTCTTATTACTGAGGGGGAGAAGTTTTTGGGAGATCCCTCGTCCTTCTGATTGCTCTTGGAGTTGGCGTAAGATTTTGGAGCTTCGTTCTTGGTCCCGTCGGCGGATGAGAGTGAGTATTGGGAATGGTGAGTCGACTTTATTGTGGTTTGATAATTGGCATCCTGTAGGCCCGATTGAGTACTCATTGGGCGAGAGAGTGATTTATGATTCTGGCTTGGATAGGATGGCGACAGTTGCTTCCATTATCTCTGATTCTGCTTGGCATTGGCCCCCTTCTAGATCTGCTGCTCTTGTTGATCTGGCTCAGACTCACCTTCCGTCTCCTTCTAGTTTGAGGGAGGATATGCTGGTTTGGGAAGATGATAGACATGGGAAATTTTCTGCGGATTGTGCCTGGAATGCTTTGAGGTCGAGGAGACCCGAGATGCCTTGGTCCCGAGTTGTCTGGTTCCGGAAATCTATTCCCCGCCATTCTTTTCTTCTTTGGATGTCCATTCAGGGAGGCCTGTGTACTCAGGACAGTCTAATGAAATTTGGTATATCCTCTTGCTCGCGATGTATCCTTTGTGGTTGTTCGAGTGAGGACATCGATCATCTTTTATTTCAGTGCCTCTTTTCATTGAGGGTTTGGTCGTCTGTGTTAGCCATGTGTGGTTTAGACTGGAGCTGTCGAGATTGGCGCCAAACTGTTGAGTGGCTTTGTCAGTTCTCTGGTGCCTCTTTATATCATCTTCTGGTTCGTCTGTCCTTTGCAGCGTCAGTTTACCATATATGGAGGGAGAGGAATGCTCGCACTCATGATATGCCTCTTAGGCCAGTTTCTGTTCTTCTATATGATATTGTTTTTGATGTTCGGAATCGTGTTAGTTCTTTACGTAAGGTGACTCCATCTTATGACAATAAATGGCTTCACCTTTCGTGGCACTTGCCCGATGACATCTTTAGTTGATCTATTATAGCCGTTTGGCTTTCTTCTAGGAGGGCTTGTCCTCTCTAGATCCTGGGGGATGCCCCTTTGCTCTTGTATAGTTTTCTTTTGGTTATAATACTTACCTTATCCAAAAAAAAAACTAACAAAGGGTATACCAAATGAGCAAGTGTTATATTTATTGAGGGGAATGGACTTAAAGCCAACACAATGAGAAGTAACCTAACGAAAACCCAACCTAGCAACTTGATAATTCAAGTCTAGGTTCAATGTGGAAAACTAGTTGGGTAAAACTCAAGCGATGGAGCATAACAAGTTGCTCATTCCTATGATAATGAATGTTAATGTACTATGACGTTAAGGGTGAATAACTAATCATTCTTAATGACACTAACGGTGTTTGTGCCACCTATATAGGAGTAATGTGGGGTCGCATTTGTGAGAATGAAATGGCTAAATTCTCTAAAGCTCCTATGAACCCAGGATTGTTCAGGACCAAAATGAACACAACCGTATGAATCGAAAGGTGTCAAAATTTGATATATGTGATACTTATTGTATTGATTTACAAAATATGATGAACAGTTCAATGACTCATATACACACTGACTCATCGGTAAATCCAATAAGTACTTACTAAGGAAAGTTCAAGTCCAAAAGACACCTCTCCTGATGTATATTGTTTTTCAGTTTTCTCTGGATCATGCTATGTACAGTATCGCCACTATTTGCTATACAAATGTGGGGTATTGTAAAAGTTTTTGTATAGAAAATAGAGGGAGTACTCCAACATCTAAAAAACAAATGGAAAATGAAAGGTTTATAAGTGTTCTCTAGACACTTATATTAAATTGGAAAAGGCAAGGTTTGGGCTTGGGCTTGGGAATGGATGAGTGTGGTTGGTTAGTTTGGTATTAGATTAATTAATATATATTTAATTAAATCAAAGTAGGGCCTTGGGCCTTGGGGCTCTTGGGCTCCTGGGATTCATTAAATACCTTACTTATTTAAAAATGGTTTTTTCCTAATTTAAATTTTGGATTTGAATCAGAAGGTTGTGTCTGATCAACACAACCCTTCTGAGAAATTGGAAAAACGTTTTACAACTCTTCCTATATATATAGAGCAGTTGTCACAGAGATGCAAACACATAATTTATGAACAAAAAGTAATTTTCCATACAAATAAACTATCAGATTGTTGAATCCTGGTGGCAGACGTCCGAAGAACTACAAGCACAAGAGTAGGGGCGATTTTCTGCTATAGGACATAGCCTTCTATGCTAGCCTCAATCTATAAAAGTCAGTTTGCTATTTTTATTTTTCGATTACTTGCATTGTAAGTTTCTGTCGATTTTGATTTAATTTATTGATTAAGTTTTTGTTTTGGTTCATAAGTTTGTAATTTTATATATAAGTTTATGTTTCAATAAATTTTATTGCATTCGCTGATTGTTCTTTAACAATCTTCTTGAAAACAAACACCAAGTAAGTTCGCAAGAGATCGGATTTCCGGTGCAGAATCTTCGATTATCAGATTGTTGAATCCTGGTGGCAGACGTCCGAAGAACTACAAGCATAAGAGTAGGGGCCAATTTTTTGCTATAGGACATAGCCTTCTGTGCTAGCCTCAATCTATAAAAGTCAGTTTGCTATTTTGCTTTCGATTACTTGCATTGTAAGTTTCTGTCAATTCTGATTTAATTTGTTGATTAAGTTTTTGTTTTGGTTCATAAGTTTGTAATTTTGTATATAAGTTTCTGTTTCAATAAATTCTATTGCATTCGCTGATTGTTCTTTAACAATCTACAAACTGTCACAGATGCAACTAACGGAACCAATTCCAAACCCTTTGAAGATCACTCACCATGAACAATAACCTGTTGGGGTTGGTGCTCAGAGCGCCAATCCGGGCCGTATTTATGTCTGATTCATGAATACAAACATCCCCTTATTCCATAATATTACTTATTTATGGTTGCACCTCTTGTTCTTATATACGTATTCGATCTGATTACGATTAGATTGAAATAAATGTGGTTTAGTGATATGTTTATATTAGACAAAGGCCCGATAATATATAATACAGTACACAGTTACAAAGTTAGTTTGTAATTGACATTGGGAAGTGTCACTGCTATATGTATATTATCAAACATAGTTCCTGGTCAAGATTTGCTAACACGGGTCGGTTAGTCAAATCCGTTGAGACCAGTACATGTCGTATATCGTGACTTGGTCCGATGGTTTATCCCAATGAACCATGAGTCTATGGAGACTCGTATAGACGTGTAGGTGTTTATAGTGGATAAACACTGAACGGCTCACCGAAGATTCTTAATGGATGGTACACCAACGTCAATAAGAATCTTCTCGGGTTGAGTAGCATAGTGGTCCTTCGACTTGAGACACCACTGTGGATGTATGAGACATCCTCCACACTTAGATGGCAGTCACGTCACCGATCTATTTAGATCAGACCTCCGCCTGTTCGTTGGGTGTGGATCGATCCTCAGGATATCCTGTGTGTGTCAAGATAGGATCCGTCAGTTCTGTGTACAGAGCATAGGTAGTCCATATATTATTAGCAGTCTGTTAAATCTGTGGCCACAGTATACATCGGAAGTAAGTTCCGAGTGTTATTTAGAGATTGCTAATAGATACGTCGACGAGATAATACCTATAGAGATTTGACGTTTACATCTATATCTCTGGGATTATCTGGATACCTGTGACGGAGGGATTATACGTATGCAATGACCTCGACCTGTATGATTCAGCTAGTTTATCCGTGATCGTCATAATCTACGGGTGGATAGATTATGGACATGAAATTGGATTTCGTGACGGATATACCTGAATCTAGAGAGTCTCAATAATGAAACATACTCGTAGAGCACTAGAGCAACATTTATGAATAATGATGATTATTTATAAATCGTTTAATCGTTAAACGAAAAATACATGCGAACGGGCCGAACCTTCATTTCCTAATTAATGTGTATTTGTATTTAATATATGATATTATTAAATACACATTAATAAATAGTCAAATAAAGGTATTTGACATATATCATCAATATATGTATTTGAGATATTTAAAGTAAATATAATACATATATTTGATATATTTGTATTTAATTAATTATTTAATTATTTAATTGTTAAATGATTAATATAATTAAAATATAAATATATCACCAAATGATATAGTTAGGAAATGATTATAAGTGTAAATGTTTGACTTTACATTAAAGGAAAAGGTTGTCAAATTGATTTTGACTTCTTAAGATATTTGTTCAAAATTGTTTGAAAAATAAAAATATCTTTTTCCTTTATTTTCTTTTAATTTCGGCCATAACACTTAAATATAAGAGTTATATTCTTCTTAGTTGCATTTGTTGACTTAATATAAATATCTATAAAGTGTTATTAAGATATTTTATCAAGTTGATTAAATGTAAAGTGAAATGAAATTGAAATTACAAAACTTGTATTTCCTTTAGTGAATTTCGGCCAAGGCCATTTTGATACATATATATATTGTTTTTCATTTCATTTGGAAGTTAACCTAATACATTTTCAAAGAAAACTCCATTAATGGAAGCAAAGGAAGCTTGTGAGAAAGAAAGAAGAAATCAAAGAAAGCTTGGATTTTAGTGAGTTTTTCCAACTTGCTATTAGAAAGGAAAATGTTCCTTAGGATCTAGGCTTTAACATATGATGTTCTTAGGTTATTTCTTTCTTTATTCCTTGTGTTTTTGTTGATGGAAGTTTTGATGGAAGTGTTGTGCATGTATGATGAAGGAAGGTTGTGACTATTGTAGTTATAAGCTTTCTTTTAAGGTTTTGGAAACCATGTTGCTAATCTAGAGTTGTTGACCCACTCTTAGATGACCTAGATTTGATCTTGAGTTGTTTCATTGTGTTGAGACTTTGATTGGATGGAAGAAACATGATTGAAGTAGTTGATTTAACTAATTTGGTCTAATTTGTCCAATTTGAAGAAATTGAAAAATTAGGGTTCATGACCAATTCCAAATTTGGGGTTTTCATATATGTTGTGTATTTGGATGTGTATATGATGCATATAAAGTTTCATGTTCATTGGATTACATCTTGATGTGTTTTGATGCATGAAATGACAAAGTGCACAAAATGGCACCTTGGAGGTGCATTCGGCCAAGGATTCAAAATTGGGATTTTTGGTGCTTTTGGTGTTTTGATGTTTTGAACATGCTAAGTTCATCTTAGAAATGATTTAGAATCATTCAAAATTGATTAGATCAATTTCGGACTAAAATGGACAAAATACCAAAGTAAGGGTAATTTGGTAAATTCACTTGAATAAGATTCATTTGAATTTTATTTCATAATTTGATTATTGGAATATTAAATAAATATGTTTATTTAATCAATTCGAGAAAAAGTTTTGAAATCGGAAGATTCGATCTTCCGCCGCTTCCGCTGCGTTACCGGATTCACCCCCTAAAAACCCCTACATAACCCTATCAGCGACATCATCCGAAATCACATCCCCACTCGACTTAATAGGAGTAGCCAGAACCGCAGCCTAACCTTTCTTCTTCTTAGAGACCGAAATCCAAACACCCTCTCTATCCTTTATCTACCAAGTCTGAAACTCCTGCAATCGTAGAAGGAATGGTGTTCTTAGGAACCCAAGTCTATGAGGGCTTACTCTTTTCCCTCATGGGAGTATTCCTAGGGCAAGAGTTCAGAGAATGACCAAAAACCTCACAAGTAGCACACAGGAACCCATTCATATGTGGCCCTCACTTTTAACCACATACCCTTTTTTGTGATAAAGTTTAACTATATACCATTAGAACAATGAAAGTCAAAGTCCTCAACTAGTGCCTCCCTAGCATCAATCTCAACACAAACCCGAGCATAACTAAGTCGTTTCTTGGATATGGTAATATGATTAGCATGAAGAGGGCATCCAATTGCACTAGCCATAAAATTGAGACCCTTAGCAATCTAATAGTAAATTGTAGAGGCGAACCCAAACTGGAACTTTGTTGATGTCCTCCTTGGTCAGAGGTAAGCTCGGCTGCCAATGCTTAAGAACCAAATGCCTATTAGCCATATATCAAGAAGCTTTGACATGATTCCAACCACACCATAGACATTACAGCATGCAACTAACAACTTGGAAGAACCCATGCAGTTTCCAACAGGTCCAATCACTCGCCAAAGAGCAAAGAAGATCAGAGAGGCCTTTGCGGGACTAGCTCAGAGCTATGTGACCAGTTGCAGCAACCGAGTCAAGTGCACACCAGAGACATATATGGGCATAACCAGAGAGGTCCCCAAGCTATTTCATTTGACCCAGATCAGCTCAGACTGAAGCATAGCAGAGTAGCTTCAGCACCAGCATCCTTTTGACCCGATTTCACCCATTTTGGGACCATGTTGAATTCGGCCAAATGGGGGCATTTTTGTCATTTGTGCTCGACATTTTGACTTTATTTATGATGTAATTAGCATGGTTGACTATGCCATTAGGCTTAATTATGCTTAGAACCTTGCTTATTGAGTAAGCACGTCAATTTACTATTTGATGTAAGCACCTCAAATTAGCTTAAGTTAGATTAGTTTCTAATCATTGTTTTAAGCTACTTTAGGTGGAAAAGACTTTTGGGGACGTGCTTGAGTGAATGGTTTGGGTAGTTTTCAGGTCTTTTGGTAATTTCACTTTAGGGACATTTTTGTCCATTCACACCTTTAGGGTTTCTCTTTGTAACCTATTTAAACTTTGTTTTCTTCTTCTTTGGAATAACATTCACGACATTTTCATCAAACTTTGAAGCTTTTAAGCTTTGGCTATGGCTAAATTTCTTGTAAGGGAGGGATTCCCCTTTTCAAGTTCAAATTGACTTATCTAAGCTTGGCAACTTAGTGGCGTCTCCATTGCTAGCAAAATACAATCTGATTTCATGCTTGTGGTTATCATGGACGTGAGTTTCATGGTGGTTAGGGGCTGATCTTGGTTGGGTTTTGTTCCTACAAAATCAGTATTCAAAGTTCTTGGGGTTTTGAGAAAGATGCTTGGGGTTTGCTTGGTTTCCAACCCAAGTGAGTTCTTGTCAAGCTTTGTCCAGAACTCTATAAGCTTCTTGAAAGCTAGAAAATTTGAATAAGAAGAAACGATTGTCCGAAGTCAAAACCTCACGCAAGCTAAACTTACCCCAGATCTTATGAGCAATAGAATCAACAACTTGAAATAGGAACTTCCTTCCCATAAAATAACCAACTAAAGTACAATGCTAGAACACACTACCTTCTTCAGCAACCTCCAAATGAGGACTCACCTTAACTCGACCATCAACTATGGTAGGTTGAATAAAATACAAAGCAACTGAATTAGAAGCTGGATTGAGATTATCAACACTGTTGGAACCATTCAACACATTTGCATTATACTGACTGCCTCCCCATTACTCCCCAACATTGAACATGTCGTCGCTTGAGCATTCATACACTCAGCATCACCAGGAGCTTCAACGTTAGCATTATCAAACACACTCACTGTCACTTGATGAATCATATTATGCGTGCATTTATATGTAAGTTTGTTGTAATTTATTTTGATGACATCTTAGTTTACAATAAAACATTAGATGCACATGTTACACATTTGAAGCATGTTCTTGAAGTGTTGAGACAGGAAAAACTGTATGCTAACTTTGGTAAGTGCACTTTTTATATGAATAGGATTGTTTTCCTTGGTTTTGTTGTAAGTGTAGATGGCATCGAAGTTGATGTAGAGAAGGTAAAGACAATTCAGTATTGGCCTACATCGACAACTGTTACAGAAGTCAAAAGCTTCCATGGATTAGCAAGCTTCTACCGCAGGTTTGTTAGAGACTTCAGCAGTATTGCAGCACCACTGACTAAAGTAGTGAAGAAAACTATTGGCTTCAAATGGGGAGAAGAGTAGGAGCGTGCATTCCAGGATCTTAAATGAAGTTGTGCAGTGCACCAGTTTTGGCGCTACCCAACTTTAAGGAGACATTTGAGATTGAGTGTGACGCATCCGGGATAAGCATTGGAGTAGTTCTTATGCAAGAAAAGCGACCAATAGCTTACTTTTAGTGAGAAGCTGAATGGAGCATTTTTGAGGTACCCCACATATGACAAGGAGTTATATGCTCTAGTGAGAATCGTTGAGACTTGGCAACATTATCTTTGGCCTCGAGCGTTTGTGATCCATACAGATCATGAATCATTGAAGCATTTGAAGGGCCAAGGTAAGTTGAACAAACGACACGCATGATGGTTAGAGTTTGTTGAGACATTTCCATATGTAATCCGCTACAAACAAGGTAAGGAAAACATCATCGCTGATGCACTATCGCGAAGGTATGCTTTACTTACTTCATTGAGTGCAAGAATGCTTGGGT
Source organism: Zanthoxylum bungeanum (assembly GCA_019454045.1). Lineage (NCBI taxonomy): Eukaryota > Viridiplantae > Streptophyta > Magnoliopsida > Sapindales > Rutaceae > Zanthoxylum > Zanthoxylum bungeanum. The sequence continues at coordinate 85,731 of SKCR01024060.1, forward strand.
TGGAATTTATTAAAGAACTTTATACACGTGATACTTGTTGTTTCTTGTTGTTTATGCTAGCTTGAAGATTACACATTGTTGTGAACTTCTATGATAAGTCATATTCACATTATATTGAGTGCAAACACGAGTGGAGTGGAGTGATACGTAATTGAGTGCAAACACGTGAGCTTGTGAGATTGTGAGGTTATATAATTGTTTTCACATATTTGTTACTTCTAATCTGTTTGTTGAAGCTTTGAGATGGCAGGTACTAGTTTGACGGTGGATGAGAAGCTTGAGGCTTTAGATAGAAAGTTTACAGATATGATGGAGAACATGAATACTGCTTTGGAGAGGTTGTCAAAGAGTGTTGATAGTATACAGACAGGCAGTATTCCACGAGTACCACCACAAGTTGTGCCACCGCGGCAAGTTCCACCACCTCGAGTACTAGTAGTGGAAGAGGAGGCCGAGAATGATCCTGATGGGTTTGATTATTTGGAAGACTCAGTTGAGGAGGAAGAGAGGTATAGGCCTAGGAATCATAGGCAAGAGTGGAGGCATGATAGAAGAGATAGAAGGTTTGATAGGCAGAGAGGATTTGATGACAGACATGAGGATTATGAAAGGAGGGGTTATGGTAGACATGGTGATATTGATGGTGATTTGAGTAGCATCAAGATCAGGATACCAAACTTCCGGGGCAAGAATGATCCTGAAGCGTATTTACAGTGGGAGAAGAAAATCGAGTTGATTTTCAACTGTCATCATTACTCTGATGAGAAGAAGATCAATCTGGCAGCCATGGAATTCACTGATTATGCGATGATTTGGTGGAATTAGATTGTCACTAACAGAAGGAGGAATTATTAGAGGCCAGTTCAGACATGGGAAGAACTTCGAGGACTCATGAGGAAACGATTCATACCCAGCCATTATTACCGAGATTTGTATCAGAAACTACATTATCTGTATCAAGGGGCCAAGAGTGTAGAGGATTACTATACAGAGATGGAGGTTGCTTTAATCAGGGCAAAGTAGTGGAGGATGCAGAGGCTACTATGGCACGGTTTCTAGGGGGCTTGAATAGAGAGATTGCCAATATGGTGGAGTTGCATCATTATGTTGATTTGGAGGATATGCTTCACATGGCTATCAAGGTGGAGAGGCAACTCAAGAAGAAGACTACATCCAGATTTGGTACTCAGACTACTTCTACATGGAATGAGAAATGGGTTCCTAATGATCGGTGGGATGGAGGCTTTAATAAGCCAAGGGCCGAACCAAGTGCCAAGGGTAAGGAGGTTGTGGAACCAAGCAAGGCTAGATCGAAACCTGAGGGTACATCACCCAAGACTAAGGACGTCAAGTGCTTCAAGTGTTTGGGGATGGGACATTATGCTTCATAGTGCCCAGACAGGCGCACCTTAGTAAGTGATAAGAAGAGTGGTGAGGTACATTCTACTGATAGTGAGGTTGAGGTTGAGGATGATGAGCCTGCGATAGAGGATACTAATGACAGAGAGGGAGCTGCATACCCACTTGATAACTTGTCCTTAGTTGTGAAGCGTGCTTTGAGTGCACAAATTGGTGAGGATGAGAGTGATATGCAAAGGGAGAACATATTCCATACTATATGTCCTATGAATGGCAAGGGGTGTAGTATGATCATTGACGGGGCAGTTGTACTAATGTCGCAAGTACATATTTAGTTGAGAGGTTGGGATTAGATTGCTTGAAGCATCCCAAGCAATCTGTTGCAGTGGTTGAATGACTCTGGAGAAGTACGGGTGACTAGGCAGGTATTATTGAGCTTCACCGTTGGGCCTTATACTGATGATGTTTTATGTGATGTTATACCCATGCATGCATGACACATTCTTTTTAGGAAGGCCATGGCAGTTTGATAGAAAGGTTATACACGATGGGTTTAAGAATAAGTATTCATTACAGCATAAGGGAAAACCCATTACCTTATACCCACTTACACCGAGGCAAGTCCACAAAGATCAAGTCAAGTTGCAACTTGAGAGAGATAGAGAGAAAGAGAGTGCAAACACAGCCTTGGAGAAAACACGTGAGGGGAGTGTGACCGAACCTCGTAAGGAAATTAAGGCTAAGGCCGTGATTGTTCCCAAGGGGTGTGTGAGTGAACCTAAGGGGGAAACAAAATGGTGAGTGAAAAAGAGCTTCTACATTGGTGAGGGTGAAGCAAGGAGAGCTTACAAGGCTAGCAAGCTCATGATTTTGCTAGTCTACAAAGATCACCATATTTGTTTAGCTAACACTGACCCTTTTTTTTTGGATAAGGTAAGTATTATAACCAAAAGAAAACTATACAAGAGCAAAGGGGCATCCCCCAGGATCTAGAGAGGACAAGCCCTCCTAGAAGAAAGCCAAACGGCTACAATAGATCAACTAAAGATGTCATCGGGCAAGTGCCACGAAAGGTGAAGCCATTTATTGTCATAAGATGGAGTCACCTTACGTAAAGAACTAATACGATTCCGAACATCAAAAACAATATCATATAGAAGAACAGAAACTGGCCTACATGGCATGTGATGAAAATGTCTCAGTTCAGTGTGTTCGCGTTCGTGTAGTGTTCGTAAACGCGTTCGAACAGTAAATAGAAGGTTTGCGTTCGTATGGCGTTTGATATCGCGTTCGAACGAGACCAGACAGAAGACACGCGTTCGTGTATCATTTTGAAATGCGTTCGAACGGTAAACAGAAGGTTCGCGTTCGTATGGCATTTTCAAAATGCGTTCGAACGAGACCAGACAGAAAACATGCGTTCGTGTGGCGTTCTGAAACGCGTTCGAACGAGGTTACAACAGTGACCTCCAAAATGAAGCAAACAATACGACACATACATGGACAGATGAATACATGACATCTAGTAAACAATAACGGGCTAAGAACGCGGCAAAGCATCGTGGTAAAGGATTTTAACCTCTCAAAATAGAGGACCCTTAATCGCACTTACTAAGCCCATGCGCAATCAACACAACACATATATAAAAAGGTAAAGACAATGATATCGTGCTTCGTATACCCGATTAGACACATCTTACATCCAACCGGGTATACATCAATCGGTGCGGCAAAGCATCGTGGAAAAAGGTTTTAGCCCCTCCAAATAGTGGACCTTTATCCGACTTACTAAGCCCATGCACTCGATTGCATCATGCATACAAAGAATTAAAGACAATAATATCAAACTTAGTGTGCCCGATTGAACATATCTTGCATTCAACCAAACACACATCAACCAAACACATATAATTTTTCTATATATTTTCTCCATCTTCACTTTCATATTCTTCATCTTCACTTTCTTTCTCTCATATTCTTATTTTCTCTCTAAATTTTATTTTCCTTATATGTTTTGTTTCGTTTTTTATATTTTATATTAACATCCATATTTTATTTTTAAAAAAAAAAAAAAAAATTGTAGGGAAATATGAAAATGAAGAAATTTGAAATGAAGATGGGAAGAAAATGAAGAACAAATGAAAGTGAAGATGAAGAATATGAAAGTGAAGATGGAGAAAATATATAGAAAAATTATATTTATCATTTTGTTTATTATTTTAAGCTTTTTTGTTGTGATAAATTTTGTAATTTTATTTTTATATTAATAAAGATATCATTGTCATAATATTTTATAACAAATTTGTAATTATGTTCTTATGTTTTCTAAAAATTTAATTACTTTTGTGATTAAATTAGTTCGAAATTAATTTATAATATCAATTTTGTTATAACCGTTGGTTTCGAAATACGGTCTAATTCCTATGACTTAGAAGAATATCACATGTCGTATATTGGAATTGGAGTTTCAATGGTTTAACCCAATGTACCATGAGCAAGAGAAGCTCGTATAGACATATGGGTATTCGTTGGAGTAAATAATGAATGACTCACAAGTGATTTCTGACACACTCACAAAGTGGTTCTTTACTCCCAAGTATAAGAGGGTTGAAGTAATAAACTAACACGGTAAGTCCGGAGTCGATCTATAGGGAATAAATTTAGTAAAACAAAATAATAATTCGAGTGAAATAAAAATATTGGATTTGTTTGAAGTGATGAAAAGTTTTAAATTGAACTACAACAATAAATTAAAATACGGGGATTATGAGATCCACTCTTAATATTTCAAATATAGAGAAATCTTACTTTTTATAATATACAAATTGTTATTATTACCCAGTTAATTTACTTTAGGAATTAATTTTCTAACACTGACCCTTTGCTTCCTTTGTCCATTTCATCTCTTTTGCAGGAATTCAATGATGTGCTGACAGAGGACATTCCTAGTGGGCTCCCACCCATTAGAGGTATTGAACACCAGATAAATTTCGTACCTGGCGCAATCATTCCCAATAGACCAGCCTACTGAAGCAATCTGGAGGAAACAAAGGAACTTCAGAGGCAAGTGCGGGAGTTGATGGAGAAAGGGTATGTTAGAGAAAGTATGAGTCCCTATGCGGTACCAGTTCTTCTAGTTCCAAAGAAAGATGAGACGTGGCGTATGTGCGTTGATTGTCGAGCGATTAATAATATAACGGTAAAGTATCGTCATTCTATTCCAAGACTAGATGACATGTTAGATGAATTGCATGGTTCCAAAATTTTCAATAAGATTGATTTAAAGAGTGGATACTATCAAATTCGCATGAGAGAGGGAGATGAGTGGAAAACTGCAATTAAGACCAAGTATGGCCTGTATGAATGGTTAGTTATGCCATTTGGTCTTACAAACGCACCTAGCATATTTATGAGATTATGCGTGCATTTATAGGTAGGTTTGTTGTAGTTTATTTTGATGACATCTTAGTTTACAATAAAACAATAGATGAGCATTTTATGCATTCGAAGCATGTTCTTGATGTGTTAAGGCATGAGAAACTGTATGCTAACATTGATAAGTGCACTTTTTGTATGGATATAATGGTTTTCCTTGGTTTTTTGTAAGTGCAGATGGCATCGAAATTGATGTGGAAAAGATAAAGGCAATTTAGGATTGGCCTACACCGACAACTGTGACAGAAGTCAGAAGCTTCCATGGATTAACAAGCTTCCTCTTAGGGAGATCTGCAAGCTTAACAACCATAGAAGAGTGATCAGAAATACGGGGAGGAAGAAAACGGGCAGAAGAGCCCGGGAAGCGACACTCCCAAGAAGAGTTAACAAGAACACGGTCTAACTTGCGCTAAATAGGAGACTGAATCTGCTTATTAAACCAAGTAAACTTACAACCAGAGAACTGAAGATCATCCAACCCAGCCTGACCCAAACAACAACCCAAATCATCTTTCCAAGCTGGCCAAGCCACAGAACCACCACAATGCTCAATCGGAGACCGGATGGCATTGAAATCACCCAAAACAAGCCACGGGGAATCATCAAAAGTACTACCACTAGTAATCAGGTCAGCCCAAAGCTCCTGCCGCTTCTCGTAATCACACTCCCCATAAACCACTGAAACTACACAATTCCACATCCCAGAAATATGAGTCACACGACAATGAGGATATTGATCATCTTTTCTTCCAGTGCCTCTATTCTTCAAGGGTCTGGTCGTCTGTGCTGGCCATGTGTGGGTTAGATTGGAGTCGCCGAGATTGGTGTCAGACTGTTGGGTGGGTTTGTCAGTTCTCTGGAGCCTCTTTATGTCATCTTCTGGTTCGTCTGTCTTTTGCAGCATCAGTCTACCATATTTGGAGGGAGAGGAATGCTCGCACTCATGATATGCCTCTTCGGCCTGTTCCTGCTCTTCTTTATGATATTGCTTTTGATGTTCGGAATCGTGTTAGCTCCTTACGTAAGGTAAAACCATCTTATGACAATAAATGGCTTCACCTCTCGTGGCACCTACCCGTTGACATCTTTTGTTGATTCTTTTGTAGCCTTTTGGCTTTTTTCTAGGAAGGCCTATCCTCTCTAGTGCCTGGGGTATGCCCCTTTGCTCTTTGTATAGTTTTCTTTGGTTATAATACTTACCTTATCCAAAAAAAAAAAAAAAAAGATTTGTTAGAGACTTCAGCAGTATTGCAGCACCACTGACTCAAGTAGTGAAGAAAACTGTTGGCTTCAAATGGGAATAAGAGCAGGAGCGTGCATTCCAGGATCTTAAAATGAAGTTGTGTAGTGCACCAGTTTTGGCGCTACCCAACTTTGAGAAGACATTTGAGGTTGAGTGTGATGCATCCGGATTAGGCATTGGAGCGGTTCTTATGCAAGAAAAATGGCCAATTGCCTACTTTAGTGAGAAGCTTAACAGAGCAGTTTTGAGATACCCCACATATGACAAGGAGTTGTATGCGCTAGTGAGAGCCCTTGAGACTTGGCAGCATTATCTATGGCCTCGAGAGTTTGTGATCCATACAGATCATGAGTCATTGAAGCATTTGAAAGGTCAAGGTAAGCTAAACAAACGGCACGCACGATGGTTAGAGTTTGTTGAGATATTTCCATACGTAATCCGCTACAAATAAGGTAAGGAAAACATTGTCACTGATGCACTATCGCGAAGGTATGCTTTACTTACTTCATTGAATGCAAGATTGACAAGAACTCACTTGGGTTGGAAACCAAGCAAACCCCAAGCATCTTTCTCAAAACCCCAAGAACTTTGAATACTGATTTTGTAGGAACAAAACCCAACCAAGATCAGCCCCTAACCACCATGAAACTCACGTCCATGATAACCACAAGCATGAAATCAGATTGTATTTGCTAGCAATGGAGACGCCACTAAGTTGCCAAGCTTAGATAAGTCAATTTGAACTTGAAAAGGGGAATCCCTCCCTTACAAGAAATTTAGCCATAGCCAAAGCTTAAAAGCTTCAAAGTTTGATGAAAATGTCGTGAATGTTATTCCAAAGAAGAAGAAAACAAAGTTTAAATAGGTTACAAAGAGAAACCCTAAAGGTGTGAATGGACAAAAATGTCCCTAAAGTGAAATTACCAAAAGACCTGAAAACTACCCAAACCATTCACTCAAGCACGTCCCCAAAAGTCTTTTCCCACCTAAAGTAGCTTAAAACAATGATTAGAAACTAATCTAACTTAAGCTAATTTGAGGTGCTTACATCAAATAGTAAATTGACGTGCTTACTCAATAAGCAAGGTTCTAAGCATAATTAAGCCTAATGGCATAGTCAACCATGCTAATTACATCATAAATAAAGTCAAAATGTCGAGCACAAATGACAAAAATGCCCCCATTTGGCCGAATTCAACATGGTCCCAAATGGGTGAAATCGGGTCAAAAGGATGCTGGTGCTGAAGCTACTCTGCTATGCTTCAGTCTGAGCTGATCTGGGTCAAATGAAATAGCTTGGGGACCTCTCTGGTTATGCCCATATATGTCTCTGGTGTGCACTTGACTCGGTTGCTGCAACTGGTCACATAGCTCTGAGCTAGTCCCGCAAAGGCCTCTCTGATCTTCTTTGCTCTTTGGCGAGTGATTGGACCTGTTGGAAACTGCATGGGTTCTTCCAAGTTGTTAGCTGCATGCTGTAATGTCTCTGGTGTGGTTGGACTCATGTCATTCCCTCCTTGTTGAAAAGGATTCGACCTCGAATCTGAACCTGCATCAAAATGAGTTAAGTCAGAAACATTAAAAGTAGTAGAGACGTTGTACTTACCTTGCAAATCCAGCTTATATGCATTGTCATTGATCCTTTCCAAGACTTGAAAAGGTCCATCTCCTCTCGATTGTAGCTTAGATTTACGATGTTCGGGAAATCTCTCTTTACGCATGTGTACCCAAACCCAATCACCAGGTTGAAAGACTACACGTTTTCTTCCCTTATTTGCATGAGAAGCGTATTGCTCGTTCTTTCGTTGAATGTGCTCTTTTACCTTCTCATGGATATGCTTCACCAAATCAGCCTTCCTTTTGCCATCTAACCCTGTATGCTCATCAATAGGTAATGGTAACAAATCCAATGGAGTTAGTGGCTGAAAACCATAAAAATCTCAAAAGGTGAAAATGATGTAGAAGATGAATGCTACGATTATATGCAAACTCAATAAATGGCAAACAATCTTCCCAACTCTTCAAATTCTTACCAACTATAGTGCGCAATAATTGAGATAAAGTCCTATTAACTACCTCCGTTTGTCCATCAGTCTGTGGGTGACATGTGGTAGAATACAATAGTTTGGTGCCTAGTTTAGCCCACAACACCTTCCAAAAATGGCTAAGGAACTTAACATATCTATCAGATACAATACTCCTAGGTATACCATGGAGTCGCACAAAATGAGCAATTTTACTGCAATGTTTAACATATCTATCTGAAAAATAAATCTGCAATGTTTGTAGCATCATCGGTTTTATGACATGCAACGAAATGAGCCATTTTACTAAATCTATCAACTACAACAAAGATTGAATCTCTACCCCTCTTTGTCCTTGGCAACCCTAACACAAAATCTATCGATATATCAACCCAAGGTTCGCTAGGTACAGGCAAAGGAGTATACAAACCATGTGGCATTAATTTAGATTTAGCATGCTTACATGTTAGACACTGATCACAAATACGCTCAACATCACGTTTCATTTTAGGCCAATAAAAGTGCTCATGTAAAATAGCTAAAGTCTTAGTAATCCCAAAATGCCCCATCAAACCTCCCCCATGCGCTTCTTTCACAAGCAACTCACGCATACTACAAGTAGGAACACACAACCTGTTCGCTTTAAATAAGAAACCGTCATGAATGTAAAACTTTCCAAAAGATGACTTTGCACAAGCAACAATAATCTCACCAAAATCAGAATCACACTCATATAGTTCCTTAATCAAATCAAATCCCAACATCCGTGCATGCATTGAAGTAATTAAAACATACCTGCGAGATAATGCATCGGCCACGATGTTTTCTTTACCTTGCTTGTAGCGTATAATATATGGAAATGACTCAACGAATTCCATCCATTTTGCGTGTCGCTTATTCAGCTTACCTTGACCTTCAAGTGTTTTAATGATTCATGGTCGGTGTGGATCACAAACTCTTTAGGCCACAAGTAGTGCTGCCACGTCTGAAGTGCTCTCACAAGCGCATATAACTCTTTATCGTACGTGGGGTACCTCAAAGCTGCTCCATTCAGCTTCTCACTAAAATAGGCTATTGGCCGCTTTTCTTGCATAAGAACTGCTCCAATACCTAACCCTGATGCGTCGCACTCAATTTCAAATGTCTTCTCGAAGTTGGGTAGTGCCAAAATGGGCGCACTGCAAACTTCGCTTTAAGATCCTGGAATGCTCGCTCTTGCGCCTCGCCCCATTGAAAACCAACTGTCTTCTTTACTACCTCGGTCAATGGCGCGGCAATGCTACTGAAGTCCTTGACAAATCTCCTATAGAAGCTCGCTAAGCCATGAAAGCTTCGGACTTCTGTCACTGTAGTTGGTGTAGGCCATTCCTGAATTGCCTTCACCTTCTCCACATCTACCTCGATGCCATCTGCACTCACAACAAATCCAAGAAAAACAAGTCTATCCATGCAAAATGTGCATTTGTCAGAGTTAGCATACAGTTGTTCTTTTCGTAAAACATCAAGTACATGTCTCAAATGTAATTCATGCTCCTCAATCGATGTACTGTAAACTAAGATGTCATCAAAGTATACCACAACAAACTTACCTATAAATGCACGCATAACATGATTCATTAATCTCATAAATGTGCTAGGTGCATTGTAAGACCAAATGGCATAACTAACCATTCATATAATCCATATTTGGTCTTAAATGCGGTTTTCCACTCATCTCCCTCTCTCATGCGAATTTGATGGTATCCACTTTTCAAATCAATCTTACTAAATATCTTGGAACCATGCAATTCATCTAACATGTCATCTAGCCTAGGAATAGGATGGCGATACTTTACCGTTATATTATTGATGGCTCGACAATCAACACATATCCGCCATGTCCCATCTTTCTTAGGAACTAGAAGCACTGGTACTGCACAAGGACTCATGCTTTCCCTTACCCCTTGTCCATCAAATCCCGCACTTGCCGTTGAAGTTCCTTTGTCTCATCAGGATGGCCTGTTGGGAATGACTGCTCCAGGTACGAAGTCTATCTGGTGCTCAATGCCTCTAATGGGTGGAAGCCCACAAGGAATGTCCTCAGTCAGTACATCGTTGTAGTCCTGCAAAAGAGATGAAATAGACATAGGAAGCAAAGAGTCAGTGTTAGAAAAATAAACATGGGGCTCCCTGTAAACTAACAATAGCATCAGGCTGCTAGTCTTGAAAGCTCTCCTCGCTTCATCACCCTCACCCAATGTAGAAACTTCTTTTCACTCTCCCTTTGGTATCCCCCTTACTTTCACTCTCACTTCCCTTGGGTAAACTCTCGGCCTTGGCCTTATTTTTCACACTCTCACTAGTTTCCCCCAAGTTAGTGTTTGCACTCGCCCTCTCTTTATCCCTCTCAAGTTGCAACTTAACCTGATCTTCATGGACTTGCTTTGGTGTAAGTGGGTATAGTGTAATGGGTTTCCCTTTAGTTGAAATGAATACTTATTCTTGAACCCATCATGAATCACCTTCTTATCAAACTGCCACGGCCTCCCCAAAAGTGACCCGCATGCATCGGAATCACATCACATAGAACATCATCTGTGTAAGGCCCAATGGTAAAGCTCAATAATACCTGCTTCGTTACCTTCACTTCACCACAATCATTTAACCACTGCAACTTGTAAGGCTTGGGGTGCTTCAAGCAACTCAACCCCAATCTCTCAATCAAAGCCGTGCTAGCCACATTGGTACAACTGCCTCCATCTATAATCATACTACAACCCTTACCATTCACACGGCATCTGGTGTGGAATATGTTCTCCCTCTGCTGATCACTCTCATCCTCAACAACTTGTGCTGTCAAAGCACGCTTAACTGTTGGATAATATGACCCATAGCGTCACTATTTGCACAGATCATTGTGTTGCTGTAGCAAATTAACTATGTAACAAGGAAATTGCACTCTCGTCATTTGTGATTAGATCACCATAGATATATAAATGAAGAGAGGTCCCTATGATTAGTTCTTGGATTGAGATGATATGAGACAGTATCAGTCTGCGAAGGATTAATCATTAAATATCCCTAGCCGTAGTATTATCGAGACTGGACATCGATAATGCGGAATAGGCTAGTATTGCACTTGTGCGCGTTGTGAGGGCACAACGACATAGTTCTCATATATATAAGTATTGGATACTTGTGCAAGTGCGATAGGAAGTCGTGTTTCACCGATGGTACGGGAAACAGCTTCGCTCTGGATAGACCCTTCGGAATCCCATTGGTATTATGACTAGGTGTCTATGGGAGGCCGAAATCAAGGTAGGTGTGTATAGTCTTAACCTGAGACTTGCATCGCTAATACTTACGACAATCGGTAAACTTTGGTTTTGGTGGTTGGGGGATCTTAACTGGTTCTGTGTTCACCTCTTCTGGGTTTATCAGGAATCGTAGTGTATTGGATGTGATGTCGAGACGGAAGTATCACTCCAGTCATAGTGGAGATGATGTCACGCAGGATACGGTATTAGTGCTCTTAAGTGATGCGCATCCAATCGTGATATTATGACCAGGTCATGAATATCCGATTATAGAGACTAGTTACCAGACATCCGATATGTGTTTCGGACGGGGCAGACACTTATCCAGCCCCAGCCCTAGCACGTGACTATCCGATACTGGGCCGATATGCACAATACATTAGTATACTACGCTTGATATAGATCTTAAATATTCTTAAAAGGATATGTCCGGAGAATTGGGATGACTTGGTGCTTTGCTAGGAGTTGACCTTGCCTTGTCTCGTAAATCGGTAGAACGTAGTACTTGGTACGTACGTGATTCGGATACTCCGACGACCGTATTTACTGCCAACTTATCCGGAGATCTCATGGGTCGCTTCCCGATAATCCACCGATGACGCACAACTTGCACTCTTGAATAATCTGGGATTATATAGATGAGAGAGAAAATTAATCTAGGATTAATTACGGAGATATTTTATCTAGGATAAAATATCGTCTAGAGAGAGATAACGATTAATTTGGAATTAATCGGTAAATTAATATATTCGATATATTAAACGAAATTAGATTTCGACGGCGGAATTAAAATTAGATTTTAATTCGGGCAAACGAGTTAATTTAGAATTAATTCGTTAGCGGCGTAAATAATAATTTCGCTAGGCGCAATTATTTATTTAAATTCGATTTAATTAACGTCGCGACGTAAGTTCGGTATTTCGGAAATATCGAACCCGAACGCGTGAGTGCACGTGGGCCCACTTTCATTTGGAAACGTGTGGGGCCCACATGACACATGTCATATTATGCATTATTTAATTCTAATGCATTGCATGGAGATAGTGTACAATGCACTCAATGGTTTTGCATGAAAATTGAGTGTTTGACACTCTAAGCCATTGCATGATTTGTGTCATAAGTTTATTATTAATTTAATAATATATTATGGCATAAATATAAATTGATTTTTTGTAACAATTTTCATTTAACTCTCTCTCATCTTCTCTACGCCAAAACAGTGCTGTTCTTCACTGGTTTTGAACCAGTTTGGGCGTGAACAATAGGGAAGCAAGAGTGGATTTTCATGGTGAAAATTCAAGTGCTAGCACACTTACAAGTCTTGCGAAGGTGGTAGGGAGGTTCGACCATGAGCCGGGATCCATCCAACGAAGCTAGGAGCTGCGTTTCTCATCTCAAAATCTGTTTTTTGAGGCCAGTGGACTGCATGCAGTAAGCTTACATGGCAGTGCGTTTTTTTTTCTTTCATTTGTCTTCAAATCGACTCTACCAACCAATGTAAGTATTCCGCTATCTCTCGTTGGTTATTCACGCATTATTTCATGTCTTGTTTGATCATGGGACCTTAGAAAACTCAACAATGGCATCAAGAGCTAATGTTGCAAGCATGAAATTTTAGGGATTTAAAATTTGGGTAAATGTGATTTGAGCATGATTTGAATAAATTGTTTGTTTGAGTATGTTTATAACATGTTTAATTTCATTTGGTTGGACTAATTTGATGAAAAATGATTTGGAATTATTTTCCCCAAATATTTGTCCTTGGCCGAATGGTTTGATGATTTTGGGATCTTGGATTTTTTGATTTTTAATTCATTTGATGAGTTAGAATCGATTAGGTTGATGTTACTTTGAATCGAATTGGATTGGATTTCGAATTGGACAAAAACCCCCAAAATCTTTGAGTTGGCCGAATGTGACTAATGCCCTAATGTCTTGGTAAATTTTGATTTTGATAATTGGATGTATTGGAAATCATTCGGGATATGTATTTAATGTCGATTGCGGATTAATTGGATTGAAACCGAATTGGACATGAAATCACTCCCTTGGCCGAGACCTTTGAGCATGTAGATGGGTTTGATTTTTCAATTTGTGTGTTGGACATATGATAATGAATCAAGCATGATTAATTGGACTAATATGGTGTTTTAGAAATGTTGATTTAGTTGATTGATCATGTAATACACTTTGGTAATTAAATTGGGAAAATTGGATTTTTTGAATTTAATTATTTGGGCCTAATTTTGGAAATTGGATTTAAATGTTGTATTTGGGCCTATTGGGCTTGATTTATCAAGTTTGGTTTAGGCCAAATGGATTGGATCCAATTGGGCCCAAAACCTTGACCATAAAGCCCAAATGCGACTTAATGAACCTTTAAAGTTCAATTGGGCCTAATGGGCCAAGATTGATTTATGGGCTTATGGGGTAAATCCCGGATTGGACTTTGGTTATCGGTTTGACCCGAGTTGACCAAAAGTCCACGCCTTAAGAAATCAATCAAAAGCCCATTGGACTTTAATTGAATTGACGTTGGACGTTAATCGGTCTTTGAGACGCGTTACGATTAGATTTGGAATTTAAATCGTAAAAGGTTTATTAAATAAAAGTGTAATATTTAATTTGGAATTGAATAGTGAATTAGTATTAAATACATGTTTAATTAGATTTAATGATGTAGTTTAATTTAATTCATGAATTCGTACTTTGAGTACTTATTCGCAAAAACGAGTTTGACTCGAACAAAATCAAATCGTTGTTTGAACATTGGATGATCACTTAATTATCAGATTAATTAATTTGATTAGATTGATTGATAGCATGCTTATGTGTGTGAATACATGGTTGTGTTGAATGAATAATGCATATCGGATGGATATTAGATGGGTGGGCAATTTTAGAAATTGTTGTAATAAATTCGATTTATTAAATTGGACCTGCGTGTCCAGCCTTATCACCTTCTTTCTCTTTGTATTCTCTTCTCACCTATTCCCCTCTATATATATGAGGTTTCTTTAGAAGTGTAGTGTAACGGGTAGAAGTAGTACAAGTGCTAGCTTGAGTGAGAAAGGGAGAGATTTGATCTAGGATCAATATGTAAAGTATCCATCCGCATATCATTATTATTTTATTTCATACTCGCTTTATTATGTATTTAGAATGCATGTTTAAGGGTGTATGATGATGAGACCTAACAAAGATAATTAAATTGGTAGCCAATTTGCACGCGAAAAAAAAAACCCTCGTTTTATATTAAGCAAATATCCTTCCATTGAATGATTCTTGTTCAAGATCCGAAGTTGGCATTGGTTTTTATTGGCCAAAGTCAAGACCTTTGTCAATCAAGGATGTACTTGAATCATGAGAGTTTTGTTGCATATCGGTGTCTTGTCCAAATCGTGATTTTTATTGGCCAAAGTCAAGATCATTTTTTGTCCAATGACATTGATTACGAAACTTTCCTCGTCAATGGGTCCCGCTTAACTGGAATCATTAGGTTTGTTTTTGGCCAAAGCCAAGGCCTAGATGATTCGGAGGATAGGGTTAGGAAAATGTAATGGATACATTGACATTATACATATGTTTCGGACTTGGATGTCCACCTAACCGGATCTAGGAATTGGATGAGATCCAATTGATCATAGAGATCTACCTAAGTTAAATAGCATACAGCTTTTATTGGCCAAAGTCAAGGTTGTGTGTTATTTAACGGGATCCTAGCCCACTAGGAAACGCGGTTTCCCGAGTACTCCACAGAGGGTTAGAGGCTCAACGAAAAATAGTGGGAGGCAAGTATTGAATTTGCAACATTCGTTCGAATACTCGCTAAACACGCTCATTTATTTTACTCGTCATATTAATCAAAAGTATTAGTCGGACTAATATTTTATGTTGTTTTAAAAATATATATAGTTGGACTATATACAAACTCATTTAATATATATAGTTATAATTGGATTATAGTAATCAATATAATTGAATTAAAGTGATAGTTGATTTTATAATTGGATTATAGTAATCAATATTAAAATTATAGTTGATTAAATAATTGGATTATTGTAATCATTATAATAAATAGTACCTTATTAAAATTGATTAAATAGTTGGACTATTGAAATCAAGAAAGAATTGAAAAGATGAATATTTAAAATATATAATCCTTGGATTAAATGTTTTAAATGATTTAATTTTCAATTGGGAATTAATAATAGGTTAATTTATTTGATAAAATAACTTATTATGACTAAGCCCATAATTAAGCAAATAGTAGAGCATAAAGTCTTTGGAAGATTTATGTGATGATGACTTTAGTGCTTAATTAATATACTTACAATAAATCTATCTTTAGATTTGAAAGTATTAAAGTTGCAATTAATTGACTATTCTAGTGGAGAAAAATCAAATTTGCAATTGGGCATGTAGCACAAGGTGCACATCGTTTCGATATTCCGAAACCCAAGGCTTGGCCAAGGGTTTGTGAAATATTGAAAAGGATAATTGACATATCCCGTAGCGACTACCATTTGGATATGGAAGACACGAAGGAATTAAAAATAGGGCGAGGCTCTAACTTTAAAAATATTTGTCAAAGTTATGTTTACTACTACTAGTATTGAAATTGGATTTTAAATACTTAGTGTGGTACATAATACATATATGTATTGACGTTCAGAATCCGCTGTGAGCTGGATACTGGCTTCAAGCCGAGATTTCTCTGCGAATTGGAAACGGGACGAAAGTCGTTGTTTCGACCGTAGATACCTAAGTTTAGGACTACCCTTTGGGTATGTACTTAAATTAGGAAATGTTATAATGTAACTAGTTTGACTAGAGACTTATCTCTATATCAGTTTAATCCGATGCGGATAAAACCTTTATATTCTAGAACACTAAAGTGTTTCATTATATAAAGTTGATACTGAGATAAATACATTAGATGTAAATAACATAATTTATATTTTGAATATAAATAAAATCTCAAACATATAAATGACAAATAAATAGCTCAATTGATTTGATCAATAGAGACTTATTTGTGGCATTGTTGTCTAGGACACAATTAACAAGACTCGTATATCCACACTTTTGAAGAGTGGATACTAGGACTGATTTGACTATTCAATAAGGTCTACGAATCTAGTTTATTAGGTTAAAAACCTAAAATACTATTTACTTGGTAATAGTAAAAGGGCCACCGATCTGTTAGCCCTATTCATGGTGAAGTAAGTGGGCCCATATCTAGCTAGGCTAGATGTGAACATGAATATTTCGTGACCTTAACGGATGTAGCATCACGTTGTGGTTATGTGTTTCTTTTGAAGAACACAGATCGGAAACTTTTGAAGTTTCGACACGAAGAAAACAAACAGATCGGCTATAGTGTTATTCCGCCACGGTAAGACCGAAATGGAAATACTTAAGCAGTAAGTTTCATATATAAATAAATGAAAGAGTACGGTTTCTTTCATGTGAGGACTCCTCCCGAGACACGTCAGTTAGACGGTGTGTCTGAACTAAAACCGAATTTTGTTGGACATGATAAGGTTTATCACGAGTCGCTCTGAGCTACTATTTCCTTCTACAGGATATGTATTAACAGTGCAAAACTTATTTAGAATAAGGTTCCATATAAATCTGTTTGACAGATATCATATAGGATATGAACAGGGAAGAAACGAGGTTTCTCATTCCTGATAATTTGGGTATGCCAGGCATAGCGTTTGGATGATACCAAACTAAGAACCCAAATTGGATAAGTGCCAATATAGGTTATCCTAAGGGAAACCTTAAGTATAGTACTTGTAAATCTCACATGAGAACAATGTGATTGTTGCTCACCATGCGGTTTTTCCTGAGAGGAATACCGATATGCAGTGGTCAGTAGGAGGATAGTGATACTCGATGAAAATCGGAGTAACACTGTTCAAGGCACGAAGTCCTTAATGGAACACAAATAGTTCATCTATGATGAAACTATATACCATTAATCTTCAAATACACAAGAACTTCGTAAATCGGATAGAGTCAGAAAACAACCTAGGGTATGGGTTTCTGATCTCACCCCATAATGATGTCAATCTTATGGAGGTGTACCATCCGACTACGTTTAGAGGAAGTGATACGAGGTGTCGACTCCATGTTATGCAAAGTGCCATGAATCCGAAATGAATTCCATGTATGACAACTATTTTGGATACTAGTTGTTGTACCACAAGGCATTGTGCCTATGGTACATTAAACGTCTTCAAGGAAGACATACATGGAAGGCAACATACCAACGTACAAAGCTAGGCTTTTGACGAAAAAGGTATCGTTATCAACATTGTGTTAATAACGGTTCAACCTTTTACCTGTTGCCATGGTAAATCCATTTTAAAAAAAAAAAAAAAAATGCTTGAAAATAACTATATATTTCATTTATGAAATATGTCAGTTATAAATCAAAATCGCTTTCCTGAAAAGGAAACCTTTTGGAGGATGTTTACAACATCCTGACGATTTTATATAACCGACAAACAAGGTTTGCGGGTTATTCGATCCATGTTTGGATCAATGCAAGCATAAGGTTGGAAGGGTAGTGCGCTTATCACTACTGGGGCTAGAGTAGCTTGGAGCAAAATTTGTTTACCTCTTAAGGAGGAGGGTCTGGGTATAAAGAGTCTGGAAGCTTGGAATAGAGCAGCTATTGTCAAGCATATTTGGTTTCTCTGTTCTGGTCAGGTTTCTTCTTGGTCTACTTGGGTTTACTCTTATTTACTGAGAGGGAGAAGTTTTTGGGAGATCCCTCGTCCTTCTGATTGCTCTTGGAGTTGGCGTAAGATTTTGGAGCTTCGTTCTTGGTCCCGTCGGCGGATGAGAGTGAGTATTGGGAATGGTGAGTCGACTTTATTGTGGTTTGATAATTGGCATCCTGTAGGCCCGATTGAGTACTCATTGAGCGAGAGAGTGATTTATGATTCTGGCTTGGATAGGATGGCGACAGTTGCTTCCATTATCTCTGATTCTGCTTGGCATTGGCCCCCTTCTAGATCTGCTGCTCTTGTTGATTTGGCTCAGACTCACCTTCCGTCTCCTTCTAGTTTGAGGGAGGATATGTTGGGTTGGGAGATGATAGACATGGGAAATTTTCTGTGGATTGTGCCTGGAATGCTTTGAGGTGAGGAGACCCGAGATGCCTTGGTCCCGAGTTGTCTGGTTCCGAAAATCTATTCCCCGCCATTCTTTTCTTCTTTGGATGTCCATTCAGGGAGGCCTTTGTACTCAGGACAGTCTAATGAAATTTGGTATCCTCTTGCTCGCGGTGTATCCTTTGTGGTTGTTCGAGTGAGGACATCGATCATCTTTTTTTTCAGTGCCTCTTTTCATTGAGGGTTTGGTCGTCTGTGTTAGCCATGTGTGGTTTAGACTGGAGCTGTCGAGATTGGCGCCAAACTGTTGAGTGGCTTTGTCAGTTCTCTGATGCCTCTTTATATCATCTTCTGGTTCGTTTGTCCTTTGCAGCGTCAGTTTACCATATATGGAGGGAGAGGAATGCTCGCACTCATGATATGCCTCTTAGGCAGTTCTGTTCTTCTATATGATATTGTTTTTGATGTTCGGAATCGTGTTAGTTCTTTACGTAAGGTGACTCCATCTTATGACAATAAATGGCTTCACCTTTCGTGGCACTTGCCCGATGACATCTTTAGTTGATCTCTTGTAGCCGTTTGGCTTTCTTCTAGGATGGCTTGTCCTCTCTAGATCCTGGGGGATGCCCCTTTGCTCTTGTATAGTTTTTCTTTTGGTTATAATACTTACCTTATCCAAAAAAAAAGGTTCTTGGAACTGTCGTTTTGAAATAATCATAATGGTTTATGATTTGACTCAAAACGAAATAATTCTTGTGTGTATAAGGAGGTTAGTGGGAGATTGCACTAACAGTGAAATTCCCATAAAGCAATTGGTGAAAGCTTGGCTTTCATAAATATTCTTTCATAGAAATTCTCCGTAGAATTCTGGGGGAGTAACAACCTTTATTCAAGGAATAAAGATCTGCTAGGATAGATTTGGAGTTTATTAACACTCTCTGGGAAATTGTACATTTAAAATGTACTTGTATTGGTGTCTCATACGCTTCGAGCATATGGAGTCACAATCGGGTCAATCCAAGTGATAGTCACTGGATTGAAGTTAAGAACATCTGTTAGTATCTCTGAGAACTAAAGATGCTATCTTTTACTATGGAGAAGGAGAACTTGAAGTGACTGGGATCACTGCAGCAAGTTTCCAAACGATTAAATACTGCGGTACTATAAAGTTTGAATAACAGGACAGTGAGCTGGAAATCTTCCAAGCAAGATAACTGTTGCCGAATAAACAACAAATGCGGATTATAGCTGCAACTGAGGCAACAATAGAAGCCATTTGGATCAAAAATAAATCTAATTAGATTAGATATAGTTCTGTTAGCAGCTGAGCTAGGCGTCAGCACAAGCTAAGGAATTAAAGGTCTCATCGACGATCCAGATATATACTTCTATATCATCTGATTCGTTCGGATCATACATCGTGGCGATGTGATGATCGTATAAATCGCGTCAAACGATAATCAAACAAATCCGGTGACGAAAACCTTTCCTCAGCAATTTGAGCGAACCTTACATAGTTCGGTGTAGGACACTCGAGTGACTGGCTATGTGCCAAGTGGGAGATTGTGTTGGATAATATGACCCATAGCGTCACTATTTGCACAGATCATTGTGTTGCTGTAGCAAATTAACTATGTAACAAGGAAATTGCACTCTCGTCATTTGTGATTAGATCACCATATATATATAAATGAAGAGAGGTCCCTATGATTAGTTCCTGGATTGAGATGATATGAGACAGTATCAGTCTGCGAAGGATTAATCATTAAATATCCCTAGCCGTAGTATTATCGAGACTGGACATCGATAATGCGGAATAGGCTAGTATTGCACTTGTGCGCGTTGTGAGGGCACAACGGCATAGTTCTCATATATATAAGTATTGGATACTTGTGCAAGTGCGATAGGAGGTCGTGTTTCACCGATGGTACGGGAAACAGCTTCGCTCTGGATAGACCCTTCGGAATCCCATTGGTATTATGACTAGGTGTCTATGGGAGGCCGAAATCAAGGTAGGTGTGTATAGTCTTAACCTGAGACTTGCATCGCTAATACTTACGACAATCGGTAAACTTTGGTTTTGGTGGTGGGGGATCTTAACTGGTTCTGTGTTCACCTCTTCTGGGTTTATCAGGAATCGTAGTGTATTGGATGTGATGTCGAGACGGAAGTATCACTCCAGTCATAGTGGAGATGATGTCACGCAGGATACGGTATTAGTGCTCTTAAGTGATGCGCATCCAATCGTGATATTATGACCAGGTCATGAATATCCGATTATAGAGACTAGTTACCAGACATCCGATATGTGTTTCGGACGGGGCAGACACTTATCCAGCCCCAGCCCTAGCACGTGACTATCCGATATTGGGCCGATATGCACAATACATTAGTATACTCGCTTGATATAGATCTTAAATATTCTTAAAAGGATATGTCCGGAGAATTGGGATGACTTGGTGCTTTGCTAGGAGTTGACCTTGTCTCGTAAATCGGTAGAACGTAGTACTTGGTACGTACGTGATTCGGATACTCCGACGACCGTATTACTGCCAACTTATCCGGAGATCTCATGGGTCGCTTCCCGATAATCCACGATGACGCACAACTTGCACTCTTGAATAATCTGGATATATAGATAGAGAGAGAGAAAATAATCTAGGATTAATTACGGAGATATTTTATCTAGGATAAAATATCGTCTAGAGAGAGATAACGATAAATTTGGAATTAATCGGTAAATTAATATATTCGATATATTAAACGAAATTAGATTTCGACGCGGAATTAAAATTAGATTTTAATTCGGGCAAACGAGTTAATTTAGAATTAATTCGTTAGCGACGTAAATAATAATTTCGCTAGGCGCAATTATTTATTTAAATTCGATTTAATTAACGTCGCGACGTAAGTTCGGTATTCGGAAATATCGAACCCGAACGCGTGAGTGCACGTGGGCCCACTTTCATTTGGAAACGTGTGGGGCCCACATGACACATGTCATATTATGCATTATTTAATTCTAATGCATTGCATGGAGATAGTGTACAATGCACTCAATGGTTTTGCATGAAAATTGAGTGTTTGACACTCTAAGCCATTGCATGATTGTGTTCATAAGTTTATTATTAATTTAATAAATATTATGGCATAAATATAAATGATTTTTTGTAACAATTTTCATTTAACTCTCTCATCTCTCTCACGCCAAAACAGTGGCTGTTCTTCACTGGTTTTGAACCAGTTTGGGCGTGTAACAATAGGGAAGCAAGAGTGGATTTTCATGGTGAAAATTCAAGTGCTAGCACACTTACAAGTCTTGCGAAGGGGGTAGGGAGGTTCGACCATGAGCCGGGATCCATCCAACGAAGCTAGGAGCTGCGTTTCTCATCTCAAAATTCTGTTTTTGGAGGCAGTGGACTGCATGCAGTAAGCTTACAAGACAGTGCATTTTTGGGTTCATTTGTCTTCAAATCGACTCTACAAACCAATGTAAGTATTCCGCTATCTTCGTTGGTGTATTCACGCATTATTTCATGTCTTGTTTGATCATGGGACCTTAGAAAAACTCAACATTAACAACTAGGGATAAGTTATCTAAAGGGTATGCAGCTCCCTCATGGTCACTAGCATCTTATAACTCCGGCATCTCATCCTCAACCTCATCATCTGTAGGTACACATCTCCGCTCTTGTCAATCACTAAGGTGCGCCTATTGGGACATTGTGAAGCATAGTGTCCCATGCCCAAACACTTGAAACACTTGACATCCTTAGTTCTCGTAGCTGTACCCTCAGGTTTAGGTCTAGGTTTACTCGATTCTGCAGCCTCTTTACCCTTGCCACTAGGTTCGGCTCTAGGCTTGTTAAAGCCTCCACTGAAATCACCTCTAGGTTTGTTAAAGCCTCCATCTCGCTTCTCATTCGGAACCCATTTCCCCTTCCAAGTAGAAGTAGTCTGAGTACCAAATCTGGATGTGGCCTTCTTCTTGAGTTGCCTCTCTACCTTGATAGCCATGTGAAGCATGTCCTCCAAATCAACATAATGATGTAACTCCACCATGTTGGCAATCTCCCTATTTAACCCTCCAAGAAACCGTGCCATAGTAGCCTCTGCATCCTCAACTACATTCGCCCTGATCATGGCAACTTCCATCTCTGTGTAGTAATCCTCAACACTCTTGGTACCTTGATACAGATGTTGTAGCTTCTGATACAACTCACGGTAGTAATGGCTCGGAATGAATCTCTTCCTCATAAGACCTCTGAGTTCTTCCCAAGTCTGAACTGGTCTCTCATAGTTTCTTCTCCGAGAGTAGTAACAAGCTGATCCCACCATATCATGGCATAATCAGTAAACTCAATAGCTGCCAGACTGATTTTCTTCTCATCTGAGTAGTGATGGCAATTGAATATCAGCTCAATCTTCTTCTCCCATTCCAAATAAGCCTCGGGATCATTCTTCCCCTGAAAGGTTGGTATCTTGATTTTAATGCTACCTAGATCTCCATCTAAGTCCCCTCGTCTACCAAAACCCCTTCGATCATAATCCCCTCGCCTATCATCAAATGCACCTCTATCATCAAATCGTCTATCCCTCCTATTATGTCTCCCATCAAACCTCCTATCACACCCTCTACCAAACCCCCTACCATGCCTCCTATCTTGTCTAGGCTGAAACCTCTCCTCAACATCATCAAGATCATCAAAATCATCAAAGTCATTCTCGGCTTCTTCTTCATCTGATGGTATATGTTGCGGTGGTACTCGACGTGGTGGCACATTATGAGGTGGTGGTACATTATGAGGTGGTGGTACATTCTGAGGTGGTCTGTGGTGGTGCTCTGGGAACACTGCCCGACTGAATACTCTCTACACTTGGACAAACTTTCCAATGCAGCATTCATATTCTCCATCATATCTGTAAACTTTCTATCCATAGCTGCAAGCTTCTCATCGACAGTTTAAACTAACACCTGCCATTTCAAAGCTCAACAAACAAATTAGTAATAACAAGAAAGTAATACTATATGTAAAATCCTCTCAAGCTCACAATCTCACGTGTTTACACTCAATTATATCACTCCACTCGTGTTTGTACTCTATTGGCTTTTACCCGATACTGTGCTCACACTCACTGCCTTTTACCACTATTGAGTTCTTCCTCAATTCAATTACAAATCAACTCAATTCCCAGAATGGTCAACTAAGATGTAGTCCACAAGCTAGCAGAAACACAATGTATATATAGAGCAGGTGGAATAAAGAAAATAAGATAAGTAATCACAGGGACTCAATCGAAAGAAACCTATAGCTAGAGTGCTCAGAATAAGAAAGAATGACGAGTTAGCTAAATGCAATAAATAAGCAAGCAAGCAATCAACGTGTCACTGAAGTAATCTTGTGGTCACTCACTATAGTGTTTGAGCTCACCCTCTTTTCTTCTCACACACACACTCACAAGTGTTTACACTCCAATGAAACACAATGAAGCACAAAGGATTTCAATTCGGCAATAACACAAATATAGTCTTTCAAGCTCAAACCAATACAAACCAAATCAAATCAATGTAACTCATGTAAAGCAATCCAATCAACTTGCAAATGGTCTAATCAAGCTAAGCACAATGCGACCAATTCTCTTTCTTCTTTTTTTTTTTCACTTTTTTTTTTTTTTCAAAACAAGTAGGTGACTCAGCTGCTTACGTAAGTAGCTTACAAGTAGGTCAAGTAAGCATGTCAATTCGGCAATGGTAAGTTACAAACCAACTAAACACTTTTCCAACTAGCTTGGTGATGCAGCAACTTGCCTCTTCAAGCACCTCTCAAATGCAATGATGGCTACTCAAGTTTCCATGTCAAGCTCATGAGTGCTTCCATTTTCAATGTCATGCTAATGATTTCAACACAAATCCAATGTCAAGCTAATGATAGCTCACGCAAATCAGCAAGCACACTTGTTAATTCATGCTTCAACATAAGCACATCAAGCATCTTACTCACGGCAGTATGTGTAACAAAGCAACCAGACTTGTCTCACAAAGTTAACAACACACAAGCTTAAGTAAACTTCAGGAGTAAGTCACGGCCTCATCAATCCATAAGCATTTCATTTTGTTTCAACACTCATTCACTCAAATGCCTCACCAAATCACTCAAACAAACTTGTTTTCCACACACTTCACAAGATTGCAACAACTTCACAAGATTGCAAACAAGCTAGTTCAAGCATGCTAGGAGTAATGAAGTGCAATCTGATTTTCTCAAAGTAGATATGAACAATACCTATTGAAAACAAGCTAAGTGATGATGTATATGGCAAGAACAAAGCAAGGGTGGTGATGGTACTTCCTTGGCCGAATCTGACCTGATGCATTTTTTTTTTTTTTGATTTTTGAAACTAATAACTTAATAACAATGTTAAACACATCCTAGTAACTTACAATTAACAACTAAACACTTGATTCAAGCAAAGAACACAAAAGCCCCAATTTTGACCTAAGTAGCCAAAGCTTAACTCAAAGAAATACTCAAAATTAGCACAAACTACTAAAGGACAGATTGTTATTCATGCAACAAGGATTACAAATCTGCAAGAAACAACAAGAAACAACAAAGAACACCAATGGCCGAAACTTGAGGACAAATTCCTTAATGGCCGAAATCAACAACAACAACAAAAACAAAGATGAATACAAGATTAAACAACACAAAGGATAGGAAATCAGACCTCAGAACCCTAAGCTCATGATACCAAATGACAAGAACTCACTTGGGTTGGAAACCAAGCAAACCCCAAGCATCTTTCTCAAAACCCCAAGAACTTTGAATACTGATTTTGTAGGAACAAAACCCAACCAAGATCAGCCCCTAACCACCATGAAACTCACGTCCATGATAACCACAAGCATGAAATCAGATTGTATTTTGCTAGCAATGGAGACGCCACTAAGTTGCCAAGCTTAGATAAGTCAATTTGAACTTGAAAAGGGGAATCCCTCCCTTACAAGAAATTTAGCCATAGCCAAAGCTTAAAAGCTTCAAAGTTTGATGAAAATGTCGTGAATGTTATTCCAAAGAAGAAGAAAACAAAGTTTAAATAGGTTACAAGAGAAACCCTAAAGGTGTGAATGGACAAAAATGTCCCTAAAGTGAAATTACCAAAAGACCTGAAAACTACCCAAACCATTCACTCAAGCACGTCCCCAAAAGTCTTTTCCCACCTAAAGTAGCTTAAAACAATGATTAGAAACTAATCTAACTTAAGCTAATTTGAGGTGCTTACATCAATAGTAAATTGACGTGCTTACTCAATAAGCAAGGTTCTAAGCATAATTAAGCCTAATGGCATAGTCAACCATGCTAATTACATCATAAATAAAGTCAAAATATCGAGCACAAATGACAAAAATGCCCCCATTTGGCCGAATTCAACATGGTCCCAAAATGGGTGAAATCGGGTCAAAAGGATGCTGGTGCTGAAGCTACTCTGCTATGCTTCAGTCTGAGCTGATCTGGGTCAAATGAAATAGCTTGGGGACCTCTCTGGTTATGCCCATATATGTCTCTGGTGTGCACTTGACTCGGTTGCTGCAACTGGTCACATAGCTCTGAGCTAGTCCCGCAAAGGCCTCTCTGATCTTCTTTACTCTTTGGCGAGTGATTGGACCTGTTGGAAACTGCATGGGTTCTTCCAAGTTGTTAGCTGCATGCTGTAATGTCTCTGGTGTGGTTGGACTCATGTCAAAGATGTTTGGGTTTGAATTTATTAAAGAACTTTATGAAAATAATACTGACTTCAGTACTATCTATGTTGCATGTGAAAAGTCTACCTTTAGTAAATTCTACCAACATGATGGGTTTCTGTTTAAGGAAAATAGATTATGCATTCCTATTTGTAGTATGCGCGAATTGTTAGTTAGAGAAGCGCATGGGGGAGGTTTAATGGGGCTCTTTGGCATTGCCAAGACCTTAGGAGTATTGAGTGAACATTCCTATTGGCCTAAAATGAGGAGAGATATTGAGCATTTATGTGATAAATGCTAACTTGTAAAAAGGCTAAATCTAAGGTTATGCCTCATGGTTTGTATACACCATTGCCTGTACCTAGGAGCCATGGGTAGATGTATCAATGGACTTTATATGGGTTTACCTAGGACTAGGCGGGGGGGGTAGAGATTCCATTTTTGTAGTGGTTGATAGGTTCAGTAAGATGGCACACTTTATAGCATGTCATAAGACGGATGATGCCACTAACATTGCTAACTTGTTCTTTAGAGAAGTAGTACGACTCCATGGAATTCCACGAAGTATAGTTTTAGATCGTGATGTTAAATTCCTTTGTCACTTTTGGAAAGTTTTATGGGGTAAGTTGGGAACTAAACTTTTGTATTCTACTACTTGTCACCCCCCAAACTGATGGACAAACCGAGGTGGTTAATAGGACTTTGACTCAGTTATTGCGTACTATTATCACTAAGAACTTAAAAAATTGGGAGGATTGTTTGCCTTTTATTGAATTTGCATATAACCGTAGCATTCATTCTTCTACATCTTATTCACCATTTCAAATTGTTTATGGTTTTCAGCCACTAACTCCATTAGATCTGTTACCATTACCTGTTGATGAGCATGCAGGGTTAGATGGCACAAGAAAATCTGATTTGGTGAAACACATACATGAGAAAGCAAGAGAGCACATACAAAGGAAGAATGAGTAATATGCCTCTCATGCCAATAAGGGAAGAAAACGTGTGGTATTTCAGCCTGGTGATTGGGTTTGGGTACACATGCGCAAGGGCCGATTTCCTGAACAACGTAAATCCAAGCTACAACCAAGAGGGGATGGTCCATTTCAAGTCTTGGTGCGGATCAATGACAATGCATACAAACTGGATTTACAAGGTGAGTATAATGTGTCTGCTACATTTAATGTTTCTGACTTAACTCTTTTTGATGCAGGTACAGATTCGAGGTCGAATCCTTTTCAAGAAAGAGGGAATGACACGAATCCAGCCACTCAAGGAACATTAGATGTCATGGCCAGTAACATGGTAGAGCCTCTGCAAGTTCCAACATGGCCAATCACACGCTATAAAGCTAAGAAGATCAGAGACGCAATGGCGGGACTAGCACAGAATGCCATGGCCGAGTGTGATAGAAAACCCCAGGGCATATCGGCGTCACATGAGGGCTTCAATGGAGTGGGTCCAAAGCTATTTCACGTGGCCCAAGTCATTCTAGAAGACACGTAATAGCCAATTTTGAAGATAGGAGCATTTTGAAGAATTCGGCCATTTATACCTTATATGTAATTGGCCAAATGGGCTTGTATTTTGACCTTTTTCTTGACATGTTGACTCTAGTTAGGCTATTTTTAACTAGTTAACTAGATCATTTGGGGTTAAATTGGATAGAACTAAGTTAGTTAGTTAAAAGACCTATTAGGCATTCTTTAGAAAAGATGCCTCTTTTGTTGACTTTTTATTTTGATCTTGGTGGGGATTTGCCTCTTTTGTTGCCACTTGCATAAAGATCTTGGTGGGGATATTTGTAATATTTAGTAAATGACTACTCAGGGCTTTAGCTTTATGTAGCCATTGAGTAGTTTTAGGATATTTTGGTCTTTTTACCTTTTGAAGGGCTTTTTAGTAAATTTGCCTTATCCTATATATTGTAAACTTTGTCTTCTTTAATAATAGCTTGCAAATTTCGAATTTCTTCAAAGAAAAATGGCTATGGCCGAATTTCAAGCTTAAGGGAGGGATTCCCCTTTGTTTCAGCTTTGACTTACCTAAGGCGTGGCAACCTTGGTGGCATCTCCGTGCTAGAAGAACACTACAAGGAATCATCTTAAGGGTTCTCAAAGACAAGTTCTTTATGGATCTTCTTTGTGGCCTTGGAAGGGTTTTGTTCCTACAAAATCGAATTTGCGGTGCTTGGGGTTCTATCCGTTGCGAGGGGTTTGCTTGGCCTTAAACATCCAAGTGAGTTCCGCGTCAAAACCATCCTAAAAAAGATCCCTAATAGGCAGTGTGACAATAAGAGTGCATTCACCCTCTTCCCTCGTATCCACAACCTCCACAACAACTTCCTTGGAAGTACAAACTGGAACAGAAGTAACTACCGGAACCAGGTACAAACCCTTAAAAGAGCACTCACCCGGAACAATAACCCTAACAGCGGTATCACATGAAGTCTCAACCCCACTCGGCTTAACAGGAGTAGCCAGAACCGTAGCCTGAAGTCAGAGGTAAACTCGGTTGCCAATGTTTAAGATCCAAAGGCCTATTCGCCATATGCCAAATGGCTTTGTCCAGGACCACACAAGCTTCTTGAAAGCTAGCGAATTTGAATAGGAAAAAACTGTTATCCGACGTCAAAACCCCACGAAAGCCTAACTTACCCCAAATCTTGTGAGCAATAGAATCAACAATTTGAAACGAGAGCCTCTTGCCCATAAAATAACCCAGTAATGTATTACGCCAAAACACATTTCCTTCTTTCGCAACCTCCAAAGGAGGACCTACCTTAACCCATCCATGAACTAAGTTAGGTTGAACATAATGCAGAGCAGCTACATCTGAAGCCGGGACATAATTATCATCACCATTGGAACCATTTAACACATTCGACTTTTCAAAGTTTAGCAAACTTAGTGGCGTCTCCATTTGCTAGCAAAACACACCGATTTCATGTTTTGAGTTATCATGGGCAACGTTTCATGGTGGTTTAGGGCTGATATTGGATGGGTTTTGTTTTTACAAAATCATTGATTAAGGTTCTTGGGTGACAAGAACTCACTTGGGTTGGAAACCAAGCAAACCCCAAGCATCTTTCTCAAAACCCCAAGAACTTTGAATACTGATTTTGTAGGAACAAAACCCAACCAAGATCAGCCCCTAACCACCATGAAACTCACGTCCATGATAACCACAAGCATGAAATCAGATTGTATTTTGCTAGCAATGGAGACGCCACTAAGTTGCCAAGCTTAGATAAGTCAATTTGAACTTGAAAAGGGGAATCCCTCCCTCAACAAGGTTTTGGCCATAGCCATGGAAAGCTCAAGCTTTTCTCTCTTTCAAAATTCTGTATATTACGTTGGTTGTGCAAAAATACAAAGAAGAGTCATATAATAAGGGTTACAAAAGAGTAAAAAGGCTAAAATGACCCTAGAGCTAAAATTACCAAAAGCCCTAAGTCAAGCACCTCAACCACGACCATTAAGGTCCTTTTGCACCTAAATAAAGTTAAAACAAAGATTAGAAGCTAATCTCACTTAAGCTGGCCCCGCTATTGCGTCTGTGATCTTCTTAGCTCTTTGGCGTGTGATTGGGCCTGTTGGCAATTGCAAAGGCTCTAATGTTCCTTGGGTGACTGCATTCATGTCAAATGTTGTCCCTTGGATCATGTCATTGGGGCTTAAGAAGAATACTTGGGGTTTGCTTGGTTTTCGAATCCAAGTGAGTTTCTTGTCATTTGGTATCAGAGCTCAGGGTTCCAAGGTCTGATTTCCTATCTTTATTCGTTGTTTGATTCTGTTTTAATTTTTTTTTTGGATAAAGTAAGTGTATAACCAAAAGAAAACTATACAAGAGCAAAAGGGCATACCCCAGACTACTAGAGATGACAGGCCCTCCTAGAAGAAAAGCCGAAAGGCTACAAGCAAAAGAAGATCAACAGAAAATGTCATCGGGCAAGTGCCAGGATAGGTGAAGCCATTTATTGTCATAAGATGGATTCACCTTCCGTAAAAAGCCAGCACGATTCTGAACATCAAAAACAATATCACTAAGCAGGACAGAAACAGGCCGAAGAGGCGCATCATGAGTGCGGGCATTCCTCTCCCTCCATAAATGGTAAACTGACGCAGCAAAAGACAGCCGAACAAGAAGATGGCGTAAAGAGGGGTCAGAAAACTGACACATCCACTCAACAGTTTGAAGCCAATCTCGGCAACTCCAATCTAACCCACACATAGCCAGCACAGTCGACCAGACCTTAGAAGAGAATGAGCCCTGGAAGAAAAGATGATCAATATCCTCACTAGAACAACCACAGAGAATACATCGCAAGCAAGCAAAGATACCAAACCTCATCAAACTATCCTTAGTACAAAGGCCTCCCTGAATAGACATCCAAAGCAAAAAGGAATGGCGGGGAATGGCCTTCCGGAACCAAACAACTCGAAACCAATGTATCAAGGTTCCCATAGACCGCATAGCATTCCAGGCATTATCCATAGAAAATCTCTCTCTACTATCATCCACCCAAACCAGCTCATCCTCCCTCAAGCTAGAAAGATTCGGAAGAAGGGCCCGAGCCAGATCAACAAAGGCGGCAGACCTACATGGGGGCCACCGCCAAGAAGAATCAGAAATAATGGAAGCAACTGTAGCCATCTTATCCAAGCCAGAGTCATAAATCACTCTCTCACCCAACGAATCCACAATCGGACCCATAGGATGCCAAAAATCAAACCACAATAAAGTCTTCTCACCATTCCCAATCCTAACTCTCATCCGCCGCCGGGACCAAGAACGAAGCTCCAAAATCTTACGCCAACTCCAAGAGAAATCTGTAGGGCAAGGAACCTCCCAAAAACTTCTCCCCCCTCAACAAATAAGACTGAACCCAATTCGACCAAGAAGAAACCTGGCCAGAACAAAGGAACCAAATGTGCTTAACAATAGCCGCTCTATTCCAAGATTCCAATCTCTTAATCCCCTACCCCCCTCCTTGGAAGGTAAACAAACTCTACTCTAAGCCACTCTCGCCCAGAAGAGGTGAGCTCACTACCCTTCCAAAGGAAAGAACGTAGAATCGTCTCCACCTTCCTAATAACAGACTTAGGAAGAATAAATAAAGAAGACCAGTAAACTTGAATAGAGAATAAAATAGATTTAATGAGCTGAAGTCGCCCCCCGCATAAGAGAGAAACTTACTACTCCAACTTTTAGCATGCATAACAATATGATCCACAAGAGAAGCACAATATGAGGCCCGGAGTTTAGTAGAAATCAAAGGGACTCCCAGATACCGCACTGGAAGAATCCATACTTGGAAGCCCAGAACAAGACGCAGCTGGTCCTGAAGGGTAGGAGAGATACCAGAGGAGAAGAAATGACTTTTAGCTAGATTCGGGATTAAACCTGATAAACCACTGAACTGCCTGAGACAATCCTTAATCAAGGAAACCGAGGAGGCATCCGCTTTACAGAAAATCATAAGGTCATCCGCAAAGCAAAGATGAGTGAGACGGTTCTTAGAACACCACCCATGGAATCTGAAATCCTTATTAAGAGCCATTTTATGAAGTAAGCCTGACGGAACTTCCATAGCCAAGACAAAGAGATAAGGAGACATAGGATCACCTTGTCGCAACCTGCGACCCCCAGAGAAAAAACCATGCAACTCCCCATTAATAGACACAGAAACCCACCAGATTTCTGATCATTCTCCTATGGTAGTTAAGCTTGCAGAGCTCCCTAAGAGGAAAATCCCCTTTAAATTCT
Organism: Zanthoxylum bungeanum; assembly: GCA_019454045.1. Classification (NCBI taxonomy): domain Eukaryota; kingdom Viridiplantae; phylum Streptophyta; class Magnoliopsida; order Sapindales; family Rutaceae; genus Zanthoxylum; species Zanthoxylum bungeanum. The sequence continues at coordinate 117,734 of SKCR01024060.1, forward strand.
TTGATTTTTGGGTTGATCATCCTGATTTTCTCTCTGTTGTGGCTAGGGCGTGGGATATTGATGTTCATGGTACTCCGATGTTCCGTTTATGTTGTAAACTGAAGAGTGTTAAGTTGGCCTTAAAGAAGTTTAATGTTGAGCATTTCTCTAAGATTCCGTGTCGAGTTTTGGAGATTAGGAAGGAGTTGAATAGAGTGCAGTGTGCTTTACAGGACTACCCTAGTGACCCTGCTCTGCTAGCTGAAGAAGCTAGCCTTTCGTTACGGTATGGAGACATGAGTCGGGTTGAGGAAGGCTTCAATAGACAGAAATCTCGTGTTCAGTGGCTTAACCTTGGGGATCAAAATACTAAATTCTTCTTTACTGCTATGAAGAGTTTTCACAGTCGTAGCAAGATTACTTCTATCACTAAGGAGGATGGGACCCGTGTGGTGGAAGATGTTTTGGTTAGATATGAGATTGTTTCTTTTTTTGAGACCCTTTTAGGTCCCCAACAAGGTCAGTAGGATTTTGATAGGGTGTCCCTTCAATCTTCCATTACTAGACATATGACTGTTGAGCAGAGTGAGACTCTTTCCTGGGAGGTTTCGGATGAGGAGATTAAGGCTGTCCTTTTCGCGTTGAAGGACAATAAAGCTCCAGGCCCAGATGGGTTTAATTCGGGTTTCTTTAAGAAGTCTTGGAATATTGTTGGGAATGATGTTTTTTGTGCTATTCACTCTTTCTTTTCCTCTGGGCGTCTCTTGAGGCAGGTTAATGCTACTTCTATTGCTCTGATTCCTAAAATTCTTAAACCTTCCCAGGTTAAGGATTATAGGCCTATTTCTTGTTGCAATACTATTTACAAGTGTATTGCTAAGCTTATTGCGAATAGGATCAAGGTTATCCTTCCATCTGTGATCAGTCATAATCAATCTGCTTTTGTTGCGGGAATGCGTATCGGCGACAATATTCTTTTATGTCAGGAATTGGTTCGGAATTATCACCGGACTGGCAGTTCCCCGAGATGTGCTCTTAAGATTGACTTGATGAAAGCTTATGACTCTGTTCGTTGGGATTTCTTGGTTGAGGTTTTGCGGACTGTTGGTATTCCAGAGAGGATGGTGGGTTGGATTCAGGAGTGTATGACTTCTACTAGGTTTTCTTTGTCTACTAATGGAGAGTTGCATGGTTTTTTCTCTGGTGGTCGTGGGTTGCGACAAGGTGATCCTATGTCTCCCTATCTCTTTGTTTTGGCTATGGAAGTTCTGTCAGGTCTTCTTCGTAATATGGCTCTTAATCCGGGTTTCAAGTTCCACTGGCGGTGTTCTAAGGACCGTCTTACTCATCTTTGCTTTACGGATGACCTTATGATTTTTTGTAAAGCAGATGCATCCTCGGTTTCCTTGATCAAGGATTGTTCGGGCAGTTCAGTGGTTTATCAGGTTTAATCCCGAATCCAGCTAAAAGTCATTTATTCTCTTCTGGTATCTCTTCTACCCTTCAGGGCCAACTGCGTCATGTTTTGGGGTTCCAAGTAGGGATTCTTCCAGTGCGGTATTTAGGAGTCCCTTTGATCTTTACTAAACTCCGGGCCTCAGATTGTGCTTCTCTTGTGGATCGTATTGTTATGCGTGCTAAGAGTTGGAGTAGTAGTAGTAGTTTCTCTCTTATGCGGGTCGGCTTCAGCTTATTAAGTCTGTTTTGTTCTCCATTCAAGTTTATTGGTCTTCCTTATTTATTCTTCCTAAGTCTGTTATTATATACCCCTTTGCTCTTTGTATAGTTTTCTTTTGGTTATAATACTTACTTTATCCAAAAAAAAAAGTCATACACTCCTAAATCCAACCCACCATCCTCTCTGGAAAACCAACAGTCCGCAGTACCTCAACTAAAAAGTCCCAACAAACAGTGTCATAAGCTTTCATCAAGTCAATCTTAAGAGCACATCTCGGGGAACCACCGGTCCGATGATAATTCCTAACCAATTCCTGAAACAAAAGAATATTGTCGCTGATATGCCTACCCGCAACAAAAGCATATTGATTATGACTAATCACTGAAGGAATGATAACTTTGATCCTATTCGCAATAGCTTAGCAATACACTTGTAAATAGTGTTGCAACAAGAAATATGCCGATAATCCTTAACGTGGGAAGGGTTGGGAATCTTAGGAATCAGAGCATTAGAAGTAGCATTAACTTGCCTCAAGAGACGCCCAGAGGAAAAGAAAGAGTGAATAGCACAAAGGACATCATCCCCCACAACACTCCAAGACTTCTTAAAGAAACCCGAATTAAATCCATCTGGGCCTGGAGCTTTATTGTCCTTCAACGCGAACAAGACAGCCTTAATCTCCTCATCAGAAACCTCCCGGGTAAGAGACTCACTCTGCTCAGCTGTCACATGCCTAGTAATTGCAGATCTAAGGGCAACCCTATCAATATCCTGCTGCTAGGCTGGGGGCCCAAAAGGGTCTAAAAAAAAAGAAACAATCTCATCTCTAACCAAAACATCATCCTCCACACGAGTCCCATCCTCCTTAGTGATAGAAGTAATCTTTACGGCCGTGAAAACTCTTCATAGCAGTAAAAAAGAATTTAGTATTCTGATCCCCAAGATTTAGCCATTGAACACGAGATTTCTGTCTATTGAAGCCTTCCTCAGCCCGACACATGTCACCATACCGTAACGAAAGACTAGCTTCTTCAGCTAACAGAGCGGGGTTACTGGGGCACTCCTGTAAAGCACACTGCACACTATCCAACTCACTCCTAATCTCCAAAACCTTACTCGGAATCTGAGAGAAATGCTCGACATTAAACTTCTTCAAGGCCATCTTAACACTCTTCAGCTTACAACATAAACGGAACATCGGAGTACCGAGAACATCAATGTCCCAAGCCCTAGCCACAACTGAGAGAAAATCAGGATGATCCACCTAAGAATCAAAGAATTTGAAGGGAATTTTCCTCTTTGGGAGCTCTGCAAGTTTAACCACCATAGGAGGATCATCTGAAATCCAAGGGGGGGGGGGGGGGAAGAAATCGGTATTTTGTTGGATTTTAGTTTACTTGTTTCGCTTCGGGTTCGCTTGTTGGACCTTTGTTTTAAAACACATTCTTAGCCCAAACCCCCGCAAGACACACACCAAGATGAGCCTAGCCAAAGCCCAATCCAAAAATAATTAAAACATATTTAAAACACAAATCCAATTAAACTAAATTAAATCCAACAAATTAAATTAAATTAAATTAAAAACAATTAAATTAATTAAATGAAATTAATTAAATTAAAATCTAATTCAATTAAATCACCTACCAATTTAAATAAATCACTTCTAAAATTAAATAATCACTCCCCTAATTTAAGAAATCCCCTACCAAAATTACATAATTTATTTCCCTTTTAAAAATTAATTAATACACATCCCTATTTACTTGATTTTGTTTCCTTTTGAAAATCCATGCAAACCCTAATGCCTTCACACCTCTACCATCTCTCTATAAAAATAGCAAAACTCCAACCCTTGAAGCTCTCCTCTCATTCACTCTTACACGGCCAAAAAACACCAAATAATAAACCCTAGCCACTCACATACCGCCCTCAATCTCTCTCAGCCAACACCTCTCTAACTCAGTAAAAACAAAGAACAAATAAAAAGAAAACCCTAACGTAACACCCCTAGACTCTCACAGCATCCATGCACCCTTAGCCTCTCTCTCACTCGGCCCTCTCCCATCTCCTATCACTCTCGGTAATACTGCTCTTCATCAGCACCTTCACGCTCACATAAACGGCCCTCACCTCACCTTCACGCTCAGCCCTCACAAAACACTCACCCACCAACACGCCAACAGCCCACGAGCCAGAATCTAAACCCTCCTCACACTCACACGTAGCACCTGCCCACTCAGCCTTCAACAGCCCACCTCTCACATTCTTCACAAGCCACACACAGTCCCCTCAACACATAAGCCATAGTCACGCACACAACAACCTAAAATGCCCTCCATTCACGCTTAATAAGCCCTCCATTCACGCTCAATAACCCCTTCCCTGCACGCCCAAACTGCCGCATAATTCCCTCACCGAACAACCCCCGAAAAAACTACCAGTAACTGCCTCTTATTCCCTCACCGAACAGCCCCTAAAATAGCCCAGAAAATATATCAAAAACTGTCCCAAAACTGCATCAAAATCTGTCTAGAATCCCTCTTAAAAATCACCAAAACCGCAGCCCCTTTGTCCTCTTTAACACCGTAAAAACAGTGGCCTTATACAGCAAAACAATGGCCTAATACAGCAGAAATAGTGACTAAAAAATAGTAGCAAAACAGCAGCAAAACGGAGTCAAAACAGTAGCCCGAACAGTAAAACAGCGAGAAAAGATGTGAACTAGTGAACCAGAAAAGTTGCGGAGCTTTAACCCTTCCGATCACCGTGAAACGCGAATCCGAGAGTCGACGAAAAAGGTTAGACCTGAGGGTACTTTTCACATCCATTTTTATTCATATTTTTACTGTTTATTGAATCTTATTCACATGATTATTGTGGAGTGATGCATGTTGTGGCCCTTGAATAGATAGAAAATACATGTATTGTGAATGGTGTATGTTGTGGCCCTTGAATAAAACGGAAAATGTGTTGCCTCTTGTGGTATATAGGATGGAAACCCGGACATAAATTTCATAGCCGATTCTGAATGGACGGTAGTAGATCTGTACTCGGGATACAACTCCACGTACCACTTGAGTATACGGCACATATCTTATTTCATGTTATATTGATTTGTTTATTATCGTTATTTAATTTCTGCATGTTATTTGTTTATGTAATAATGTGATGCGCATGGGCTTAGTAAGTCGGATTAAAGGTCCTCCATTTCGAGAGGTTAAAATCCTTTACCACGATGCTTTGCCGCACCGGATGATGTATATTCGGTTGAATGTAAGATGTGTTCAATCGGGTATACGAAGTCCGTTATTGTTGTCTTTATTTTTATATGCATTATGTTATTAGCGCATGGGCTTAGTAAGTTGGATTAAAGGTCCTCCATTTCGAGGGGTTAAAATCCTTTACCACGATGCTTCGCCGCGCTTTGTTGTTATTGTTTCAATTCTTGTTGGATCTTGTTTCTGTTTTTCGTTTTGTTATTTCTGGGTTAATACTTTGTTCTAGGTTTTCTTTTCCATCTCCATTCCAGTTCGTCAATGTTATTAATTTTCGGATCTTGGTTTTTTTTATTATGTTCTTCATATCAGTTCGTCATTGATATTTTATTATGGATATGGGTTTTTGTTGTGTTTTTCATATAAGTTCGTCATATATATTTATTTTAGTATTTGGATTTTTGTTGTTTCTTCATATAGTTCATCCTTAACATTCTGTTATTTAGCCTATGTTGAAGAAATAAGCATGTTCATAAGCGGCTGTGTGAATTATTCTTGAAAACCTAGTGAATCATTTTTTTTTTAAAAAAAAAAAGAGGAAAAAAAAAAAGAAAAGAACATCAGTGAGTTGAACATCATCATAAAAAGAGAACATCAACGCTAGACTTTTTAAAGAATAGACTTTGAATTCCATTTTATATCGGACTTGAACATCGGTGAGTTGATACTTAGCCTTTTTTTTCGGACTTGGGTGACAGTGATCACTGAACAAAAAAAAGAGTAAAAAAGTCGAAAAAATTGTTTGAATTTAGTTTGTTCCATATTATCATTTAAGTGTCCGTGGTGGGTATTTCATCAAAATTTCTATAGAGGCACCAAATTTTCTCCTGAAATTGCATACGACCGTGAATTTGCATGCTTTTTTTTTCCCATTGTGCTAATTGTTTATTTCCTTACTCCAAATACTCTAGCTTAAGTATTATTGATTTAGTCTTCGTCATGGCTATATATATATATTATTGGGTCTTTGTGTTTCATGCTGGCTTGAGGACTACACTTGGTTGTGTATCGGGGACTGAGTGTGATTCGTATTTGAATTGAGGAAGAACTCAGGAGTGGTAAAAGACAGTGATTGTGAGCACAGTATCGAGTAAGAGCCAATAGAGTGAAAACACGAGTGGAGTGATATCATTCGAGTGTAAACACGTGAGATTGTGAGGATTTACATATTTGCTTTACTTTCTTGTTATTTTTAATTTGTTTGTTTAATGTTGAGATGGAAGGTCTAACCATTGATGAAAATGATGGAGAACATGAATACTGCTTTGGAGAGATTGTCCAAGAGTGTAGAGAGTATTCAAATTGGTAGTGGTCCCAAAGCACCACCACCCTAGCATATACCACCACCTCAGAATGTGCCACCTCGACGTGTACCACCATAACATACCACCAGATGAAGAGGAAGCTGAAAATGAGTTTGATGATTCGGATGGTCTTGATGATGTGGAGGTGAGATTTTAGGCAGGGCATGATATGAGGTCTAATAGGAGGTTTGATAGGAGGAATGATATGAGAGAAAGACGATTTGATGGTAGAGGTGCATTTGATGATAGAATAAGGGATTATGATCGGATGGGATAGGGTAGACGAGGAGATGTAGATGGTGATCTAGGTAGCATCAAGATCAAGATATCAACCTTTTAGAGTAAGAATGATCCCGAGGCTTACTTAGAATGGGAAAGGAAAATTGAGCTGATTTTCAACTGTCATCACTATTCAGATGAGAAGAAGATCAATCTGGCAGAAATTGAGTTACTGATTATGCTATGATTTGGTGGGATCAAATTATTTCTACTCGGAGGAGAAATTATGAGAGACCGGTTCAGACATGGGAAGAACTTAGGGGTCTCATGAGAAAGAGGTTTATACACAACCATTACTATAGGGAGTTGTATTAGATAGGCTGCTTCATGTTTTGGGTTTCCAAGAGGGTGTTCTTCCAGTTCGGTATTTGGGTGTTCCCTTGATTTCCTCCAAGCTCCGAGCCTATGATTGTGCTTCTATTGTAGAGCGTATTGTCGGGCGTGCTAAGAGTTAGAGTAGTAAGTTTCTTTCGTATGCGGGGCGGCTTCAGCTCATCAAGTCTGTTTTGTTCTCCATTCAAGTTTATTGGTCTTATTTATTTATTCTTCCTAAGTCTGTTATTAGGAAGGTGGAGACGACTCTCAGATCCTTTCTTTGGAAGGGTAGTGAGCTTATTTCCTCAGGGGCGAAAGTGGCTTGGAGTAGAGTTTGTTTACCTCTGGAAGAGGGGGGTTTGGGGATTAAGAGATTGGATACTTGGAATAGAGCCACAATTGTTAAGCACTTATGGTTTCTTTGCTCTGGCCAAGTCTCCTATTGGTCGAATTGGGTTTAGTCTTACCTGCTTCGGGGGCAAAGATTTTGGGAGGTGTTTTGTCCTGGAGATTGTTCTTGGAGCTGGCGGAAGACCCTGGAGCTGCGTTCTTGGGCTCAGTGGAGGATGAGGTTTAGGATTGGGAATGGTGATAAGACGTTGTTGTGGTTCGATAACTGGCATCCTATGGGTCCGATTGTGGATACGTTGGGTGAGAGAGTTATTTACGACTCTAGCTTAGATATGATGGCTACAATAGCTTCTATTATCTCTGACTCTTCTTGGCGTTGGCCCCCAACTAGGTTTGCTGCCCTTGTTGAGTTGGCCCAGTCCCACCTTTCAGATCCTTCTAAATCTGATGGAGGATGAGCTGGTTTGGGAGGATGACAGTAGAGGGAGGTTTTCAGTGGATAGTGCTTGGAATTCCATGAGGACGAGGTGTACCTGGTATCGAGTTGTTTGGTTTTGTAAGGCTATCCCACACGATTCTTTTCTACTTTGGATGACTATTCAGGGTTGGCCTTTGTACCCAAGATCGGTTGTTGAGGTTCAGTATCTCTGCTTGCTCGCGATGTTTCCTATGTGGTTGCTCAGGTGAGGTTATTGATCACTTCTTCTTCAATGCTATTTCTCTTCGCAAGTTTGGAAGACTGCTGTGCTAGCCATGTGGGGTTAGATTAGAGTTCTCAAGGCTGGCTGCAGACTGTTGAGTGAATGTATCAGTTCATCGACGACTCGTTATGTCATCTTCTTGTCCGGCTTTCGTTTGCTGCGTCAGTTTACCACATTTGGAGGGAGAGGAATGCTCGCACTCATGATGTGCCTCCTCACCCTGTCAGTGCTCTGCTTCGTGACACTGTGTTTACTGTTCGGACTCGTGCTAGCTTATTGCGAAGGGTGAAACCATCTTATGATAATAAATGGCTTCACCTCTCCTGGCACTTGCCCGATGACATCTTATGATTTTATGTTGTTAGTTGCCTTTTGGCTTTTCTGCTAGGAGGGCCTGTCCTCTCTAGCTATCTGAGGTATGCCCCTTTGCTTTTGTACATTTTGGTTAATATACTTACTTTATCCAAAAAAAATCTGTATCAGCCATCAGGGGACCAAGAGTGTTGAGGACTATTACATAGAGATGGAAGTTGCCATGATCAAGGCAAGTGCACGATCTCTAGGGGCTTGAATAGGGAGATTGCCAACATGGTGGAGTTGTAATCATTATGTTGATTTGGAGGATATGCTTCACATGGCTATCAAGGTAGAGAGGCAACACAAGAAAAAGTCCACATCCAGATTTGGTACTCATGCTACTTCTGCATGGAAGAGGGAATGAGTTCCGAATGAGAATCGAGACAGAGGCTTTGACAAGCCTAAAGGCGAGTTCAGTGGAGGCTTTAATAAGCCTAAGGCCGAACCTAGTGCCAAGGGTAAAGAGGCTACCGAACTGAACAAAACTAGACCAAAACCTGAGGGTACAACTACTAGAACTAAGAATGTCAAGTGTTTCAAATTTTTGGGCATGAGACATTATGCTTCACAATGTCCCAATAGGCGTACCTTAGTGATTCATAAGAAGAGTGGAGAGGTGTACTTTACTGATAGTAAGGTTGACGATGAGATGCCAGAGTTGGAGGATATAGTGACCACGAGGGAGCTGCATACCTGTTGGATAACTTGTCCTTAGCTGTCAAACGTGCTTTGAGTGCACATGTTGTAGAGGATGAGAGTGCGCAGCAGAGGGAGAACATATTCCACACTATGTGTCATGTGAATGGCAAGGGTGTAGTATGATCATAGATGGGGGCAGCTGTACTAATGTTGCTAGCACAATGAGCGATTGGGGTTGAGTTGCTTGACACACCCCAGGCCTTACAAGTTGCAGTGGTTAAATGATTATGGGGAAATAAAGGTGACAAAGCAGGTATTGTTGAGCTTTACCATTGGGCCATACACAGATGATGTCCTATGTGATGTGATACCGTGCATGCTGGACTTATTCTTTTGGGCAGGCTGTGGCAATTTGATAAGAAGGTTATTCATGATGGGTTCAAGAACAAGTACTCTTTTCAGCATAAGGAAAAACCCATTACATTATACCCACTTACACCTGCACAAGTCCATGAAGATTAGGTTAAGTTGCAACTTGAGCGTGACAAAGAGAGAGTGAGGGGAAACACCACCTTGGGTGAAACTAGTGAGAGTGGTGTATCTAGTGAGAAAAACAAGGCCAAGGCCATGGGAGTTCCTAAGGGGAGTGAGAGTGAACGTGAGAGGGTGACAAGAACTCACTTGGGTTGGAAAACCAAGCAAACCCCAAGCATCTTTCTCAAAACCCCAAGAACTTTGAATACTGATTTTGTAGGAACAAAACCCAACCAAGATCAGCCCTAACACCATGATGAAACTCACGTCCATGATAACCACAAGCATGAAATCAGATTGTATTTTGCTAGCAATGGAGACGCCACTAAGTTGCCAAGCTTAGATAAGTCAATTTGAACTTGAAAAGGGGAATCCCTCCCTCAACAAGGTTTTGGCCATAGCCATGAAAGCTCAAGCTTTTCTCTCTTTCAAAATTCTGTATATTACGTTGGTTGTGCAAAAATACAAAGAAGAGTCATATAATAAGGGTTACAAAAGAGTAAAAAGGCTAAAATGACCCTAGAGCTAAAATTACCAAAAGCCCTAGGTCAAGCACCTCAACCACGACCATTAAGGTCCTTTTGCACCTAAATAAACTTAAAACAAGATTAGAAGCTAATCTCACTTAAGCTAATTAAGGTGCTTACATGCTATAGTAAATTGACGTGCTTCCGGCTAAGTACAAATCTAAGCATAATTAAGCCTAATGGCATAGTCAACCATGCTAATTACATCATAAATAAAGTCAAAATGTCGAGCACAAATGACAAAAATGCCCCCATTTGGCCGAATTCAACATAGTCCCAAAATGGGTGAAATCGGGTCAAAAGGGTGCTGGTTGCTGAAGCTGCTCTGCTATGCTTCAGTCTGAGCTGATCTGGGTCAAATGAAATAGCTTGGGGACCTCTCTGGTTATGCCCATATGGTCTCTAGTGTGCACTTGACTGGTTGTTGCAACTGGTCACATGCTATGAGCTAGTCCCGCAAAAGCCTCTCTGATCTTCTTTGCTCTTTGGCGTGTGTGATTGGCCCTATTGGAAATTGCATGGGTTCTTCCAATTGTTAGTTGCATCCTGTAATGTCTCTGGTGTGGTTGGACTCTTGTCATTCCCTCCTTGTTGAAAAGGATTCGACCTCGAATCTGAACCTGCATCAAAATGAGTTAAGTCAGAAACATTAAAAGTAGCAGAGACGTTGTACTTACCTTGCAAATCCAGCTTATATGCATTGTCATTGATCCTTTCCAAGACTTGAAAAGGTCCATCTCCTCTTGATTGTAGCTTGGATTTACGTTGTTCGGGAAATTCTCTCTTTACGCATGTGTACCCAAACCCAATCACCAGGTTGAAAGACTACACGTTTTCTTCCTTATTTGCATGAGAAGCGTATTGCTCGTTCTTTCGTTGAATATGCTCTCTTTACCTTGTCATGGATATGCTTCCACAAATCAGCCTTCCTTTTGACATCTAACCCTGTATGCTCATCAATAGGTAATGGTAACAAATCCAATGGAGTTAGTGGCTGAAAACTGAAAACTATAGACAATCTCAAAAGGTGAAAAATGATGTAGAAGAATGAATGCTACGATTATATGCAAACTCAATAAATGGCAAACAATCTTCCCAACTCTTCAAATTCTTACCAACTATAGTGCGCAATAATTGAGATAAGTCCTATTAACTACCTCCGTTTTTGTCATCAGTCTGTGGGTGACATGTGGTAGAATACAATAGTTTGGTGCCTAGTTTAGCCCACAACACCTTCCAAAAATGGCTAAGGAACTTAACATCTCTATCAGATACAATACTCCTAGGTATACCATGGAGTCGCACTATGTCTTTGAAAAATAAATCTGCAATGTTTGTAGCATCATCGGTTTTATGACATGCAACGAACTGAGCCATTTTACTAAACCTATCAACTACCACAAAGATGATTGAATCTCTACCCCTCTTTGTCCTTGGCAAACCTAACACAAAATCCATCGATATATCAACCCAAGGTTCGCTAGGTACAGTCAAAGGAGTTACAAACCATGTGGCATTAATTTAGATTTAGCATGCTTACATGTTAGACACCTGATCACAAATACGCTCAACATCACGTTTCATTTTAGGCCAATAAAAGTGCTCATGTAAAATAGTTAAAGTCTTAGTAATCCCAAATGCCCCATCAAACCTCCCCCATGCACTTCTTTCACCAAGCAACTCACGCATACTACAAGTAGGAACACACACCTGTTCGCTTTAAATAAGAAACCATCATGAATGTAA